>CM070543.1:15536020-15638799 GCA_036346415.1 Raddia guianensis | reverse complement strand
TTCTGCCAGCTCCATGGCCCGGCTTAGCGTCGCGACCCGTCGCCTCGCGGTTGAAGGGATCTCCCGCAAAGTGCTTGATCATCACGGTGATTTCTCGCCCACGGAGTAGTGTGGCTTCCGGGACGCCGTCGACAAAGCGTAGAGCATCTTTCACGGTGTTGTGAGTACCTTGTTTGGCGTCGTGGAGGACTTTGCTGATGTAGTAAACGGGGCGCTGAACACCTTCTCTTTCCTGCCACCAGCACCGCGCTGACCACCTGGGGGTTCGCCGCGACATAAAGGATCGATGGCTCGTCCGGGTCCGGGCGACCAACCGCAGGAGAAGTTAGATACTTCTTGACCCGTCGAGCGCCTCCACCGTGCCTCCGCCGTCCACTCGAATTGGTTGGTCTTCTTGAGGAGCTTGTGTAGTGGGAGACTTTATCCCCAGGCGAGCTATAAAGCGGCCGGGAGGTCAGCAGCCCACCAAGCACTGCATCTGCGGAAGTCGGCCGGGGCTTCATGTTCTCGATCGCTGCGATCTTGTAGGGTTCGCCTCAATCCCCCTACGTGAGGCGAGGAAACCTAGCGGTTGCCCGGCCGGGCGAATAATACACACTTCTCGGGGTTGAGCTTGATGCGTACTTCCTCAAGTTGGCGAAGGTTTCATCCGGGTGCCGATCAATTCCTCCGCCTTCTTGGACTTCACCACGGGTCGTCGGCGTACACCTCGAGTTCCGCCCTATTTGAGGCGATGAAGCGATAATGCATGGCCCTCGATAGGTTGGGCCTGTATTCTTGATCGAACGCCATCCTTGTGTAGCGATGAAGCGCCCGTAGGCGTTCTGGCGTCTTGTCTTCATCTTCTTCGACCATGCTAACTTTGGTGGTACCGATGCGCATCCGAAGCTTGTTGCTCGCACCTGCTGTGGAATCGGCGATGAGCTCAATGCGGGGCAGCGGTGCAGGTCGCCCGGGCGCAATACTGTTGAGGTCGGTGAAGTCCGCACATCCTCCACCGCCCGTTGGATTTCTTGGCGAGGGCGGGTTTCGCGAGCCACAGGATGAAGCGCTGCGACGCGACCCCGCCCTTAAGAGCTTGTCCACCTCTGGCGGATAACTTCCGGCGCTCCACCGGCGCTTTCGGACCTTTGCATGACGGTCGCGCGGCAGAAGGCGTTGCCGCTTGTGCTCAATCACCTCCACGAGGACCCGACCATGTCGGGACGGTTGCCATGCAAACACGTCTGCGTTAAGCGGAGGAAGGAGCGGCGCACCTTCCTATTTAGCCTTGAGGCGCCCACGAGCGGTCTTACCGTGGTCGACTTCACTCGGGGAGATCGCTATAACCTCCGGACGAACCAGGAAACCGCGGATCTTCGCGGAGGAGCTCCAAAAGTCGTGGCGTCGGCCTTACGGCGCGATTGCCCCGCCAAAGCGAGCGTCGTCAGCCATGTCGCGGGCGCCTCCGGGCGATCCACTTTCAAAGGCGATGGGGCGGCTGGCCACAGGATCTTCACCACCATATGCGCATAGTAGCAACCGCCATGAACGAGTCGGTGCCGCCCGACCAGTATGGCGTTATCACGGGAGGTCGATGTCCGCCACCTCGAACTTCGAGCATCTCGGTCGGAAGTTGTGAACCTCAAAGCGTCACCGGGAAGCTGTGCGCGCTAAGCGGGACGGACTCGGCCCGGCGCGATGCGAAGAACGGGAGCGTCGGGCGAAAGCTCTGCTGTTGGATCTGGGCGCCTTGGCGGCCCGGGCGGACGGAGGTTGAGGAACTCCTCGTCTACCAGCACCCGCCCTAGCTTTACATTCGGGGCGTGGGGCGCAACCACGGTCGGGGAGATATCCTGGGCGGCGTCTTGCTGGGTAATCGGCCTGATTGAGCGCGATCGGTTGCTCCGACCACGCCGGTTGCGCTTGCTGACCCAAAGCGAACGCGGCGGCGCACACTCCCTCATCGCCATGCGCTTAAAGCTGGCGTGGGGCGGATAGGTGGCGATCCGCCGTGGATGGCGACAACCGCGCTCCGCCTGTTGAAAACCAGCGAAGCCGCTTCCTTGCCCTTGCGGCTGCGGACGCTTGCTTTGCTGCTTTCGTGGGCCGGCATCCGCAACTTATTGTGACACGCAATCTGCCGTCGTGGGGCTATTGCGGTGAATGGAGACGATAAGCCCCGCTCCACTCACGGGGGGCGGTCTCGCCCCTCGTCCGCGGCGCGGGGCCGTCGTGGCAAACCGCAGCGGTACAGCGCCCCTCACGGACCCGTTCACTGCCCGTGCTGCGGCCTCCCGCTACTGACCTCCTCCTTTCTTACGCCCGCCCGCTGCTGCCGCGGCCGGCCGCTCATCTTACGTCGTCGTCGTCGTCGTCGCTTCGGCGGACCATGACCTGCCGGTCTCGGTGCGCTGCGCTTCTTCTTGTCCTTGCCGCGGGATTTTTGAAGTCCCGGCCTCGCCTCCTCATGTTGTCCCCGCCATGCGGCCGGTGGCAGCTCCGCTGAAGGCGCGACTTGTCGCCAAGGTGAAAAACTCTTCGTCGTCTTGATCTGCGGGTGGCCATGTTCTCCTTGACCCCGGGGTCTCGGCGCCTCTCTGAATGCCGTGACAGCGGCGTGATGGAGATGTCGGGGATGGTATTGCGAACTGGTGAAGCGCTGGATGTAGTCGCGGCGCTCTCCTTCTTCGCTCCCGTTGTGGAGGTCGTCCTCGACTCCGGGCTGCTCAAAGCGTGTCACGGAAGTTGGTGATGAAAAGCTCGAGGCTCCTTCCACGACCCCACCGCGGACTCGGGGCGGAGTTCATGAGCCAAGCGGGCTCGCCCGATAAGGGCTGCGGGGAAGTAGTTCGCGAACCTTCCCGACCCTCGACGGCTGCATCCTTTGTAGTGTAAATCTGGCAGGAACTTCGTCGGTGTTGGTGGAGCCGTCGTACTTCTCGATGGGGGTGGGCGGAACCTCTCCGGCCCTTTGAATGTGCCTTGGTGCTTTGAAAAAGCCTGGCGGCGGACCTGGAGCCTCCTGCTCTGGATCGCCTTTCCGGCTCGCTATGCCCGCCCGTCCGGACGGCGCCAGCACCTCCTTCCTTGGCCGGAGGCAGCGTCGTGGGAACCCTCCTGGTCCCCACAGGCGGCAGCGTCATGCGTGATCGCGCCTTCGGTCGTGCCGCTGCCAGCTTGTCCTGAGTCTTCTCCTTATCGCATGATGGCGGTCCTCAAAGTGGGACGGAGATCCCACTGCCATCGCTGCCGGTCGAACCCGTGAGGTGCACAGCTCTCGTAAATCTGGCCCGCTCCCTCCCGCCGGGAGATCTGCGAGAAGGGCGGGGCAAGAGAAACGGGAAGAAGCGAAGCGCGGTTCAGCGCCTCCGAAACTTTGCACCACCGCCCAGCGGCGGCATCAGCGTAGGGCCAAACGGCGACCACGAACCGCGGGAGTCCGAATCACCGGCACGGTGGGTTGTCCAGCGAGGCCTCAGCCGCATGGAGGTTACTGTCTTTGAGTGCACTCCTCAAGGCGGCGCCGCCTAACAAGCGGAGGCGATGCCGCCCGGCTGATCCACCGCCATTCCGCGGCGGCCTTGCGTCAAGCATTCGGCGGCCGCCTCTAGTCCGTCGCGGACTGCTGATCCGCCATTGATGAAGTCGAAAAGCGCGAATCGATGCTAAGCGCCCCTACGGCGCGCCAGCGGCGGCGTGTTCTCCGCTCAACCACATGAATCACACCCCTAGTCGATTTCTATCACGCTAGTCGATCGGCCGTGCTCGGTTCGATTTGGCGTGGGGCCGCAGCAAGGCGACTCACGAAGATTACCGAGTTCGGACCCCCCTGCGGGTAATAGTCCTACTCCTGCTGAGCCTTAGCTCTTTTCTTGTTGTGGTTGAATGGGATGTGGTTACAGAGTGCCTGTGAACTGTGTGAAAAAGCACCTCTCAAAAACGTATCAAAAAACCCTTCCCCTCTTCTCTCTCTCCGCTCCTTTTATCTCGGCCTCGAGCGGCGGAGAGAGCGAGGGGTTAGCGATCTGATACTCTCGGTACAGCGACGAGACACGACAGGAGAGGCAACGTCTTTGCTGCTTCGGCGGCGGCGCCCTTCGCGTGCCGCCAAAGTGGCCTGCAGCCCGCGCAGACACACGGTGAGGCTGGGCGAGGCCCACCTGCCTCCCTCTGGCGGGCGGCCATCTTAAGCCAACCTTCTCTCTGCCGGTCAATTCCCTTTGCACCGCGGTGGCGGCCACTCGACTGCGAGGTCGCTGGGCGGTAATCATTTCTTCACCGTCTATCCTCACATCGCGTGATGTCGCGTCAATCGCTCGTCGCCCTTCGCGGCGAGGGGAGCCTTCGCCCGAAGACTCGCTTTGAACGCACTGCCGCGTGGGTCCCACTTGGCGGTGGGAGACCCTCGTGCGCCGAGGGCTTCGCCCACGCCGCCCGCAGCGCATGGGGCCCTCGCCGGCGCCTTGATGGGCTCGCCCACGCGGGGCACAGTCGCCCGCTGGCGTGGGGCCGCCTTAGCCAGCGAGGAGGCTCCGCCCGCCATTGAGCCTGACTCGTCCGCCCGCTGCGTGGGGCCCGCCTATGCGCTGAGGGAGCTTCGCTGCAGCCTGGGGCTGATCACCCTCTGCGGCGTGGGACCCGCCATGGCCGAGGGCTGAGGCTGCCTGGGCGAGGCTGATCGCCCGCTGACAGCGTGGGGCCCGCCTTGGCGCCGAGGGGCTGCGCCACGCGGTGGGCTGATCGCTTGCGACGCAGCGTGGGGCCCTCTTGGCCTTCGCTAGACTCTTCATACCACAGTATTTATTACCCAAGCCGGATCTAACATCGATCGAAATGTAATTTGTTGATCGGTCTCGATTATTCGGAAAAATCTCCAATGAGCGAGAGGATCCCCAATGGAAGTTTTTGTAACCTGGCCACTGCGCGTCTTCCAATATCCAGTGAGCATTCTTTTTTGTTTTCTTCGTGAATCTCCGAGCCTATCTTCAACTTCCGTTTTACGATCTGGCTCAATTAAATTGAGCGTCACCGCTTCAATAGGCGTGGTTGGCGCCTCAACACCGCTTGATGTCGGTCGCGTCATCTTGTCAGTTTTGATCTTCGTCCCACCAGGCGTGCCAAAAGTACGTTGACACAAAAACATGGATTTCTGTGAATACACGTGCAGAAGCGTCAATCCAGTGATTGCGTCGCAACTCAAACCAAGCGTGCCAGTCGATTTGACCTATAAATCGAGAAGGAAGAAATCGTCAGTAATATAGCCCTAATCGGCTTTTAAATAGCCATATCAGGTTATTCGTAATCGGCTTTAAGTAATCCGATTACGATGTCTATCGACTTAATACGATATAGCAAATAAATTTAAATAAACATTCAAGTTTAAATCTTCTAATTCTTTTGGTATTTTATTATAATATTAGCAATAAACCTTAATATCAATATATCGATTAAATCAAAAGCAGATTGAGCAGTTAATGGGGCCAAAGCAGTATTCAGATCTAAATCTCAATATAAACCAATAAACGATTTAAAGATCTAAAACTAATAAGAAAGATGCAATCTGATCGATGGCGCTTACATGCAAGATCCTAAACAAGGCATACACAAGATCGATTAAGCGAGGCGATTGCATATATCGGATTCAGGAGAAAGCATATGAAATATTTAACAATCAGTATTATAGGATAAACACACATTATAGATCGATTGAATCGAGACAGTGCAATATGCGAGAACATGTTAAAGATCGGTAAATCCCGAGGCAATCTAACATGGTTTGTATACATGAGATCAAATTGATGCAGCCATGCATACGGGTTACAAGGATAGAATCGATTATCCCATCGAGATAGCTCTACCTGCGAGTTGAAGCCTTTCGACGTGGTCGATCGGTTTCGAGAAAGTATTTGGTGTATTGAGTATTAGATATCTATTCTCGAGGTCTAAGGTCCTATTTATACTATTACAAAGCTGATACCTATACGACCTATTTTTCTGCGTCGCACTTCCGATCAAATCGTATTTCTTCCGAGGTCTTGTATCCATCGGCTTTTTCGATATGCTCTTCTTCTTTACCCACGAAGCCCATTTCCAATTTAGCCCAATAATTCTAACACATTTGGCCCTTTCCGAATATCCGATTTTCTGCCAAATTTGGGTGTCTCACGATATCTAGTTTCAGCGAGTTTCTAAACTTCGAGTTGTGTAACCACGGCATCGACCTCGGGCTAAGCACGCTCTCGTAAGCCCTCCGGCGGAGAGCACTTACTGCTCACGGCACAACCACTTGGCGGCTTGCTCTCGTAAGCCCTCGTGGCGAGGCACTTTCCTTATTCGGTTACCCTTGGAATCGCCTAACTTATGTTAACGGCGGCTCATGGAATGAGTCGTCGGAGATCGGCGTGTCGCTCTATCTCTTCTGCGACGTGCACAGATTATAAACTTTGGTCTTCATGCATCATCCGTGCGGGGGCTAGGGTGTCGCTCTTTCTCTTGTGCACTGTTGAGTTACTTAAACTTAGGTTTTCGACGAGATACTGTGAATGGGAGTTAGGCTAAGCGTTCTACCAGTTTTCTCTAAAACTCTCTAAGCTGTGTTGCCTTTGCTCTTAGTTTTCTGTTAGTTCTTATCTTTTTGCTGCTCTTTTTTTGCAGAAAAAGGTAAGTCTCTTTATTATATTAACCAAAAGTTGCGGTACAAAGTCCCTTTTGAGTTTCTGACCGTCTTGCTACTTAAAGCAAGTTTCCTTTAGCTCCTCAATTTCTAACAGGGCGCCACGACTTCCTGCAGGCTTTGATTTCTTCTCGGGCTTCAGCTCGAGGCGCTCGAGTTTCCTCCTTGCTTCGTTTGGCCTGCTCCTTGGCCTCTGCCTGAACGAACCCGACCTCTTTGGTCTTGGCCCGCAGCTCCTCGGTCAGGTCCTCCCTCTGACTAAGGCGCTGCTCTGCGGCTTCGAGATGCTTGGACAGCTGCTCGACCCGTTTTTCCGCGGCTAGCGCCCTCGAAACTAGCTCGTGAAGCTCCTCGGATTCTCCCGGATAGAGCCGAGGGGACGTATCCCTCTCCCCGGCCAGCTTCACCTTGAGCTCCTTCACCTCCGCCGCGAACCGGTTCCGGCTTTCAGCCACTCGCACGAGCTGCTTCTCGAGCAGCCTCGTACGGCGACTCCGGAGGGTGTCGGCGATGGCGTTGCGCTCAATGGCGACACCCTCTTGGAAATCTTCCATGGTGCCCCGCAGAACCTGGGTGAGAGAAGAGCAAGTCTGATTAATTTCGGGCTGCTGGTAACTTAAAACGAACAAGTTTCGGTTTAAGTCTTACCTCTCGAAGCCTTTGCTTCAAGTTCTAGCGTAGGCGCCTCCCAAGCCCGCGAGTTTCGAAGTCGGGGATGCTCGACGCAGCCTTGGCGCGCTGTTCCCTCCGCTTTTTCCGCTGCTTCTTCTCCTTATGGGACCGCGTCTGCTTGGGGCCAGCGGCGACCTGCCCTTCTTCGTCTTCTCCTGCCCGTTCGCCTTCGGGCAAGACCGGCGCCGCTCTGGTCGGCGACGTCGATGTCCCCGCGGACAAGGCGATTCGAACGTCCTACCCGCGGTCTTCTTCCTGCTCCTCGGTAGCGGGTCCTTCACCCTGCTCGGCAGTGAGCTCCGTTGCCACAGGGATGCTCTGCCCTTGCAACGACGTGCTCGGTAGGACCGTCTGCTCGGTCCCACCTCGGGCAGTTGGCGAAGCCAACGCCCTGGCCCCGCTCTCCGTGGCGCTGTCCGCCGCTTCTTCTGCCTCCAGTCGTTCTACCGTGCCCTTTAGCGCGTCGAACTGCTCGCTAGAGCCTGGCGGGAGCAATCTCCACGCTGCCAGCTTGTCCTTGAGGCTGGCTAACCTCCTTGCCCATAGCGCACCCGTGCGGTGCTCAGGCGCGAGGATCTTTCGATTGCCATGTCCACGTTGTCCTTGGCAATTTCCTCTTGGGCAGCTGAAGAAAAAAGAACGAGTTAAGTCCTATGCGGTGGGGTAAGTTGTAAGAGCGAAAGGCTTGATACTGCGTACCTTCCACGAAGGGCTTGATCTTCTTCTTCGCTAAAACTTTCTGCCTCTTGCTCGGGGGCTCCTTGGCTTCTTGTTCGCCTTGTCCTCCCGATGCTTATGGCGACAGCTCAGCTCCCCATCTTGGTGGGCACTCTTTGGCGCAGCATAAGAAGCTTCTCCTTCTGCCGCTACCTCTTTCTCGAGCCTCCTCTGCTCGGCGACCTGTTGCAGCCGCACCATGTGGCTCGGGTGAGCCTGCGCATAGCGCTTAAGCCAAAGGGTCATGACCCTTACCTCTTCATCGCTTTGCTCGATGAGGAGGGTGAGCCTGCGCATAGCGCTTGGCCTGCTCGGCGCACTTTGTCGCCGCGGGTGGCTTCTTTGAGGGTTGGCGGCCGCCATGGCGCGGCGAGCTCCGCGTCGGCGCGGCGGCCACTTTGGGCTTCTCAACCACCTTGGCCTTGCCCTTCTTCACTCCCTCAGTTTCGGAGAGCTCCTCCACGATCCCTCCAAGGATCAGCTGGTCCTCCTGTTCGTTTGGGAAGCGAATGTTAGCAATCTACAGCAGTGCAAGTCTAGCTACACAGACAGGGGTCTAAGTAACTTACCTCGGATGTGCGGACGAGCACGTTGCGTGGACAGGTGTAGGCCACCTCGCCGGTGACCGCCGTCCTTCTTGGCGGCCTTGACATGGAATCGACACTGCTCGGTCACCCTTGCGTCGGTCGATTCTGCTTGCCGACAGAGGAAGTAGTTATTTCCTGTTTGGATGAAATCACCAAATAAAGGTTGAGTCTTAAAGGCACTTACACGTGCTCTCCCTTGTGATGTCTTTCCACCCTTCTATCTTGTAGAAGGGATATGATCTCCTCCGTAGCGGACGGATCCTATTCGCCAGTAAAATCGCGGATGATCTCCTGCCCGTGTGAGCCCGAGGCTCAAGAGGAAGCTATCTTCCGTGTCAGTGCAGTCCTCGTCGGACGACTCGGCGAGGCCTTGGTGTTCCCTTGCGGATCGATTCCCAGATAGCCTTCGCACAGGTGTGCGAAGACGGCCATCTGGAGGATGGAGTTCGGATTGAGGTTCGTCACCTCTAGTCCGCTGATGTTGAAGAAGGCCTCCTGAAGTCGCTCTCGAAACCTCAACCCGAGCAGTGTAAGCGCTTCGAAGTTGACAAACTTCGTCCTCGGCGGCTCGGTGTTTCCTCCTCCCGGGCAGCCTCCGGCAACCGGTGTCTCGTGCCCTTCCTCCTCCCAAATCTTGAGTCCTCCTCGTTCAAGCTAGTGCGGAGAACTTGTATAGCGATCCCAGTACTGGACGGGCAGATTTGGTGGTGGGATTTGGGTGCTTGATCTTTGTGTGATTGGAATTAGGGCTTGGGAAGGAAAGGCGTGAGAAGCAGTAGCTGGCAGCGAAGCTTTGGTGTTTTTATAGGCCCGAATGAGCAGCTTTGCAGCGGATTTTTGCCATAAAGCGGCTAGTTTTTACCGTAGCAGCTAAGTAAAAGCGGTCGTCTGTTTTTCCCTAGCAAATAAGTTACCGTTGAGATCTCCTAGCGGCTATTTTTTCGATGTTCTTTGAAGGCTAGGTGCTTTCTGCTTTCGGTGGGATGCAATTTCTGTTCGATGCTGTGAGTTGCTTGCTTGTCGAGTTTGTTACATCCGACCAAGTCTGTTCGGTTGAACCTTAACCTATTTGGTCGTTTGTTACACGTCTTTGTAGCTGCGAAATTTCCCTCTTCGAGACTTGGAGTCTCAAGAGGAAGACCCCACTCTAGTGAGTCCTTCCACTTGAGTCTCGGGGGCTAGCTGTCGGGGATAAAATTACGGCCCATTGCCATGGTCCACTCCCTGATGGCCCAATCGAACAGCCTACCAGGGCCCAGCTCCCTGGAAGGTTCTATCTGGCCCATATGCATCCTGCCGAACAGCTTCCTGGCTGGCATGGTGCGTAACGGCCAAGGAATCGTATTTGAGTCCGTCTCGAACAGGAGTTCTGCACGGCTACTTGAAGACCCGGACGTTGGTTTCCCGGATTGGAATAGGAGTCGTGATCCCCAAGAATTGGAGTTTACCTTATCTACCTCGGGATGTATTTGGCACGTTGAGTTCGTTACGATCTCATGGTTAGCCCGGCCCGATTATCCCTCGGTAGGTCGGTTTGCTCCGCACTATATAAACGGGGCCCCTACGGCGTTGAGGGGGCATCTGGCATCCAATCTTCGTCCAGCCGGCACGACTTGACGACCAAGAGTCTTCGCTTTGTCGCATACTACTCGCCGAGACCTGTTCATCTCATCGAGTTCCACCTTGTAATCCTCTTTGATATAAAGAAAGGCTAGACGTAGGGCTATTATCTCCTTGACAGGCCTGAACCAGGATAAAAACCCTTGTCTCCCTGTTCGTCGTTGATTGCTGTTCGTGTTGTTCGGCGTGTCTCCTATCTCTCCTTCTCAAGAACCTTTAATCGACTTGAGATCGATATCTCAACCGTCGACACCTACTACGTCTGGACACCACCCGAGGGCATTCCCCAATTAAGCCATTCGGTCTCAGGGACGCACTACCCCTTAGAGCAGATTGCAAGCCTCCTCCTAGGGCAACAGTGACGAAATGTAACCGAACAGCCAACGAGCCAGTGGTTAGTGGATTTCATAGTGTACTAAGCCAGGGACGAAGGCACAAGTGGTAGTACGATAATATTTGGTCTAGCAATACACAAGCTTGGGTCCTTATTACAGGAGACCGTCTCATCTCCACCACAATCCCGGAAACCTCTCTGCCAGGTCTCCCCTAAATCATCTACAAGTTTTAGTTGTTTACGTTTAACCAAACATGCTAGCGTGAAGCATACGCCTCACCCAAACCCCATTTATAGTGAATCGCAAATGTAGTCCTACACATCTAGTCAAGGATAGGCTAGGAAAAGTACAAAGGTTTCGCAAAGGTCGCTAAGCATATTAATAGATTATTAACATGTGTAGGTACTTACGCCTAATGTACATGCATGTAGACAATTAGGAAAAATAACAACAGTAAATTACATTGTAAAACTAGGAGAGAATATGTTACTATGCTTACCTTGGAAAATTCCGCGCTTTGTGGTTCCCACACCGGTTCCGGGCAACAATCCGAGCAACAATCGCACCCACCGTCTAAATAGAAAAACAACAAACAATATAACAGCAAGGTCAATACAGAGAAAATAATTATTAAATATACATAAAAATTCTAGGATTTAAATGTGATTTTTAGGCTCCAAAATCATCCAATTTGGAGTTACGGAGCTCCCTAAACAATTTGGGGAAGTTTAGGGCTAAATAGAAAATTCCAGAAAAAAGAAAAATCTATTTAACACCTAATTGGGCTGAACCGGCGGAACCGGCCCAATTTTCGCACGTGCTATCGGCCAAGTTTGATGCGGCGCGGTGCGGCTGACAGGTGGGGCCCACTAGGCAGTGGCGCCCGGTAACAAGCGGACCCACGGAGACGTAGGCGGCGGTTGGTCTGGCGTGGCGATGGCGAACATCGGCGTAAGCGGTGACATGGCGTCAGGTGGCATCCGACGTAGCGTGCGACGTGGCACACAGGGGCCGTGTGGGCGCAGACATGGCATGACACGTGGCTGCTGACGTGGCATGCCACATGGCAGTTGGGCTGGCTATGGGTGACGTGGCATGACACGTGGCTTGACACGTGTCATGCCACGTGGCTCCTAGCTGACGTGGCTCGGAGGGCCCACTGGTCAGTCTCGGTGGCGTGATTTTCGTGCGTGCGCGTGGCATGTGGTGCCACGCGTCGCATGCGAGGCGGCGGCGAAACGACTACCTCTGACAAGCGGGGCCCATGGCATGATCGGGCTCGCTTGTCAGCGACTGAGGCTTGATCCGGCACAGTGAAATAAAACGGCGCTGGCGTTAGCGGTGGGTCCCACGGGGACAAGAGTCGTCTTCCTATTGGGCGGCAGCGATGAAACGGTCGGCGACGATGACAGCGGCGGGTCCCACTAGGACACACGCCGCTACGGGATTGGCTGAAGGCGGCGGAGCGGTCGGAAACTGCCGCGACAGGTGGACTCCACCGGGACGCGTGTCACGTCGTGATTGGTGTCGTCGCCGAAGCGGTCCCGCAGACGCGTTTGCCCCGCCGATGCACGTCAGACGGCGATAAAGGCGGCAGCGTGTAGCCAGCGCGGCAAAGGCGGCGCTGGGCGGCGTGGCCCGTGGGGATTGGCTCCGGATCTTCCGCCGTGGGCGCGAACGCCGAGGATCGCCGGCGACCGTGGAGCGTCCTAACTACGGCGAGCTCTACTGGGCAGAAAACAACACCTATTTGGGCGATCCGCATATGCATTTTGACCGTCTCAACGATATCTATCTACTAGTACCATCTACACATCAAGCTGGCTATGGGAAAAAGGGATCTACCTTAGAAATGCCCTCGAGAGAATGGTTCTTGAGCCGTAGGTTTAGGGTTTGGGGGTGGGGAGTGGAGTGGCTGGCAAGGAACAGTAGAGGAGGGTCTTATAGGGTGATGGGCGCATGTAAGGGGCCTTTGGCCTTCTCTTCATGGGCTAAATGTTCTAATCCCCCTAATATGGGCCCTTAATCACATGCTAATATAGCCCATGAGCAATTAACTTAGAATTAAGCTGATATGCTAAAGAGTGATACCTTGATTTGCTTAAAGAAAATATCGGGACACCTAATAATTTTATTAGGATGTCACAAAACCTCCCCCTTACAGGAATCTCACCCGAGATTCAAAAAGATTCTTGAACAGCTCCGGAAACTATTGTTGAAGATACTCCTCTCGCTCCCAAGTTGCTTCTGATTCAGAATGATTTGCCCGTTGTACCTTGCAAAATTTTATTCTCTTGCTCCGAGTGCACCTCTGAGCTTCGTCCACAATTTTGAGTGGTTTCTCCTTATAGGTCAAATCTTCTTGTATGTCAACCACATCAATTGGTACTTCCTCTTCAGGTATTCACAAACACTTTTTCAATTAAGACACATGGAATACATTATGCACTGCTGATAGCTATGGTGGCAACTCCAACTGGTAAGCAACCTCCCCCCTTCGCTCGTTGATGGGGGGAAGGACCAATATACCTTGGTGCCCGCTTCCGGGATACATTAAACCTTCGCAAGCCTTTCATCGGAGATACCTTCAGATACACATGATCACCTATCTCAAATTGCAATTCTCTACGCTGATTGTCCGCGTAGCTCTTTTGCCTGGACTGAGCCATTTTTAGCCTCTCTTGTATCAATTTGACTTGTGTCTCGGCCTCTTGCAAAATTTCAGGGCCGAAAACTGTGGATAACATAGACTCCGGGTACCCACACGGCGGGCCTAAAAGACCACCCGACAGGGGATGGACCAAGTCGGGTGGATGAGGACGGGTACCACTCGGACTCTAGAAGACTTGCTCGCCAAGGAAAGACATGAAGATAGAAGCCTATCCCTAATTAATAGGGAAGATATACTTGTAATCTGGATAACTACTAGAGGATAGAGATAGGAATCCTACCTCGTAACCGACCATGACTCTATCTTGTAACCCTGCCCCCCACTATATAAGGCGGGCAGGGAGCCCCCTGGTTCGGCAGAATCACACATATCTTGATCATCTCCCAGGTTGATCATCATCTCCACAGCCATGTATAGGGAGACATCTCCCTCCACATTAATCATCAGATCACCATATAATCCCAGAGCACAGGAAGTAGGGTATTACCTCCGCCATGAGGGCCTCGAACACAGATAAATTCTGTCTTGTGCTACCATCGAGTTTGGATCTTGTGCATCGCCCCATATATAATCATTGCCGACGGTAACCCCCCAGTTAACCACCAGTCGACAGTTGGCGCGCCAGGTAGGGGCAGCATCAAGATCATCTTCGTCAAGCTCGATGGCATCGACCAACGGTGTCGACGTCGTCTCCACCCCGGAGCCGACTGCGTCATCAACGACTTCGGTGAATCCACCTCTCGGATTCGGATCAGATCCAATCTGGGTGGGGGGGACTACAACAACGCCTCCCGCTCGGGTTGGGGAACGCCGCGGCCATCTACTCATGAGTAGTACACCAACGGCTCATTTCCCGACTCGGATACGGCTACGGCTCGAAGACAGATTCCGGACGTTATCCTGCTTCTTTAATTCCTGTTGATCCAGAAGGAATTTCGGGATGAGACTGGATGCGTTGGAAAGATAATTTCGTCATCTTTCTGTGAAGCCTAAGAACGTCCAAAACGGAGTCCGGATGTGTCTGGTACATTCGTTTGAAGGCAGGCTGCACGGGATGGTCACGAATCTCAGCAAGCTCGTAAAACCGATCTGCGGAGGCTGCGTTATGCGGATAGGTCGTGGAACACCTCCAAGGACTTTAAGGATCAGTAAGGAGCTTCTCCAAACAATCGACGACCAACACTTTTCCGGACTCGGATCCGATGCAGTCTGAGTAGAACATCGACATCGCTTCATCTGGACTCCCGTTCGGGTCAAGAAACGCCGTCGTCACCTACTCCTGAGTGGTGTGCTGGGGGCTCAATTCTTGACTCGGATATGGTGAGAACTCAACCAAAGACTTCAACAATGCATTTTTGGGCTCGGAGAAGATCCGATCCGGGAAGGAAATTCAACAGCGCTTCACACGGACTCCCGGTCATGTTGGGGAACGTCACCGCCGCCTACCGACGAGTAGTGCACCGAGGGCTTAATTCCCGACTCGGATACAGTGAGGTCCCGATGGAGAACGAATCTCGGGTGGTGACCGTCATTAGCAGCAAATCACTCGGATTCGACGATCATGGTGTCCATCGTGCGACGCCGGCTTCATCAACCGCGAGACGAACATGAGAAGAAGATGCGATCTGTTCCCATTCAGATTCTAGACGGAATTTGTGTCGCAAATTCCTGTTGACACAAAAGGAGTTTCAGCATTATATAAGATGCGTTGGAAAGCTTATCTCGTTATCTTTCCAACGAATCCAAAAACGCCTAATTCCGACTTTGGCTGCAATCGTGGCGCCTTTTTGAAGACAGACTGCGCAGAGAGATCACGAATTTCGGCGAGCTCGTAAAGCTCGTCGGTGCTGGCCATGGCGTGAGGATTGATCGTGCAACATCTCATGGGACTTTGAAGACCAGTGAGGATTTTCATCGACTTTCGTCAAGCTACACCAACCGCATGGAGATCATTTACGACTACGGCCGACTAAGTCGATCACGGGCAAGACCTCGGCAAGCATGTGTTGTACGACGCCGACCTCGTCGTGCGCTGCTCGGTGTTGATCGAGATTTAAACGACTACTTCCACAGCTCGGCTACACATCTACGCCCGCGCCACGAGCGATTGAGTTTATAGCTCGGCTGTATGCCATTGAGCGCCATGAGCGCCCGGTACGGCTGCACGCCTAAAGCTTCAAATCTCTCGCCGGCGACAAACCGCTTGCTACGCCCTACGCCCGATTAATGAGCGCCCAAGTCTACGACTCGGCGACACGCCTACGCCCGCGCCACGAGCATCAAGTCTCATACTTCGGTCAGACGCCATCAGCGCCCACTTAGCGCCAAGACGGCCAGCGCGCTGAGAGCTTCAAATCTACACTTCCGCGACAAGCCACTCGGCTACACTACACGCCTACGCCCGGCGCCACGGCGCCCAAGTTCTCGACTTCGCCGACACGCCACGCTTTCGCGCCCACGGCGTCAAGTCTATAGCTCGGTCATGCGCCATCGCGCCATGAGCGCCTGCACGGCCGCATGCCTAAAGCTTCAAATCTACGGCTCGGCGACAAGCTGCTTGCTACGCCTACGCCCGGCACCACGGCGCCCAAGTCTACAGCTGGCGACACGCCACGTCCGCGCCACGAGCGTCTGTCTCACAACTCTTCGGCCAGACGCCATCGCAGCGCCATGAGCGCCCGTGCAGCTGCGCGCCCGAGCTTCAAATCTACGGCTCGGCGACAAGCCACTCGGCTACATGCCCACGCCCGGCGCCACGGCGCCCAAGTCTCACGGCTCGACGACACGCCACAGCAACGCGCTTACGCTTCGCGCCACGAGCGCCAAGTCTGGCTCGGTAGACGCCATCAGCAGCGCCACGGCGCCAGCACGTACCGCACACCTAGAGCTTTAAATCTATGGCTCGGCGACAAGCCACTCAGCTACACGCCTACGCCAGCGCCACGAGCGCCCAAGTCTTCGGCTCGGCGACACGCTATTCAGTGACACGGCTACGCCCGCGCCACGAGCGTTGAAGTATTCAGCTCGGCTGTACGCCATCGCGCGCCACGAGCTTGGTACGGCTGCACACCTGTAGCTTTAAATATACGGCTCGGCGACAAGCCACTCGGCTACACGCCTACGCCAGCGCCACGAGCGTCCAAGTCTACAGCTCGGTTACACGCCTACGCCTACATCAGAGCTAAGTTCTCATCACCATAATCTTTTCTTATAAACCTAAGTTGTTTCTTGACTTGCTACTTAGTTGGTCTCCAACTAAGCAGTAAGTCGGGGGGCTACACCTAATAGGTGCACTTGCGTGCACTTTTTGTTGCTTTTCTTAATGATCGCAAATGAATCCTAGCGGCCGTTATTCTGAGTAGTGAAGCTCTGACCCATAAACGGCGAACTCTAGTCACTCGATACGCGTGCCTGGGAAAAGAGCCATGAGCCAATTCCCGACGCCCAGGGGCTAGACTAGTCGGGCAGAGTGCTTAACAAAAGGAAGATTACTTGGAGGAATTTAATATCAAAAAGGAAAAGTGGCAAAAGTATAAAAATTATCTAATTAAAGCAGTCGGACCTTACATCCGATTGATTGTTTTTTCATCCAGATACTGCCTAAATCCTACATGTACATGCTATAGGGGTTCATGGGTTTTTACCTTGTCAAGTACCTTCTACGACTCCGTACAGAGTAAGAAGGGCTTGCGCAATGAGCGACAACTACGGCTCGGCGAGCGCCTGGCACAGCAACACGCTTACGCCCGCGCCTTGACCAAATCTATAGCTCAGCGAGCACACGGCATGGCTACAAGCCTACGCCCATGCCACGAGTGTTCGAGTCTATGGCATAGCTATACGCCCACACCAACTTCGGTACGTCTATACATCCACACCAATTTTGGTATGGCTATACTGCGCCTCACGGCTATTAGCCACCCCGCATACTCGAGCGCTAATTCACGGCCTTCCAAATTGCGTGTCACAACCGGTGGCTACAAAGCGCGGTATGGGCTAAGCTGGTAGAGCTATAAAAAATTACCCATCTCTTGGTATACCCCATGTTGGGTCACTAGTTGGTCGCTGCATGTCAGGATCAGATACCAGTGATGTCGGGATTGAGTTTCGATGGTACGCTCCAGTTGGGGCCTATGCTATACACCGCTACCCGGGTACGGATACCATACGACCAAACTCTTTCCTTAAGCTACGCCCCGTGGTGGGGTCGCCAGCTGTATTCCGCAACAGTGGGATATAGGTACCGCCTGGCTGATAAAAATGGTATGCCCCATGTTGGGACACTAGTCGTGTGTGCGCACTGGTCAGAATCTGTATCATTAGACCAAACCCTATCCAGATGGTATGCTCCATGTTGGGCCAACCGCTTTACTCTACGAGTATAGGTACTAGATGGTTAAAAATACGGTATGCCCTCTAGGGCCACCAGCTGTATCCCACTCGTTAGGTATGCAGTCTTGCTCGCTTTTCCGGCAAAACCGTTAGTACGCCCCATGTTAGGTCGCCACCGTACATCGCAAGACGGCAGTACGGTATCACTCGGCTCTTCAGCCAAAACCAATGGTACGCCCCATGATGGGTCGCCACCGTACATCGCAAGACGAGTACAGGTGCCACTCGGCTCTTCAGCCAAAACCATGGTATGCCCTCTGGGGCCACCAACAGATCCTACTCGGTTAGATACAGATACCGCTCGACTCTTCATAAAACCAGTGGTACGCCCCATGTTGGGTGCCACCGACATCGCAAAGGCAAGACAGGTATCACTCGACTCTTGACCAAAAGCATGGTACGCCCCATATTAGGTCGCCACAGTACATCGCAAAGGCAATCTGGTACCGCTTTCGACTCTTGACCCAAAAGCAATGGTACGCCCTATGTTGGGTCGCCGTCTGTGCATCGCAAGACGAGTACGGTACCACTTCATCAAAATCAAAGTGATGAACTTTACAACGGGCGATTGCGAGAACTCCGCAATCCCGGTGAGTATCACTAACAACTCTCTATGAGTCCTTCATACCGCTTTCGTAGATATGATGCGGATCAGCCAAGGAGCAAAGAATAATCTACAAGCACTCGGCATGAAGCATGACTCATCAAGGTGCGACAAAAAAGAGCAAAGAACTCGACTATGAAGCACTCGGGACTCGTGGTTAACATAGACCCGGGTACCTACACGTGGGCCTAAAAGACCACCCGACAGGGGATGGACCAAGTCGGGTGGATGAGGACGGGTACTACTAGGACTCTAGAAGACTTGCTCGGCAAGGAAAGACATGAAGATAGAAGCCTATCCCTAATTAATAGGGAAGATATACTTGTAATCTCGGATAACTACTAGAGGATAGAGATAGGAATCCTACCTCGTAACCGACCAGGACTCTATCTTGTAACCCTGCCCCCCACTATATAAGGTGGGCAGGGAGCTCCCTGGTTCGACAGAATCACACATATCTTGATCATCTCCACAGCCATGTATAGGGAGACATCTCCCTCCACATTGATCATCAGATCACCATATAATCCCAGAGCACAGGAAGTAGGATATTACCTCCGCCATGAGGGCCTGAACCTGTATAAATCTTTGTCTTGTGCTACCATCGAGTTTGGATCTCATGCATCGCCCCATATATAAGCATTGCCGACGGTAACCCCCTAGTTAACCACCAGTCGACAAAAACTTTTCTCTCTCCAGTCTCGCTCCAATAGAGAGGTGTGCAACATTTTCGTCCATACAGAGCTTCGAACGGAGCCATCTGTATGTGGACAGGTAACTGTTGTTATAAGAGAACTCGGCATATGGGAGAGCTTCTTCCCAATTCTTGGATTTTGACAGTGCCACCGACCTGAGCATATCTTCGAGAATTTGATTAGTGCGCTTTGGCCCATCCATCCGTCTGGGATGATAGGCACTACTTGTCGATGTAATAAATACCGGTACGAAGAGTCCTGAGAAGATCAAAGGCCCCACGCGCCGCGGGCGGCAGCCGAGCCCAATGGCGTGGCGAGCCCTCAACATGGGGCGGGCCCCGCGCCAGCGGGCGACCAGTGCCCGCGTGGCGAGCCCTCAAGATCAGCGAGGCCCCACATCGCCGTGCGGCGCCAGACCCAGCAGGGTGGGCGAAGCCCGTCGTTGCCACGGGCGAGGGCCACCGTCGGCGGACGGCGTGGGCGAGCCCTCGGCGCGCTGTAGGGCCTCCCACCGCTGCCGGGCCCGCGTGGCGAGGCGTTCGAAAGGAGTCTTCGGGCGAAGCTTCCCCTGCTGCGAAGACGAGCGCATTCAATGCGACATTACGCTGGATGGATGGATGAAGAGATGATTACCGCCACGCGACCTCTGCAGCTCGACCAATCATCCCGCGTGGCGCAGCAGAAATTGACCGGCAGAGAGTTTGCCATCATCAAGCTCGTCGCCAGCGCCGGAAGGAGCAAGCTGGCCCCACCCACGCCTCGCTGGAGGCGCCTCTGGGTCGGGCCACTTGCAAGGCACAGCGTGGGCGGCGCGCGCGCGCAAAGAGCAATAGCAGACGTTGCGTCTCTCTGCGTGTCCCTCATGTCTTATCGATGTCTTCAGATCTTGAGTATCTTGTATTGCCTACCCCACGGCTCTCTCGGCCACCGAGGCTTGTATAAAAAGGGCGAGAGAGGAGGGTGAGGGTTCAAACATTCTCAGAACCACATTCCGCTGACCGAACTCGAGAAAAGAGCCAAGGCTCGGCGGGAGTAGGACTATTACCCGCGGGAGTCGAACTGGGTAAACTACGTGTGTCGCTCCTCGCCCGGCCCCACGCCGAATCGAATCGAGCTCGGTGATAGGCTAGCAAGATAGAAATCGACTAGGGTGTGATCCGCAGTGGTTGAGCGGAGAACACGCCGTCGATGGCGCACCACGTAAGGTGCGCTAGCATCGCCTCTGCTCTTGACTTCATCAATGGCGGATCGGCAGTCGCGATGGATCGAGAGGTACCGCCAGCCGCTGCCTCGGCGTCGGCAGCAGCGATGGCGATAGATCAACCCGGCGGTAACCGTCGCGAGTCGGAACTCGGCGGCAAGCAGCCGCCGGTCAAGCTAAGCGGCGCTGGCCTGGAGGAGTGCACCAAAGAAACCTCCATGCGGCGAGGCCTGCTGGACAACCCACGGTTCCGTGACCCAGATCGGCGCGGCCGTGGTGGCCAGTTTGGCCCTTCTGTCGATACGCCGCCGCGGTGGTGGTACAAGATTTCAGGAGGTGCGGGAACCAGCGTTTCGCTTCTTCCCTCTTTCTTGCCCTCGCACTTTCTCGCGTTTCTCTGGCGGGAGGGAGCCGGGCGCGATATGAGAGCGCAGCGACTCCCACGAGATCGACCGGGCGAAATGGCGGTGGACCAGACCTCCGGTCCACATCTGGAGGACCGCCACGTCATCGCATGGAGAAGATCTGCGCGACAAGCTCCGCCGGGCGGCGCCGCGAAAGGCGCGAATCATGGCGCCGCCGTCTGCTGAGGACCAAAGATGACTCCAGCAGGGTTGCCCGGCCAGCGAATGGCGGCGCTCTTTTCAGCGCCACCCAGCGCGTCGGGGCGACGGACGAGAGCCGCGTCCGAGGGTAGGAGGCTCGGCGTCGGGTTGCGCGCTTTTCAAGGGGCTGCGCGCGTCCGATGGCGGGAGAGGTTTCGACCGGCCCCATCGAAATCGACAGCTCCACCAACCCCGATGAGTTCTTGCAGATCTACACCATGGTGATGCGGCCGGCCGGAGGGTCGTGGAAGGTTCTCGACGAACTACTTCCCCTGCAGTCCTCACCGGCGAGCCCGCTCGTGGCTCATGAACCTACCCCGGTCGGTGGGGTCGTGGAAGGAGCTTTCGAGCTCTTCATCACCAACTTCAGGCATCTTCGAGCAGCCGGAAAGTTGAAGACGATCTCCACAATGTGGAAGCGAGAAAAAGGGAGAGTCGCCGCGCCGACTACATCCGGCGCTTGGTCGAGTTCGCAACACCATCCCCGACATCTCCATCGGCGTCGTTATCCACGGCCTTCGAGAGGCGCTGAGACCCCAAGGTCAAGGAGAAGATGGCCACCCGCAAGATCAAGGCAGTGAAGAACTCTTCACCTCGCCCACAATGCGCCCTTTAGGCGAGGCTCGCTCGCCCGATCGTAAATGGCTGGGCCCCAGGGGCACCGAGGCGAGGACCTTGAGAAACCCGGCCAGCAAGGACAAGAAGAAGCGTAAAGGCGGCGAGACCGACAGGTCCTGGCCGCCCAAAGCGACGACGATAACGACAGCGAAGACGACGCGACCGACAGCAGCGTGTGAGGCGATAGAAAGGAGGAGGTCGCGGTGGCGGCGGCGAGAACGGTCCCGCAGAAGCGGCGAAGGCGACCGCCCGTGCTACAGCGGCCCATGACGCGACGAGGGGCGAGGCCGCCCGTCCCGCGAGTGGAGCGAAGGACTTCTTGTCCCATCCACCGCAACAATTCCCGACTTGGCCGATTGCCATGTCGTCGACAGAATAATGGTGGATAAGCGCGTCCACGAGCAGCAGCAAGCGTCCGGCGGCAGCAAGGGCAAGGAAGCGGCAACGGCTTGGCTTCCAAAGCGGGCGTGAGGTCGCCGTCATCCACGACGGATCGGCCACCTATCCGTCCCACGCTAGCTTTAAAGCGTGCGATGAGAGGTGTCGCGCCGCGTGCCGTCGTTGGGTCAAGAAAGCGGTGGCGTGGTCGAACAACCGATCGCATTCAGTCGGGCGATCACCCCGCCAACACCGCCCGCCCGGCATCTCCCGATCGTGGTTGCGCCCGGTCCGAATGTCAAGTTAAGGCGGTCTTTGGTCGACGGAGGAGTTCTCTCAACCTCCTATCCGCCCAAGTCGTAAAGGCGCTCTAGATCGATGGCGAGGAGCTTCGACCGGCGCTCCGTTCTTTGGCATCGCGGGGGCAAATTGAGTCCGTCCCTCACGGGCACGTTAGCCTTCGGTGACGTTTGGGGCTCCAACAACTTCGTGCGGACTTGACCTCCGTACAATGCCATACTAGGTCGGGCTGGCCGACCAAGTTCATGGCGACTCGCCACTATGCGTACATGGTGGTGAAGATCCCAGGCTACCGGCCCCATCGTCTTGACAAGTGGACCGCCTGAAGGCGCTCCGTCATGACAAGGCGCTCTCGCTTTGATGGGGCAATCGGCATCCGTAAGGCTGAAGCCGACTCGGGAGCTCCTCCGGCGAAGATCCGTGCCTCCCCGGTTAAATCTGCCGAGGTTAAGGCGATCTCCTGAGTGAGTCGAGACCGGCGAAGACCGTTCGGTGGGCGCCTCTCAACGCCAAATAGGAAGGCTCGCTCGTCTCCTTTCTTGATCTAACGAGCGTGTTTGCATGGCAACCGTCCAGACATGGCCGGGGTCCCGGGGAGGTGATTGAGCACAAAGCCGTTCCCGCTCTGCCACGGTTATCTGCGTAAGGTTCGAGCGATCGGTGGAAGCGTCGGGGCGTTATCTGCCAGGAGGTGGACAAGCTTTTAAGGGCGGGGGTCGTTCGGAGCGTCGCCCATCCTAGGTGGCTCGCGAACCCCGTCCTCGTCAAGAAATCCAACGGGCGGTGGAGGATGTGCGTGGACTTCACCGACCTCAACAAGGCATGCCCGAAGGATCCGTACCCGCTGCCCCGCATCGACCTCATCGTCGACTCCACGGCGGGGTGCGAGCAGCTGTGCTTTTTGGATGCGTACTCCGGGTACCACCAGATTAGCATGGCCGAAGAAGATGAAGACAAGACCGCCTTCATGACGCCCATGGGCGTTTACTTCTACACAAGGATGGCGTTTGTGTTGAAGAATGTAGGCCCGACTTATCAGAGGGCCATGCATATTGCTCACCGCCCTCAAATAGGGCGGAACTTGGAAGGTGTCGTCGGCGACACGGTGGTGAAGTCAAGAAGGCGGAGGAGTTGATCGGCGACTGGAGGAAACAACCGCCAACGAGGAAGTACCGCATCAAGCTCAACCCGGAGAAGTGTGTATTAGCCGTTCTGTCAGACAAGCTTGCTAGGTTTCCTCATCTCGAGAGGAGGATTGAGGCGAACCCGGACAAGATTGCAGCGATCGAGAACATGAAGCCCCCTGACGCGATTTTGGCGAGATCACGGTGCTTGGTGAATTGCCCGACTTCCCTAGGCCGCTTTATAGATCGCCTGGGGATAAAAGTCTCCCTCTACTCGAGGCTCTGAAGAAGACCAACCAATTCGAGTGGATCGCAGCGGAGGCGCAGGAGGCGTTCCACGGGCTGAAGAAGTATCTCACTTCCCTTTGTGTTGGTCGCCCGGGACACAAGGCGAGCAGCCGATCCTTTATGTCGCGCGAACCCAGGTGGTCAGCGAGTCTTGGTGGCGGAAAGAGAAGGTGTTCAACGCCCCATCTACTACATCAACAAGGTCCTCCACGACCAGAGACAAGGTACTCACAACACCGAAGATGCTCTCGCCAGTTCGGCGGCGTCACGAACTGCGTCACTACTTCCGGGGCGAAGATCACTGTCTTGACCAAGTACCCCTTGCGGAGATCCTCTTCAACATGAGGCGACAGGCGCAGACGCCAAGTGGGCCATGGGCCGCGGCATTCGACCTCAAGTTCGCTCCCGAGCGGCCATCAAAGGCGAGGCTGGCGGAGTTCATCGCGAGTGGACTCCAGTAGACGAAGAAGTTGAAGGCACCCGGCACCCTCGCCGTGGACTCTCTTCTTCGACGGCTCGTTCCGGCTTGAGGGGCCTGGGGCTGGTGTCGTCCTGGTGTCTCCCACCGCAACACCGTTCGGCACCTGGTGGTGCTGGAGTTCCGCGCTACCAACAACGTCGCGGAGTACGAAGGGCTGCTCGCCGGGCTCAGGGTGGCTTAGACACTCGGCATCCGTCGGCTGCAAGTCAAGGGCGACTCTCTCCTGGTCATCAACCAGGCGAGGAAGGAATTCACCGGTAGCGGATCCGTCATGGCGGCCTACAGCGAGGTGCCCGGTTGGGCGGCACTTTGAGGGTTTGGGCACAGCCGCCCTCGCGCGACAACTATATGGCGGATGAGCTGTCCCAGATTGCCTCGTCAAGGGCACCTGTTCCGGCCGGGGTTTTTGAAGAAAGACTCACGCGGCCGTCTGTCGCAGCCCCCGATTCTGGTGGGGACGACACCTTTCCTGGCGCAGCTCCCACATCTGGAGGAGACGTCACCATTCCTGCCACAGCTCCCCGGTTGGAGGGAGGAGGCGGAAGAACTGCCGAGGCGGTTGAGGCGGAAATGCCAGGCCAGGCAGAGTACGTCGGCGACAATGCTAACGTCGTCACGCTCGTCCGGGAAGGTCAGTGGATGGATCCGATCCTAGCCTACCTGCGGGACGGAGTGATCCCCGACGATGACGCGTCGGCTGAGAAGATAGCGCGCAAGGCCAAGCGCTACGCCCTGGTAGGTGGGGACCTGTATCGCTAGGGCGCAAACGGAGTTCTACTGAAGTGCGTCACTCGGGAAGCGGGGAGTGCAATCCTCTCTGAGATCCATGGAGGCATGTGCGGGAGCCATTCAGGGAGCCGGGCGTTGGTTGGAAAGGTCTTCCGCCACGGCTTCTCTCGCCTCTGACCCTCCGTGATGCCTTGAGCCGGTGAGAGATCGGCGTGCGATTTCAAGCTAAGCAGATCCACCGACCGCCCAAGCGCCGCAAACCATCCCGCCTTCCGGCCGCTTCGCCGTTCGGGCCGACATCTGGGCCCCGTTCAGCGGGCGGCGGGAGGTTACACACATCTGTTAAATGCGCCGTCGACAAGTTCACCAAGTGGGTCAAGCCTCGCCGGTCGGTGATCACGTCCGTTGCTGCCATAAAGTTCATGAAAACATCTTCGTCCGGTTCGATGTCGCCAGCGAAATCATCACCGACAACGGCGCTTCGATTCAAAAATACCGATTTCCAAAGGCGAAGCGCTGGGTACCAAAACGTGCCGCCTCCGTCGCACACCAAGAGCAATGGGCAAGTGGAGCGGGCAAACACGAAGTACTCGGAGGACTCAAGACAAGGGCGCTCGACCACCGGAGAAGCGTGTGGCGCGCCGGGCGGAAGAGGTTCCCACCGTGTTGTGGGCGCTGCGGACAACTCCCAACAGAGCCACCGACGAGACCCTCTTTTTCCTGGTGTATGGCTCGGAAGCGGTGCTCCCGTCGGAGCTCACCTTCGGCTCCCCAAGGGTGGCGGCGTTCAGCGAAGATGAGACCCTGACCGGCGTCAGGATGAAGTAAATCTCCTGGAGGAGATCGGAGAGACAGTAGCGGCGATCCGAGCCGCCAGATATTAGCAGCTTCAAGCGCCGTTATCAAGCAAGGCGGGTGTGTGAGAGAACACCGGGCAAGGCGACCTCGCTAAATGCAAAGTTCAGGCGAGGGCGGGCGCAACAAAGTCTGTCTCCCACGTGGAGGGCCCCTTCAAGGTGGTCTCGAGCCTCCCGCCTGAGCTCGGTCAGGCTCAAGATTCGAGGATGGTCGCGAATTGGCGAACACTTGGAACGTCGAGCAGTACCGAGGAAGTTCTACCGTGAGGTAGCTGTTCCAAGAGCCTTTTGGTTTTCCTTTGGAGCCGAGCGAGGTCTTCCTCCTTCCTTTCGCCTCGGGGCTGACATTGTACAAAGCCATCTTCAATATAAAGATAAGTTCTGTCTCTCTGTGGGCATCTATTCTTTTTCGCCAAGTCTGTTAGAAAACATTCTGCTGAAAGCTTGGTAGCTTAAAAAGTACTTAAGATCGATGACCCTTAGTTGCAAGGCGGCGCTTGAACTTGGGGTGGGCGAGGAGAGGCGACGAAGGCGGTTCTAGCCTAGTGTGTGCCGCCGTCTCGGTCAACGCAGCAACGACGGCACTGTGACGAGACCACTTCCAAAGCTAAGCTCTCGCCACGTAACGCTTAAGGTCGGTTTGCCAAGAGGCCATAAGGGTTGAAGTAATCGGATGCCTATGAAAAGCGCTCACTTGCGCAGTAACGCTACTGTCTAAAACTTTTAGCGATCGATGCTTAGCCCTAAAAGGTCTCGTTAGAGAACATTACGCGAAAGTTGGTAGCGAAAAAAGTACTTATATCGATGGCCCTTTAGTTGCAAGGCTTAACGCTGAACTTGCGGTGGGCGAAGCGAGCGGACGGAAGGCGGTTCTAGCCTGGTGTGTCTGCTTGGTCAGGCAACGCGTGCCAGCAGCGGCACCAAATGACTAGACCACTTCCGAAGCTAAGCTCTCGCCACGTAACGTTTAAGGTCGGTTTGCCAAGAGGCCATAAGGGTTGAAGTAACCAGATGCCTAAGGAAATAACGCTTGCGGCGTAATCGTTCGAGCTAAAGCTTTTTGGCGGTCAGATGCCTCAGTTCTTTTCGCAAATGAGAATTTGCGTAAAGTTAAATTGAGACTCACGACAGAAAAGCAAGAGTTTGTATTAACAGGTTATATTTACAAGACGAAACAAGCGAAGGAGTCCAGCTACTCCTCGTCATCATCGTCTTCTGCCGAAGCGGCGCCGCCCATCATGGATACGCGGTTGGCGGCGACGTCGACCTGAGACCGCTCGTTCCGGTCCAGCTGGCGCGAAGGTTCCCCGGTGGCGTCATCGTGGTCAAACGCGGGGTTTTGGGCAACGCAGTTGCCCAAGACGAACCGCGCTGCTTCAAGAGCACCTTGGCGACCGTCCTCGATCGCCCGCGTCCGCATCACCACCGGCAGGTCGCGCGAGTAGGCCTCGGCGCTGCTGCCCACCGCCCAAAGATATCTTCTGCGTATTTGTTCCTCAATGGGCGTCACAGGTGACGCCTAACGGTACAAGGCGCCCGGAAGTCGCAGAGGGCGGTCCGCGAAGATGTCGGCGAGCACCGGAGGTGCTCCGAGTGCGCCGCGCTGTTCTTCAGCATCCTTAGTGGCGAGGCAGCGGCGGCTTGCGCCGCCGCCGCCAAGTCGGCGTCGCCGCTCAGCGCCGCCGCGGCTTCGCCGATGGCCCGTGGCGTTGAAGCAGGCGCCTTCCGTGCCGCCGCCTGTGGGTGGGCACGGAGCGCTCGGCGAGCGCCTAACGCCGGCAACAATGGCAGCCACGGCGTCGACATCACCGCAGTGGCCGCCTCAAGGTCCTCCAGCCTTGGCTCGGCGTGATCCCCACGGCGGGAGGTCTCGCTCGTTGAAGGAGCAGCGGCTCGGCTGGGGTGGCGGTCGCGAGGGCGGAGCCGGAGGCCCGTCCCGCTCTATCCTCTGACGAAAAAAACCAAGAAGGGTTCGGTATGCAGAGGGCGGATGCTCGCAGCGAAGAAGTGTCGCGGACGGCGCGGACAGAGTCCCACCGACCCACGCCGAGCACGTCGTTCGCACGCGTTCTCGGGCCGGGCGAACAAGAAAGGAAGTCGCGAGTTGGCGAAGAGAAAAAGTCAAACAAAAGCGTTCAAAAAGACAAGAGACCCAAAAACACTCACCTTGAGGCGACGGACTCTATCGTCGTCGCCATAGTACCGCCAGGGGGCCGCGTCCTCATACGGAAGCGGCGAGGCGGCGCCGCAAAAAATCCGCCCGCGACATGGGTTCCGGTGAGCCCGTTGGCGGGCGCTTCAGCGATGCGCGCCAAGATTCACTTCCATTCGGCTGAAGTCGTCAGCGTGAACCCCGGTGGCAAGGGATTCCGCGGGACCCTCGGGTGAAACAAGATCATCGCGGCCTTTGGAGTCTTCCACGTCTGACTAATATCGGTGCCGATCCTTCCAGTTGGACTTGACCGCAACCGGGATGAAGGCGGCGGCCATGGGCGTAAAATGCAGCTCCCAATAGCCCTTCGCTGGCAGCTCGCGTCAAGCTTGAAGAGCCGGCGCCAGAGCGGGAGGTTTAGCATCACCCCACAAACATCTCGCATAGGTGGGCGAAGATGGCCCGATCACGAACGGAGTTGGGGGGAAGGTCGCCGCTTTGGATCTCAGTAAGCGAGGCGAGCACTCCCAAGAAGAACTTCGGAGTATGGCGGAGCCAGGCCCCACCAACCGCCAGGTGAATGTCACGATCTCCCCGTCGCGGGGCTTGGCGCCAATGGTGCCGGCGGAACCGGGCGGAGGTTGGCGATCTGAACACTTGAAGCCACGTCACCATGTCTTCGTCGTGGCGGAGGCGAACAAAGGCTGCCCGAAGCGTCGCGGCGAGTGGCGTCACCGCGGCGACCCTTGCTGCGTTGGGCGCCATGGAAGGCGGTGGTGGAGTTGGTGAAAAGGAGAGGCGGCGCAGAAGGAGGCGATTGGCGGTTTGAGGACTTGGCGTGCAAAAGGACTCGTAGTAGAAGAAGAAGCTTTTATAGGAGGTGGAAGCGGCGCGATGGTTTGGATTCCGTCCTCACTCGCGCGCCGCGACGCGCCATCATTGCCCCAGCAACCGGTTTTTCGCGGCGGCGTAGTTCCCTAAGGAAGATCGTCGTGCGCAGTGGAGGATCGAGCGTCTGGTTGCGCGGCGAGGTGGGCCCCCACGATTCGTCTCCGCCGCGCAGAAGCGAAAAAAGTATCAACCGACGGTTCGCGTATCATGGTGGACCCGGGGCTCTGTCGATGTAATAAATACCGGGTACGAAGAGTCTGAGAAGATCGAGCCGGCCCCACGTCGGCGGGCGACAGGCCAGTGGCGTGGGCGAGCCCTCGGCGCTTCGAGCGGCCCCGCGTCGGTAGGCGACCAGCCCCGGCGTGGCGAGCCCTCGGCCATTTCAGGCGGGCCCCACGTCGGCGAGCGACCGACCCTGGCGTGGGTGAGCCCTCGAAGACCGGCGAGCCCCACATCGTCGGTGGGCGCCCAGCCTGCGTGTGGCGAAGCCATCAGCACGGCGAGGGCCACTGCGTCGAGCGGGCGTGGCGGGCCCCTCGGCGTGAGGGCCTCCCAGCGCTGCGGGGCCCGCGTGGCGAGGCGTTCGAAAGGAGTCTTCGGCGAAGGCTTCCCCACTGCGAATGACGGCGCATTCAATGCGACATTACGCGGATGGATAGATGAAGAGATGATTACCGCCACGATGACCTCTGCGGGCGACCAACCTGTCAGCGTGGCGCGGAGGAATTGACCGGCAGAAGAGTTTGCCATCATCAAGCTCGTCGCCAGCGTCGGAAGGAGCAAAATTGGGCCCTACCCGCGATCTCGCTGGGCGTTCTGCGGTCGGGCCACCTGCAAAACGCAGCGTGGGCGGCACCGTGCGGCGCAATGATAACGCGTTTTCGTGTCTCTGTCGTGTCCCTCATGTCTTATCGATTATCTTTATCTTGAAATCTTGTATTACCTATCCCACGCTCTCTCCGCCAGCTTGAGGCTTGTATAAAAAGGGCGGAGAGAGGAAGGAGAGGGGGTTCGAAACATTATGTAACCACATTCCGCACAACCACAACTCGGAAAAGAGCTAAGGCTCGGCAGGAGTAGGACTATTACCCGCGAGGGGGTCCGAACCTGGGTAAACTCTGTGTGTCGCTCCTCGCCGCGTCCCACGCTCGAATCGAACTGAGCTCGGCTGATAGGCTAGCAAGATAGAAATCTGACTAGGGGTGTGATCCGCAGTGGTTGAGCGGAGAACACGCCGTCACTACTAAAAGCGAGACGAGTGCCGAGGAGTTAATGGATCTGCTTCCAAAATCTCGAGGTGAACTGGGTACCTCGATCAGATACGATTCTTTTTGGTACTCCATGCAAACTCACAATTCTAACCATATATAATTCTGCCAGCTTGTCACCACTGTAAGTGGTTTTAACAGGTAGAAAATGCGCCACTTTTGTCAACCGATCCACAAGGACCCATATGGAGTTATGTCGACACTGAGTTCTTGGCGGTCCTACTATAAAATCCTTGCCGATCTCCTCCCACTTCCATTGGGGAACAGGCAGGGGTTGGAGCAATCCTGCGGGTCTTTGATGCTCTGCCTTCACTCATCAACAAACATCACATTCTGCTACATATGCGGCCAAATCATTCTTCATCCCGGTCCACCAGTACCTTCCTCTCAGATAGAGGTCCACTAGTGCTCCAAGGGTGTATCGAGTATGAGGAGTCATGGGCTTCCTTGATAATTAACTCCCAAAGTCCTTCCTTGTCGGTGTTGACACCCAAATTTGGCAGAAAATCGGATAAGGCCGAATTTGTTGGGCCAAATCGGAAATGGGCTTTATCGGCAAAGAGGAAAGACGGAATACCGATACTTGTGAGAATTCGGAAGAAGTACGATGTGATTAGAAGCGCGTCGCGGTAAATTAGGTCGTATCGGTATCGACTTTGTAATACAATAAATAGGACCTTAAGTCTCGAGAATAGGGATCTAACACTCAATACACAAAACACTTTCTCGAATCCGATCGACCTCGTCGAAAGGCTTCAACTCGCAAGTAGAGCTATCTCGATGGGATAATCGATTCTCTCCTTGTAACCCGTATGCATGGCTGTATCAATTTGATCTCATGTATACAAACCATGTTAGACTGTCTCGAGATTTACCGATCTTTAACATGTTTTCGCATATTGTACTGTCTTGACTTGATCGATCTGCAATGTGTATTTATCCTGTAATGCCGATTGTTAAATTTTTCATATGCTTTTCCCGAATTTGATATATGCAACTGTCTCGTTCAATCGATCTTGTATATGCCATGTTTAGGATTTTGATTGTGGGAACATTTACGATCATGTGCATTTACCTTTATCGATCTTTAGACCTTTAAATCGGTTTATTGGTTTATATCTTAGATTTAGACTTGAACACCGTCTTGGCCTGACCAATCTGTTCAATCTGTTTCTTGGTTAAACCTGATATATTGATATTAGGGTTTATTGCTGATGCTATTATAAAATACCAAAAATAAGTGAAAGATTTAGATTTGAATGCATATTTAAATTTATTTGCTCTATCTGGCATTAAGCGATAGATCCTATGTCGGTTAACGAAGAAACCGATCACGGATGACTGATCTGGCTATTTAAAAAGCCGATTAGGTCTATATTCTGATAATTCTCCTTATTGATTCACGAGGTCAAATCAATTGCTTGCGCATGGTTTGAGTTGCGGCGCGATCACCGAATCGGCGCTTACGCGTGTGTTCGCAAAAACCCTCGTTTTGTGTCAACATACTTTTTGCACGCCGGTGGGACCAAAACAATCGAATCCGCGCGATGACGCGCCCGATGCGAGCGGCGATGGAAGCGCTCAAACACGCTGCTGAACGATGGCGTTCGTGGCGAGCCCCATATCGAGAAAAAGGAGATCGAGGATAGGCTCGCGGAGATCCACGAGAGAACAAGAAGAGGATGTTAGCGGCTATCGGAAAACCCGTGGCGGCGAGTTACCAAGACCTCGATTGGAGATCCGCTGCTGCCGGAGATTACTCGAAGTAATAAGAGACCAGATTAACAATTGGTCTATCGATCGATCTTGGATCGATCATCGGTTTTAGAGCGCATTGTCCGGGAAGGAGCAGTGTCGCACTACGGCATTATGGTAGGCAAGCCCACGAGGGAATCGAATTATCCTCAAGGGATGAATCTGGGAATCGGTATACTCGGCCGGGGCATCACATGCGAGGACTTCCCTCGAGTCCCCGGTGGTTATCAATCAACTCCGATTCGAGATGCTATCGGGTAATCGGGCTATAATTCGGTTCGAACCGGTATATCGACCGATTAGTTCAGGATAAATGAGAATCTGGAAGAGATGACAAGGAATCTAGTTTATAACATGATGAAGCGATGCGGGTTCAACACTCGGAGATCGCTCCGCATTATACCATGCCGTATCCATCGGCTTTTAATGAAAGCAGTACCGCACAAGTATCGTGTTCCTGATTTTGCTAATGCCAAATTCAGCGGAAGTGACCACACCTCTGTGCGAGCATATTGCTAGATTTCTTGCGCTGCGGAGAGAATTGCGTCAAGGACACTCTCAAATGCCGATTGTTCCCCTTTGTCATTGTCGGGATCGGCTTTTAAGCGGTTTACGTCGCTCCTCCAAGCAGCGTCGCCGTGGCTAGATTTAGAAAAAGTTTCATGAATATTTCTATTACGGAGAAAGCGAGGCAAGGATCACCGATATCATGATGATTAAGCGAAGTTTGGTGAATCGATGAATGATTATCTGCGTCGGTTCGGGGAGGTGAAAACCGATGTTATAGCCTTTCGTTGCCGATAATGAAATGGCGGAATTGGCTTTTAAGGGTTTGCTACCGTCAATCAAAAGAAGGTGGGCAATCAGGAATTTGCGATATATCACATCGGCTCACAAGATCGCACTATCTGGCCGATTCTCGGATAATTCATACCAAGGTCGTGAGAAAGAGTATCGGGTAACAACAATTTTAAGGGTAAAGATAAAGCGGTCAATGTTGTTGACACGGATGAAGTAGAAGATTCAGATGACTCCGATGCGAAGATGTCGATGCTTATGTCATTTGAATGGGTGAGCAACAAGAAGGAATTGAACTTGGATGGATAAAGCGAAGGGCCCCGAGAAAGGCAAATATGCATTCGATACATCCAAGTGTGATCGGATTTTCGATCATCTATTGCGGGAGAAGCGATTAAACAGCGGGGACATGTTATTCCTCCACTTGAAGAGTGAAGAAGAGGAAATATTGCAAGTGGCATAATTCTTATTCACACGCCACCAGCAGTGCAGCGTGTTCAAACAAGTGATCAAAAAGCGATTGAAAGCGGCCAACTTAGATGTCGGATAAAACTTACATAAATCGACCGCAGACCATTCCCTATCGGTTTTATTGGCATGGTTGGCGCTAAAAGGAAATGGTCCCGAAAGTTCAATCGGTTCAAAGTGCTTGTTGGCGATAAGAGGATTATGGTGGAAGAAAGGCGAGCTGCGTTTCCAATCATCGGCCGGCGTGGTGGAAGAAGCTGGCGAGTGGCGCGAAGTGAAGCATGGCCATAACGATAATCCGGTCTCTAAGTCAAGGCGGTGCCAACCTTCGATCGATTAATGGAAAAATCTGACGGGATGGCTAAGGAGGCGCCTAAGAACGTTAAATCAGGTATTCGGATCTTTGTTCAAAGGGATTCGGATGATCAAGGTTGGGAAATGGAGCCTTTGGGATTGTCCTTTTTCCGATATTCTTTGGGAAGAAAGGATGTCTTTGCCAAGTCGGAGGATTGCCCGATGAACCACGTTTGTTCCTCAGAAGAAAACCGATAAAAGATCGGCTAGTGTTTCCTAGTGGAAAAGCCGATGACACCACAAATGATAAAAATGCCGATGTGCATCGGCCTCCCAAAAATACCGTTGCAGCGGTGGTGCCCAATGAGGATCACTAAATCTTAGAAGCGGCGCTGCGTGGATGAGACACCTTGAGGCAAAAAAAGCCGAGGCGAAAAGTTCGAGGATGTTCTTTTAGAGGAGGTAAAGCCGATGAGATATGCTAGGGGCAAGCAAGAATGGAGGCCAAAGCTGAGATCGGTATTATTATTGAAAACAATTCGGACGAAGTATCTATTGCCACTAATATGGTGCTGCGTGTTGCCTCGGGAATTCATGTGCGATTATGAGGAAGGCTGCTGCTTTGAGTTAGTGGTTGGAAGCGAAGGTGCCGTCTTTAAGAAACGAGAGAATCCCGATTGCACTTAAAGCCATTATTTATCATGGGATACATGAATGGGAAGCGATTTCGGGATGATGGTGGATAAGCGAACAGCCGTAAATCGATGCCATATTCCGTGTCTTGGGAAAATCGGAAATCGACAGAGGATCTGGTCAAGACCAATATGGTTACGGCGATTTCAATGGAAATCCGGTGAGGCAAAGGGAGTTTTGGTCGTAGAGCTCACCATAGGAAGCAAAACGATTCCAACAGCGTTCTTTGTGATCGAAGGAAAAGGAAATTATAATGTCTGTTGGGAAGAGATTGGATACCGCCAAGCTGCGCATACCATCGACATTGCATCAAATTCGATACAATGGATTGGTGATCGAGATAGAGGTGGTCAAAGGAGAGTCTCGACCGCGAGAAACCGATTAACGCCGATATACATCACAATCTGGAGGCATTATCGGGAAAACCTTTAGAGGATTGTGACTTCCTCGGTGTTAGTAAGTCGGGTTCAAGCCGACAACGCCGGAGGGTCAATCGGTAACTCAAGGATGTGAGGGTTTTTATGGGAACATGGCTCTAGAGGAGATTGAATATAAGATGGGCCAAGGATTCATATCGGTGATGAGCTGGAAAAAAGTCAATATTGGGCGATGGTAAAGAGAGCCCACTTACATCGATGGCAGATTGCAGGAGAATATAAAGATCGACTTATAGAGATACTCAAGGATCGGGTTATTTGTTTACTTTGGGAATATCATGAAATGCTGGTTTAGACCGATCCATAGTTGAACACAAAATTAAGATGAAACACGGATTTGACCCGATAAAACAATCGCCAAGGAGGATTAGTTGGAAGATCTACGATCAAGTAAAGGCTGAAATTGAGAGGTTGTTAGAAGCAAAATTTATTGACCATGTAAGTATGCCGATTGGATTTCTAATATTGTGCGATGGGGAAGAAGGATTACGATAAAATTGAGTATGCATCGATTTTGGGATTTGAATAAAGCAACATACAAAGATGAGTATCAATGCCGATTGTTGATCGATTGATTATTATTGTCTCGAACAATCGGATTATCAGTTTCCTGGATGGCAATGCTGGTTACAATCAGATCTTTATGGCCGAAGAGGATGTGAACAAGACTGCGTTTAGATGTCCTGGTTCTATCGGCTTGTTTGAATGGGTCGTAATGACTTTTGGGCTGATCAGTGCTGGAGCTACCTATCAGAGAGGAATGAACTTGATTTGCCATGACTTAATCGGTAAACTAGTTGAAATTTATATCGATGATGTGGTGATTAAATCCCAGGAGGAGGAGCAACATTTGGCTGATATCGTGACCGTTTTGGATCGGTTTGAGTATGGTATGAAAATGAATCCAAAAAGTGTGCTTTTGGAGTATCAGCCGGCAAGTTCTTGGGGTTTATGGTACATCAGAGAGGGATTGAAGTTCACCCTGATCGAGTGAAGGCGATTCTAAATACTAAACCTCCAGATTCAAAGGTTCGTTTACAAGAGCTCATCGGTAAAATCAATTACTTGAGGAGGTTTATTTCAAATTTATCGAAAAGAATCATCCCGTTTTCGCGTTGCTTAAGTTGAAGAATGCCGATAAGTTTGTTTGGGGATCGGAACAGCAAAAAGCATTTGATAATATTAAAGAATATCTGATTAATCCTCCTGTTCTGGTTGCCCCAAAGGGAAATTTACCATTCAAATTATATCTGGTGTATCGGATAAAGCGATAAGGCGATTCTGGTCGAGGAAGTTGATGGTAAGGAGCATGCAATTTTCTATTTGAAGCGAAGCTATTGGACCCGGAAACCCGATACGGTGGTAGAAAGGTATTGCCTTTGCTTGTACTTTGCTTGCACTAAACTGAGACATTATTTTCTGGGTGCTGAATGCAAAGTAGTCTGTCAAACCGATGTGATTAAATATATGCTTAATGCTCCGATTGTTAAGGGGCGTCTTGGCAAATGGGCATATACTCTCATCGAGTTTGGCGTGACATCTGAATCTCGAAAGTTGTCAAGGGCGGTATTAGCGATTTCATCACGCACCACCAAGATGTCAATCTTTCTATTCTTTTGTCTTGGGTGATGTTCTTTGATGGATCGGTTTGTGAGAAAGGTGTGGCATCGGTATTTTCATAGTGTCCCTGGAGGTGTTCCTTACCGATTCGGTGTCACGGTGGATTACGGGTTGACTAACAATCGGTAGAGTCTGAGGCATTGATCCAAGGATTGGAGTGGTTAATTCAGTTTGGTGCTATCGTTGTAGAAGTGTTAGGAGATTCACGGTTGGTGGTTTTTCAAATGATCGGTAAATATGAATGTCATAGTGATGCTGCTTGAAATATCTAGAAAAAAGCTTCGATTTGGCTAAGTATTTCAATGTGTTTACTATTCATCATGTTAGAAGATGAAATTGTGAAGCCAATGATTTAGCTCAAGAAGCATCAGGTTATAAATTACCGATCATGGAGTTGGAATTATTAGATTGAAAATCCGGTTCGATAGGATGGCGGTAGGAGATTATCGGTTATTTGAAAGATCCCGCCGAAAAACCGATAGGAAGCTTAAAGGAGAGCTCAAAGGTATGTTTTAATAAGTGACAAATTATATTATCGGAGTTTTGATGGTTTATTGCTTAAGTGCACGAATGAAGAGGAAGCAAAGGTTGCAATCGGAGAAATTCACGAAGGGTTGTGCGGAGCGCGTCGATCGACATACAAGATGAGATGGATGTTGAAGCGTGGGGTATTTTGGCCAACAATGGTGGAGGACTGTTTTAAATATTACAAGGGTTGCAAAGATTGCGGAGGTTGAAATATTCAGCATGCACTGCATCGATTGTACACCCAATCGTGAAGCCGTGGCCTTTTAGAGGATGGGGAATTGACATGATCGAGATATTTCCTTCTTCGTCCAAGGGCATCGGTACATCTTGGTAGCAGCGGATTACTTTCTGAAATGGGTTGAAGCCGTACCGTTGAAGAAGGCTAATACCATCAAGCAATCGTTTTGTCAAGGAGCACATAATTTACGATTCGGTATTCCTCGGGCGATCACTACGGATCGAGGATCGGTATTTATGTCGAGGCATTTCAAGATTATGCTCGAAGCACAGGGATTCTGACGATCAATTCATCGCCATATTATGCTCAAGCCAGCGGCGGTGGAATCTTCAAACAAAAGTGCCATAAAACTGATCAGCGAAAAATCGATGAAAGGCCGCGTGGTTGGCATAACACTTTGGCGGATGCACTATGGGCATATCGGATTTCTAAACATGGAGCCACGAAAGTATCACCGTTTGAATTGGTCTATGGTCATGAGGCTGTTCTGCCGGTTGAAGCTATCATCGGATCTACGAGGGTTGAAGAACAGGACAATGTAAAAGTCGATGATTATAAGAATCTGATGGTGGAGAAGCTGGATGATATGGCAGCAGTTCGACTAAGAGCTTTGGAACATATTGAACGTGATAAGCAAAGAATTGCTCGACATTATAACAAGAAAGTTGTACCGAAAGCTTTTGAAGTGGGGGAGCTAGTATGGAAAACGTTTTTGCCGATTGGTTCAAGGGATCCCAAATACGGGAAGTGGTCGCCAAATTGGGAAGGACCATTCAGAGTTAATCGGGTTATCCCTGGAAACGCTTATATTTTGGAAACGCTTGAGGGAGAAGTTTTCGGTAAAGCGCTTAATGCCAAATATCTAAAGAAGTATTATCCTAGTGTTTGGGTTGGAGCTTGAATTGATGTTTGATAAAAGCCGATTCTGCATGAATCGCCTATAGGTCAATTTTAACCAACGCGTTGCTGTTGGGTGAAAGCCGATTCTGGGAGAATTGCCTATAGTGTATTCGACTTGTTAAAGAATTTGACTCGACACTTTGCTGTTGAGCCAAAGCTGATTCTATGAATCGCCTATAGATAAACATGCATACTTAAACGATTGAATAAAAGCGTTATTACAAAGGCGCGAAGGCCTCAATCGTTTTGGCCCGAAGGGCAAAGTGAAACCATGTTTTCCGATCGGTACAAACTGACCCATACATGACAAAAGTTTTGAAATTTGGCTCGCAGGCCAGTTACTCGCAGAATTCATAAATAGCGGCAGCGGAGCTGGTGATCGTGTCCCGGATCCGATTGATGGTATTGGTATCCTCTTCGGTTGATCCGGGGACGATCGGTATTTTCTTTTTCGCCTCCAATCTGCTAGGCATAGCTTTTACTACGCCGTCTTGTTCCTTGGCTGCCGATTTAGTCTCTTCAAAATCTGAGCAAGCGGTAGCTTCGCTTTCTTTGCTTTCTCGGTTTTAGTTCAAGGACTTAACCCTTGAAATTGCTTTGGAGGTGGCAATCTTTGCCGATTCACCTCTTGTTTCAACTTGGAGAGTTTGTCATTTTGTGAGTTGGCGTCTTGGATCAGCCCTTTGAGTTCGGCTTGACATCCTTGAGGATTTCTCACGATGGAGCCGATCGGTAGCAGCGTCAAAATCGGACTTCGGCACGAGAGGATAGCGGTTTTCCGATGGCGCGACCACTTGCTCGGGAGGATCTCCTTGATGGAATCAACTATTTCCCGGATGGCAAGAGGATTGGCGGAAAGCCGATTCATTGTTCACGATTCCTCATTTGCTTGATTTTCCCGTGGTGTCCGGAGAAATCCGATTCTTCTTGGACGGTTGAGGCGGTGAATCAATGATGGCAATTAGAAGCGACGGACGGATTGGCGAAGATAAGAAATAAAGCTCGTCGTCGAGCCAATCCATACTGGACGGGTCGAAGTTGAGCTCATCGTCTTTTTTGCCGTCATAGGTGATGACCTTCATACACACCACCGTTACCCGGGTTGGGCTGCGAGGTAGAAACATGTACTGGACACAGATATTTTAAGTTAAAAAATATCGGATTTTGGAAATTGCATAAATTAAGGCGAGGGAAATCCGATTACATCTTGCGGGTTGAAGGCCGGAGGCGTCTGTGAAGCCGGTGGGGGAGCAGGTGTGCCCTCTTTCTTTTTGGAGATGGGGGAGGTATCCTGAAGTTAAAATTCCGATAAGCTAAAACCGATAGGATGTCATATTCGAAATTTGGGTGAGAAGCAAGGGCTTCTGATGTCACATACCGACTTCGGTGCTATCGGTGTACGCACCTTTTGGGTTCGACTTCTTGGTGGATACTCTCTTCTTTCGCCGACTTCGCCTTCGGACCTCCTCGTTAATTAAAGTGTTCAGAATCGGATATTTGCAAGAATTATGTGTATTAAGCGATTTTACCTCTTTTCTTGGGTTCTTTGGGAGGGCCCTGCTTGAAGTCGATCTTGGATTTAGCGGTCAAATGGAGTTGACCATTGCCTCTCGATGACCTTGGCTCTTGGGCGTTTGTCTCCACTCTGAAATAGAAACAAGGATGATTAGTAATCGGAAAATGATGATGTAAATTGGTAGCGCATGCAAGTTAATGACCTCGCGGTTAGAAGAAGACGCATGGTTTTGGGATTACTGTTCTTCGTTATCTGAATCCGATGAGGAAGGACGGACTCGAAGAATTTTCCTCTTTTCATCCTTTTCATCATCGAATCGGAAGAGCTGGAGTTATCATCGCTACTTGTTTTCGATTCGATGAAGACTTCGCCACACCAAATATCCGAGGCCGTTGGTCTGCAGTTTCCTTTTGGCGATGACCTGCTTCGATTAAGGTTGCGGCACCGCCTTTAGACGCATAAATATCTTTGGCGATGGTTTCCCACCAGTTATCAAACGCCGATGAGGTGTTGGCCCACATGATGAATTCCGATGGCATCTCGAAGTCCAATTGGGCAGCAGACAAAATGCCATAAGCTGATTGGGAGTTCAACTCATCCATGCGTTCACCGACGGTATATGAAGAGATCAGGAATTTCCGGCCCGAGATTGAACTGCCGAGCAACCACGGCTGGGTGGTAGAATTCGTATGAAGGCTTCTTCAAATGAGTTCTTGTGTTCAGAATAGCAAAGCAGATGTTGGGAGAGATAAATTCTTTATAGGCTGATAAAGATTCGCCTTTTAGAGTCTGGCGAATCGAAAAAGGAGGGTCTTGGTATTTGCCCGCCGATAATCTGAGTTGAACTGCCGGCCCGTATTCGATTCGAACACGGTATAGAATGCGACCATGGAATGGGAGAGGTCGTATTCGTTCAAGCGTTTCCTGTTGCAGTTCATTGATATCATCTCGCCGTATGATCTGCAGGGGCGTTCACTGTTGTCGGAATTTTTCTCGTTCGGAAATTCCAAGCTAAAGTCCAGTTCTCCGAGAGAGTTGTATATTTGGAGCTTCAGGAACATTCCGACAAACCAGAAAGGACCGCCTAAGTTACCGACTGAATAATCGGCTTTCTTTGGCGAGACCTTCCACGATCTCATGCATCATCCGATAGGTGGCTCCTAGCGGTATTCTTGATTGCTAATTTTGGCTCGATGCGATTGCTTGGCTACCCCTTGGTAAACCTTGCTAGGGCTCAGAGATTGCCCACAGAAGAAAAACCGATCGAGCCACATGTTAAGGAAGGCAATGTGCTCTTCGTCTTCTACATTACCGGTTTTTTGGTGAGTGCTGATGTATCGCTGCCAGCCAAAGTTTTTCTCGGGAACCAGTTTTAGCGTGGCAGGCAGGTCAAAAGCCGATAGCATTTCGCCATCGGGACTTAGACCGGTTAGCATCGCTACATCTAAAAGTGTAGGGCTAATGGGTCCGGTTGGGAAAAGAAAAGCATTTGCGGTATCACACCAAAAATAGGCCGATGCTGCCATAAAGGGTTCATCTGCTGGTGGCGGAGATAAGGAAAGAAGGATGGCATCGGTTATTCCTAGTTCGTCCCATTGCTCTTGTTTCTGATCATAGACCCGAATAAGCCAGTCCTTATATCCCTTGATCGGGTTAGGCCAGGATCTAAAGCCGACTTCCGCCTATTGACACCGAGCTTTTCGGCAAATAAGGAGTCTCGCTCTTGAATGGAATATAAAATCCGATGGATCTCGGTCACCTCTGGTCCCAAAGAATCTGAGCTTGAGTCTCGAGCATTGAATCGATTACGAGACATGATGCCGATTGAGAGTTGGAGAAGTTGGTTGTCGCCGATTCTTGGGGCTTTGAAAATTCGATCTCGAGCCGTCTTGTGAATAGGAGGCGTGAAAGTGACGGCGAATGGTGCGCTATTTATAGCTGTGGTAAAACTAGGGTTTTACCGCGTTTGGCAATTCTGGTTTCGCCCATATTGTCTCTTGAGGTGACACGTGTTCTCCAAATGAAATTTGAAAGCGGGAGTTCTGAGGAGTTAAAATGTGAAATGTTATGGTATGGTAAATCCGATTTTGACTTGAAAGTTCGCTAATAAAATAGTCATTGCCAAACTTAGGGGCATATGTTGACACCCAAATTTGGTAGAAAATCGGATAAGGCCGAATTTGTTGGGCCAAATCGGAAATGGGCTTTATCGGCAAAGAGGAAAGACGGAATACCGATACTTGTGAGAATTCGGAAGAAATACGATGTGATCGAAGCGTCATGATAAATTAGGTCGACGGTATCGACTTTGTAATACTATAAATAGGACCTTAAGTCTCGAGAATAGGGATCTAACACTCAATACACAAAACACTTTCTCGAATCCAATCGACCTCGTCGAAAGGCTTCAACTCGCAGGTAGAGCTATCTCGATGGGATAATCGATTCTCTCCTTGTAACCCGTATGCATGGTCAGATCAATTTGATCTCATGTATACAAATCATATTAGATCTGTCTCGGATTTACGATCTTTAACATGTTTTCGCATATTATCTTGTCTCGACTTGATCGATCGCAATGTGTATTTATCCTGTAATGCCGATTGTTAAATATTTCATATGCTTTTCCCGAATTTGATATATGCAACTGTCTCGTTCAATCGATCATGTATATGCTATGTTTAGGATTTTGCTTGTGGGAACATTTACCGTTATGTATTGCATTTACCTTTATCAGTCTTTAGACCTTTAAATCGGTTTACTGGTTTATATCTTAGATTTAGACTTGAACACTGTCTTGGCCTGACCAATCTGTTCAATCTGTTTCTTGGTTAAACCTGATATATTGATATTAGGGTTTTATTGCTGATGCTATTATAAAATACCAAAAATAAGTGAAAGATTTAGATTTGAATGCCTATTTAAATTTATTTGCTCTATCTGGCATTAAGCCGATAGATCCTGTAATCGGTTAACGAAGAAACCGATCACAGATGACCTGATCTGGCTATTTAAAAAGCCGATTAGGTTTATATTACTAATAATTCTCCCTTATTGATTCACGAGTGTCAAATCAATTGGCACGCTTGGTTTGAGTTGCGGCGCGATCATTGAATCGGCGCTTACGCGTGTGTTACGCAAAACCCTCGTTTTTGTGTCAACAGTCGGTTACTTCTATCCTCTTGCCAAACCATATGATTCCGGCTTCATCCATATTGAATCTTGGAGCTTTGTCGATTGCTATCCGGGCAGCAATCTTAGAAATCTCATCATTCTCCTGTTGTGCTTCCTTGATCATGTCCTCTAAAGTGGGTTGTTCCATGACATTGAGTTGTCCTAACGGAACCACCTCCAAATTCATCCTTTGAATGTCGGCGATTAATACGTCACACCTCGGATTCAGACACAAAGCATCGACAACAGAATTCGCTTTACCAGGATGATAATGAATCCCGATATCATAATCTGCCATCTGCTCTAACCATCTTCTTTGCCTCATGTTCAGATCCGGTTGGGTGAAAATATATTTCAAGCTCTTATCGTCCATGTACACCTCTGTTCGATTACCCACAAGATAATGCCTCCATATCTTCCAAGCGTGCATTACCACTGCTAGCTCGAGATCATGGGTAGGGTAATTGATTTTGTGAGGCTTGAGTTGACGTGAAGCATAGGCCACTACCTTTCCTTCCTGCATCAATACACAACCAATGCCTAGCTTCGAAGCGTCGCAAAATACCTCAAAATCTTGATGTATATTAGGCAACACCAGAACCGGTGCCATGGTCAACTTCTTCTTTACAGCCTCAAAACTTTCATGACATGCTGGTGTCCATTTGAACTTAACATCCTTCTTTAGCAACTCCATTAGGGGCTTTGCTATTCTGGAGAAATCTTCGATAAACCTCCGATAATAACTTGCCATACCGAGAAAACCTTGGATTTTGGTCACAGTTTTTGGTTGCTTCGATCAGTACTTCACAGACCTTAAAGGGTCTCTTGACACTCCTCCTTCCGAAATAATATGGCCTAAAAATGCCACTTCCTTAATCCAAAAGTCACACTTACTAAACTTGGCATCTAACTCATGCTACCTTAATAATTCAAGCACAATTCTCAGATGCTCGGAGTGCTCCTTCTCATTCTTCGAGTAAATCAATATGTCATCAATGAAAACTACCACGAACTTGTCTAGATACTCCATGAATACAGTATTCATCATTTGCATGAAATGTGCTGGGGCATTTGTTAATCCAAAAGACATGACCAAATACTCATATAATCCATATAACGGGTGCTAAAAGCAGTATTTGGTATATCCTCCTTCTTGATACGGATCTGATGATAACTAGATCGCAGATCGAACTTTGAAAAGACACATGCTCCCCTCAACTGATCGAACAAATTATCGATCCTCGGCAACGGGTACTTATTCTTGATAATCACCTCATTGAGTGATCGATAGTCCACACACATCCTAAGATCTCCATCCTTCTTCTTCACAAAAATAACTGGTGCTCCCCATGGTGATGTGCTTTGTCGTATAAAACCCTTATGCTTTAGCTCTTGAATCTGCTTCTTCACCTCAGCTAGTTGGGTTGCGTTTATGCAATACGGCCGTTGAGATATCAGACTCGTCCCTGGATATACGTCAATAGAGAACTCCACATCCCGTTCCGGTGGTAGTCCAGATAAATCAGCAGAAAACACATCTGGATACTCATTCACTATAGGAACTTCCTCCAATGTGGGCTTCTCTCCTTCGGGTCTCGTCACCTTGATATGGTTGAGGACTCCCTCTTGTATCCTTTTAGCTGACTGGTAAGTGACTCGTGTCCCATCGGTGTTGGTCAAGGTAACTGCCCTACGGGCACAATATATCTGCCCTCCATACTTTTTTAACCAATCCATTCCTAATATGATCTGTATTCCTGTGGTATCTAGCAGTAGTAGATTGGATTTAAACTTGGATTCTTGGATTTCAATCTCAACTTCAGGGCATCCCATAGTAACGTTCATAGATCCCCCCCGGGGATTGAACCTTTAAAGGTTGCTTTAGTGGCACTAACCTCCACTGATTCTTATCCACTAACTCTTTAGCAATAAATGAATGTGATGCTCCTGAATCAAATAAAACTGTTGCAGCTATGGAGTTTGCCAGAAACGTACCTAGCACGACGTCGGGTGCATCCTCTGCTTCCTCAGCCGTGACATGGTTCACTCGTCCGGCTCCCATCCTTTGCATAGGCCCGAGGTTAGGAGCAAGGTGGTTCTGTCCTCCTGACATCTGCTGGGTCTGATTCCCAGTCTTTAGAGGGCACGAATGCGCGAAGTGTCCCACCTACTTGCACTTGAAACAGGCGAGCTAGTGGCGTTCTGTCTTGCATTCTTGTTCTGACCCTGCTAGTTTCTTCCAGACCGGGGTCCTTGCCGACTGGCTGCTTATTTGCCGACCCCTGGCTAGGTGCCGGTGGTCGGGGTGCGAATGTCCCTTGACCCAGTGCTTGGGGCTGAGGTGCAAAGTTGAATCTCTGCCCTCCCAGACGATGCTGATGGTGATGGTGACCCTGGTGGTGCTGATGCTGATGGTGATGATGCTGGTGGCCTTGATGTAATCGGGGACGAATCTGACTTCCCCCCTGAGGCTGGAACTTGGGCTTCCTCTTCTGATACTCCACATTTCGGCGATGGGCTTCCTCATAAATGCTAGGTCGTTCAATCACATCCTCGAACGTGGTGCACTTGAGTGGTAGCACTTGTTCACGGATTCCAGGGTCCATCCCCTTAGTAAACCTCCATACCTTGGTCTTCTCATTATGTATCACCTCGCTTGCATGGCGAGACAGCTCGATGAACTTGTCGATATACTCGGCCACAGGCATGTTGCCCTAGCGCAAGCTTTCAAACTCACGCCTCTTCTCATCCTGCATGCTTTGGGGTACATATACCCCCTTGAACTCTGTCCATGTCAGAGCACACCATGGTTGGGATGGGTGGAGCGGTATGTTTCCCACCAGTGTGCGGCATTGTTTTGAGCATATGGGTGGCATACTTCACTTGGTCCTTCTCCGGTACATTGACCATGTCCATCTTATTCTTCACATTCCTTAGCCAATCCTCAGTTTCCACTGGGTTGCGGACCCCATTAAAGATATTGGGTCGGGTACTCATAAAATCTTTGAACCTAGCCTGCGGCTGCTGCTGGTAGGCATGCGCTGGAGCAATTGCTGGGGGTGGTGCGGCTTGCTGCTGCTGCTGCAGGTTGGTAAGGCGGTCTACTATCAAATTGAGGGCGTGCATAACTACACCCTCTTGCGGCTGAGTGAGCGGTGGGGCTTGCTGCTAGTTCGCTTGTGGTGGAGCTTCTGGCGTTGGAACATGCTGCGGTGGAGCAAATGGCTGGGCGGGCAGTGGTGGTGGTGGTGAGCTTGCTGCTGTTGCGCTAGAACTTGGGCTACAGCCAGAGCAGCGGCCTGGGCAGCGATAGCATTGACATCGATAATAGGTGGAGGCGGGGGCAGCTCCTCTTCCTCTTCTGCGACGTTGGCGTTGACTATGGCACTTCCGATGCCGTTGGGGTTGTCGTTGCGCGGTGTAGGGGCATACACATTGCGGAGGGCGGCATCACGAGCAGTCCTCTTGGGTGGCATCTGCGGATTTAAGGTAAGATTAGCTACCGGGAAGATTGTGACTTTAATAAATTTAAAATACTTCGAAATACTATTTTTACACCCACTACAAAGATCCAAACGAATAACTCCAACATTCCATTTCCTGTACACACACAAGTGTAGCGTGGGATTATTTCACTAAAACCAACTCAACCATGGTTTATAGCCACACCTAGTAAATTATTTAGTTTTACTATTAGTGTTGTTATTATCAACTACTTAGGTCTTCATACATAGGAAGTAATAGACGGTACAATAATTTATAGATTTTTTAAAGAACTTTAATTTAAACAAGAATCTTATTAAAAATATTTGGGAGCCGACGTCGTCAATGGGTTGATCCCATCCTCTTGGTCTTCTTCCTTGACTTTCATGCACTCTTGACATCCTCGCGGAGATGACATTGATGCAATAAATTGAACATTACACAATCACCACAATTTAAATAAGAAGACCATATAATAAATTAGATAACAGGTAGCCGCATCACAATAAGAAATCCAAAACCCGATGTGGTCAACCTCAAGCATTGTTTTAAAGTACGAATGTAAGCAGTAAATAACAAAGTATCATAGTTCCTCAATGACAAAAGATCAAACGAAAACATCGACAATCTAGGCCTTAGCCTTGCTGCGGGTACAAGGGCCCATCTGCTGTTCGGCGGCCTTGACCTCTTCCTCCCATTGGGTCTTCTCATCCGCGAACTGACGTTTAGCATCCTCCTAGCATCCTCCAACTGACGCTTCTCCTCCTCAAAATCTTGCTTCTACCGAAGCAAGCTCGCCCTATCAGTCTGCAGCCCTTTGTTCGCTTCATTATACTCAAGGATATGACCGTTGATTTCGGAGGTGTGACGGTCATTCTCCTCCTTGATCATCCTCATGTCTTTGGCGAACTTGGACTTCTTCTTATGGAGTTCGCACTCCTCAACATCTATTTCATCACGACAGTTGAGGATAGTGTCGCGGTACTGCTTTACCTTGTCCTCAAGCATTTTTCTTAAGTTGGTAGCCCTTTCCCTCTCATTGTCCAATGCCTCATCCTTCTCGTTCATCTCCAGAGCCGTCAACTCCAACTCCGCCTCCCTATGGTGAATCCGCCATTCCTTCTTGCGGAGAAGGATGTTCCGATGCCTCACCTCATCTTTCCTATTCTTCTCATCCTCACGCAGGTCCCCCACCAAACCCTTGTAATTCTCAGCATCCTCAACCTTGCAGATGTAGAGGCGATCCAGCGCCCTCAAGTACTGCACCATGGTGGTCAACACCGGTGGCTCCTTGCCCTGGGTGGAAGCCACATTGCTGGGCTCATCAGCCGGAGCATTGACGCGCCGGGTAGGAAGATAGCGAAACGGCGTGTCCTCCAACCGAGCCAGGTTGGTCTCCGCGATGTGCAGAATCGCGAGCCTGGCAGCCTCCTGCCGACCAATCGTGTCATCCTCGTTGAAGCTCACGAACTCCAAAGATGTCCCCTCCTCCTCGGGGCACTTGGGCGAGATAGCCAGCTTGATCTCGAACTCACACTCATAGGTGGGTACGGGTGTGGGGTACTCCAAAAATTCCAACAAGTCGTTGAGGGTAGCAACCAACCCTCCCTCATCAGTGGTAGTGGTGTTCTTCAGTGAGGCCATCTAGAACAAAGAAGGGGAACGCCGGTTAGAACAATCGTGAGAGAATAAATACATCAAAACAGATAAAGATAGTTTTTAAATTAATTTTGAAATGATTCAAGGTTCCAAGGGATTCACTAGCTACGACGTCCTAAGGTCAACACCGCTGATGCCAACTTTGTCATGACATTAGCACTTGTAATGGGAATCCAGCACGACGAGGCGATACTAATCCCAGTTTAGTATCTCGTGACGGACAACACGGTGGAATCATCGCAGTGTATTTAATTAAAGTGAAATACAAGTAAACAGTAGCATTTTATTACAGAAGAAACTGGCATACCAGTCGAATAGTCCTTACAGAATAAAACATTAAACAGTATAACATCAGAGTGTTCAAATTAAATAACCACGATGAGATCCAGGGTGTCGACCCGGACACCTTAACTAGCCTTGAGCTCCCTCGTGAGGGCCTTCCTGGTCCTGACCGTAATCTGAATAAAAAACGTCCGCGAGCAATTTGATGAGTACGCGGCTACCCAGCAAGCAATCCTTAAATATGAGTGCAGGATCAAGGAGGGGATTAGGTTATTTTACCCAAATCCTACTTCTAGTCAGATTTTAATTGTTCAAGTTTTAGTTTGGTGAATGCATCATGATCAATAAAGACTCTTGATATCCAAAAAAAGGTGCATCGCGCACCAGGCCAATCCCAACATACTCTAGTCAAGTTTATTTTAAAAAGAGGTGAATCTACATGTGCAAACCTTTCCAAACTCGTCCATAACCGTGGACACGGCTATCATGATAGTTTTAATTCTGCAGAGTGTGTACAAATTTCCCCACAAGCCCTGTCTCTTCCACTAGGAGATACGGTACAAGACTTTTCCAGCCTACTACGCCGACCACTTCGCCAGCTCTCTCTTTTGGTTTCCCCGGCCCCGCTGGTGTACGCCACAGTAGGGCACCTACTACGTCTGGACACCACCCGGGGGCCTTGCCCAATTAAGCCATTCGGTCTCAGGGATGCACCTACCCCTCAGAGGAGATTGCAAGCCTTCTCCTAGGGCAACAGTGATGAAACGTAACCGGACAGCCTACGAGCCAATGGTTAGTGGGTTTCATAGTGTACTAAGACAGGGCCGAAGGCACAAGTGGCTGTAAGATAAGATTTGATCTAGCAATACACAAGCTTGGGTCCTTATTAGAGGAGACCGTGTCATCTCCACCACAATCCTGGAAACCTCTCTGCCAGGTCTCCCCTAAATCATCTACAAGTTTTAGTTGTCTGCGTTTAACCAAACATGCCAGCGTGAAGCATACGCCTCACCCAAACCCCATTTATAGTGAATCCCAAATGCAGTCCTACACATCTAGTCAAGGATAGGCCAGGAAAAGTACAACGATTTCGCAAAGGTGGCTAAGCATATTAATAGATTATTAACATGTGTAGGTACTCATGCCTAATGTACATGCATGCAAACAATTAGGAAAAATATCAACAGTAAATTATATAGTAAAACTAGGAGAGAATATGTCACTATGCTTGCCTTAAAAAAATTCCACACTTTGCGGGTCCCACACCGGTTCCGGGCAACAATTCGAGCAACAATCGCACCCACCGTCTAAACAGAAAAACAACAAACAATATAACAGTAAGATCAATATAGAGAAAATAATTATTAAATATACAGAAATATTCTAGGATTGAAATGTGATTTTTAGGCTCCAAAATCATCCAATTTGGAGTTATGGAGCTCCCTAAACAATTCGGGTAGTTTAGGGCTAAATAGGAAATTCCAGGAAAAAGAAAAATCTATTTAACCCCTAATTGGGCCAAACCGGCGGAACTGGCCCAATTTCCGCACGTGCGATCGTCCCAGCTCGGCCCAGTTCGGTGTGGCTGATAGGTGGGGCCCATCGGGCGATGGTGCCCGGCCCGGCGAGTGGGACCCATCGGGCCGAGGCGACAGCGAATGCTTGGCGTGGCGATGACGAAGCGGCGGCGTGGCGGTGACGTGGCGTCACGTGGCATCCAACGTGGCGTGCCATGTGGCACACAGGGGTCGTGTGGGCGCTGACGTGGCATGACACGTGGCTGCTGACGTGGCAGGCGACGTGGCATTGTGGCTGGCTACGGGTGACGTGGCTTGACACATGTCACGCCACGTGGCTCCTGGCGGATGTGGCTCGGAGGGCCCACTGGTCAGTCTCGGTGGCGTATTTTCCGCGCGTGCGTGTGGCTCGTGGTGCCACGCGTCGTGTGCCAGGCGGCGGTGAAACATCTACCTCTGACAAGCGGGGCCCGCAACTTGGCCGGGCCCACTTGTCAGCGACGGAGGCTAGATCCGGCACAGTGAAATAAAACAGCGTCGGTGTCAGCGGCGGGTACCACGGGGACACGCGTCGCTTTCCTATTGGGCAGCGGTGACGCCGACAGCGGTGGGTCCCATGGGTCACGCGTCGCTACGGGATTGGCTGAAGGCGGCGGTGAGGTCAGAAACTAACGCGGCAGGTGGACCCCACCGGGACACGCTTCACGGCATGATTAGTGGCGTAGCCGGCACGGTCCCGCGCGGACGCATTTTGCGGGTTCTCACTGGGACGCGGGCTTGACGGCGATAAAGGCGGCGGCGCTGGCGTCGGGCGCTAAGGCGAAATGGCGCGTGGGGATTGGCTCCGGATCTTCCGCCGGCGGCGCGAACGCCGAGGATCGCCGGTGACCGTGGAGCGTCCTAACTACGGCGAGCTCTACCAGGCGGAAAACAACACCAATTTGGGCGATCCGCATATGCATTTTGACCGTCTCGACGAGATCTATCTACTGGTACCATCTACACATCAAGCTGGCTACGGGAAAAAGGGATCTACCTTAGAAACGCCCTGGAGAGAATGGATCTTGAGCCGTAGGTTTAGGGTTTGGGGGTGGGGAGTGGAGTGGATGGCGAGGAACAATAGATGAGGGTCTTATAGGGTGCTGGGAGCAGGTAAGGGGCCTTTGTCCTTCTCTTCATTGGCTAAAAGTGCTAATCCCCTTAATATGGGCCCTTAATCACATGCTAATATAGCCCATGAGCAATTAACTTAGAATTAAGCTGATATGCTAAAGAGTGATACCTTGATTTGCTTAAAGAAAATATTGGGACACCTAATAATTTTATTAGGATGTCACATTCGTCCACCCATGTGTGTGTGGAGGTCACCCCCGACAAGCACAGCGTCGTTGCCGCCATCTCCGGCGGGCCGCATCCTGACCCCGACTTCGTCGAACGAGAGATTAGAAACTTCACCGACAACCCCGTCCACGACATCCACGCAACCCACCTCACAGACCTCTGCTTGCTTATGCGGTTCACCCTGCCGGAGCAGGCACAACTTGCCACCTATAGCTCCTTTTGCTCCAACGGGTGCTACATCAACCTGTAGCCCATCTCCTATGACCCTTATGGCATCGGCGATGCCGATGTTGTCCGCTACCGTGTCTGCATCTTCATCAATAGATTGGCACTCTACGCTTGGTCCTCCTCTGATGTCGGTCGCCTAGACATCGTCGAGGACTCCAGTTGCCTTTGCTTTGACACCACCACATTCTATGTCTAGATTTGGGCTCACAATTTTCGACTGCCCCGTCCCTCCCTGTTCGCCGCTCGCCGCCCACCTTCCTCCAGCGTCAAGTGTGGAGGTCACACCGGCGATGCGTTCGGATGCCTCCCTGCTCTGCCTCCATGCTGTCTTCGTTAATGTTTCTGGCGGCCCTCACCCCAACACTGATTTTGTTGCATGCAAGATCAGTTTTCGCACAGACATCCCCTTCATTGACATTCGGGTGACGCACTTGACCCATCTACGGTTTCTGGCGTGGTTCACCTTCCCGGATCAGGCGCACCTCGCCACTCACTCTTCTTTCCGGAGCCATGGCCGCCACTTCGCTTTGTCACCGATCGATGGTGACCTGCACTCCTCCGGTGACCCTGCTTCTGTCCGCTTCATGGTGCATGTCTTCATCGAGGGACTCCCCTCGCGGCATGGTCCGCTCCTGTGACCAACCGCCTTCTGGCCGGCATTGGTCTCCTCGATGTTGTCAATGACTGCACTCGCCATCGCCTCGACACCTCCACATTCCGGGCTTGGCTCTGGACTAGAGAGTAGAGACCCTGCCACCATCCCCCTCGAGCTCGAGCTTGAGTTGACTGAGCCCTATCTCTATATGGAGGCTCGCCAAGGTGACCGCCATGGTCCGCCCAGGCTTGTTGGGCCCCCCCGATCACGGCCTCCGCGCGCCTCTCTCTACCACCTACTGATCCATGTAGGTGAGGTGGAAGACTTCACAGCACTCTCGGCATGAGTCTACGGCTGTGCTCTGCGCTCTAATCACCATTTTTAGTGGTTCGGACACCATGACTCTGTGCCGTCGCCCGCCGCCACCACACCTCCTCGCTCCTTCCGGCTGTTGTTTGTCCCTTGCCAGTGCCCAGACGATGGCAGTGACGGCAACGATGATCGTGCCGGCGCTGGTCGCCGGGCTGGCGCTACCACCTCCACCGCACTCTCCCGTGGCTCGGCGTTGGCCTCCTCCGCAGGCTTTCGGCATTTTCGTAGCCACTCTCTGCCGCGGCATCGTGGCCATGGCTACGGCTTCGGCTCAGCCTCCCCACCGCGCGAGCGCACCCGTTCTCTATGCCGTCGTTCGCCACCGACGTCCGTCGTCTCTGCAGCCCTCGTCACCGACAATGGCTCTCCCTTGCGCGCGCGCTCCCGCTCTCTGAGGTGCCACTCTTCGCCACATGGGCTGCGCGCCGCTGTCGCCGAAGTTGGCTCTCGGGCTCACCAACACCCACCTCTCGCTGAGCTCCCTCTCACTGTCATGGGACCCACTTCGCCCGTTGACTCAGTCGGGGTGGGCCTACTGCGCTGTTTTCGCAGCCTGCAAAGGCGCCTGGGTCGGCCCCTTCGCAACTTTTTTCCTTGGGTGGGGGGAATTTGATTTCCACCCTGCCAAACTAGCTACGCACCACTGTTGGCGATTCTTATGCCTATTAGAGTTTTAATCCGCAAGCGCATGAATATCATAGTAGCTTTCACCCTGAAATATTCCTAAGGTATCGGTTTTCCACGAGGAACCAGAAGTTTCTATTCTCTACACTTATTCACCCGAATGAATATGAATATGGTGATTTGGAACAACAATGGGATAAATGTATTTCGGATCAAGAGGCTCTTCGGACACCAGTCAGAAAGGTTCAAGTTCTAATCTTGTTTAATTTGCGACTTTGAATCGGAGCTCAGACATTCACTACCACCCGCTATCCTGAATTAGAATCCCGAATGGTTATGATCATTCAGATAGGGCTCAACTGGTCTGCAACTAACGGGACGGATTTCACAAAGTTTAAGCCGGATAATAGGGCTGTCACCACCTATTACCTACCACACATCCGTTGAAGCAGGTGCCTACCGGCTACTAACTAGTCCAAACACCACGCTTGTACCTAGTAGTAATACGTACCAAGGACGTCACTTCGATACGCACCCCTACTACATCTTATACTAATCTCTAGGTGAACAATTAAGCACAAAGATCTTAGCTCTCAAGAATAGTACGGGCCTAATACCAACAAAGAAAAAATAAATAGAATGAACTTGATAATCAGATAAAATGAGACTGAGTGAAGACGGAAGCAGAATCCGCATCCAAGTTCAGCTCCGGAGCTCTAGTGAGGGATACCGACACTCCGGCTCCTCCCCTACACTAACTCTCCTCTCTCTCCTACTCTACTTGAGAGTAGCACAACTCTACATCACTCTTGCTTTCTCTCACTTGTGTTGCTCTTTGTTGTTCATCTTCAAATGAAGGAGGGCCTCCTTTTATAGGCCACCATGACCAATAGGGAGTTGCCACGACTTGGGACAGTTGTCACAAGCTCCATGCCGAAGGGGGAATCCAAAGGGATCAAAGGTGGGTCGCCCGGCCTAGGGTGGGTCGGCCGGCCTGCCTTTGGTCGATCTCGGCCCTTCAATTTGGCTAGGATACTCCTTGAGCGGTGTAGATCATCTCTCTAGGTCGGTTTGGCAGTTGGAGACCGGTAGCATTGGATTCCTTTAGAATCCTATGCATAACTTGTGAAGCACTCCTCTTTCTGGATCAAACCGACTGAAATCAACGGCTTGGATGTGCTCTAGGATCCCTTGTAGAAGCCCTGGTCCGACCCTGACCTAGCTAGGTGAGGGAACTGGGTCGGCCGACCCACTCTTTTGCCCGGCTCTGCCCTAGTTTCGCTCAGTGGGTCGCTGCATGCAAAATCTTACCAAAACTCTTGGAACTTTGTAAATTTGCACAATTTTAGTTCTGATTCCATTCATTTCACCAAATGTTGACAGTCGTGATCATATTAATTGTTATCGAAATTGACAGTCAACAACCACTTCTCTTGCCTGGCGTGCCTCTCTTTAGGCTGCCTCGTCCAGCACTAGCCCGCTGCCAACCTTTGTGGCCTTGTCCCCACCTCAGCCTTCTGGGCCCCTCCCTAGTGATGCCGACGGCTCTTCTCGGGCCACCTAGTGGGTCATTGCCTATGTTAGCCAAGGAAACACCCATACTACTTGAGCTTGAACCCCTCTCATCATGGGGTCCCACCATACATTCATCCGAATCCGTCTTCGACCCCATGGCCCTCGAGGCCCAGCTTCCTCCACCTTCCCCCATCTGCCGCTCACACTTTCATTGCCAAGGCGACTAAGCTTCCCGCTGCCTCGGTGCTCCCCGCACCACCTCGGATGCTCCCTAGCGCCAAGCTAGCTCCCTCGATCCGCCGTAGTCGCAGGCTTGCTTCGGCTCGGCCTACATTTGCACCCCCGGGATCCTCCTCTATCCCGGCCATTCGCACGGTGCAAGGTCTACTTGCGCTTAAGCTGGGCTGCCTTCGTCGCCGGCTGTCGACGACCTGGCTAGGCAGCTTCAATCCTTGGTTTTTTTCTCTGCACTTGACGATGGCTCCACCGTCGTGTGGCTGACCTATCTTGGTTTGCCACGCCTGGCCATCGACCTCATCACTCTGGTCTTGCCGCGGTTGAGGCGTGTGTCGAGCATGCTTCTTAGCTTGCTAGACTGCGCACCCCACCCTGCCGCAACCTGTTGTCTCTGATGTTAGTCGCCCTTCACTACTCTTCCCACTTGCATGTGGGACTGTTTTGTAGCCCTTGTAGTCTCCGCTTGCGTGCGGTAGTTGTGTTAGCCTTGCAACCACCAGCGTGTGCTTCCTTGGCCTTGGTTTCCCTTTTCCCGCCTACGTGCGGGCCGGGTGTTTTTCCCCCTTCTTTTTCTTTTTTTCCTAATCCACCTGCACGCTGACCGGAGATCTACCTTGTTGTCCAATGAAGATCATCAGTTGGAACGTTCACGGGCTTAATTCGGCCGCCAAGCGTGATGTCTTCGCTACCCTCATCCGTGATCCTAACCCCTCAATCCTCGCCCTTCAAGAATCGAAGATCGCCGGCCCTTCTCACCAGACTCTGATGGAGGTCTGCGGCCACGGGCTTCGCGGGTTCCTCCAGTCGCCAGCTTTCGACACCAGTGGAGGTGTCCTCCTATTCTAGGATGACTCATCTGTCCACCTCTCTAGCCATCTCATCCTTGACCACTCCATCCTTGCCCGAGTTACTCCTGATAATCATAGTGCGGGTTGGGCCATCTCTACTGTTTACGGCTCCCCATGCGGCCCTAATAAAGAAGCCTTCCTTCAGGAGCTCCTCCTCATTACAAACCATTTCACCTGCCCCTGGCTGGTCCTAGGCAATTTCAACCTCATTACAAAGCTTCCGACAAGTGCAACCTCAACCTTAATCGGCGTCTCATGTCCCGCTTCCGCTCGACCCTCAACTCCTGCCACCTAAAGGAGATCCACCTATCGGGCCGTCGTTTCACTTGGAGTAACGAGCAATTGAACCCCACCTTGGTCAGGCTGGATCGGGTCTTCACTAACTCCGCCTGAGAGATGCTTTTCCCAATTTGCTCCTTGTTGTCGCTATCCTCTTCTGCTTCCGATCACTGCTCGCTACTACTTTCCGCTGAGTGCTTGCCTCGCCCGCCCAGGCGCTTCCGCTTTGAAAGCTTTTGGATCCACTTTCTAGGGTTCTTAGAAGTTGCCAAGCAAGCCTAGTGTGAGGGGTCTTATCGCATTCCCTCCCACCCCCTTCTCCGTTTCAAGCTAAAGCTCTCCCGCACAGTCGCAGCCCTTCGCTCCTGGAGTCGCTTCCATATAGGCGACACCAAACTCCAGCTCTCTATAGCTTCAGAAGTTATTCGCCCCTTTGATGTCGCAGTGGAAGGGCACTCTCTATCGTCGAGCGAGTTCTCCTTACGACATCAGCTCAAGCTCAAGATCCTTGGCCTTAATGCGGTTGAGAAGATGAAGTGGAAACAACGGTCCTGTCTTGCCTGGTTAAAACTCAAGGATGCCAACACCAAATACTTTCATCTCAAAGCTAACGGTCACCGCCGCAAGAACTTTATCCAGTCCCTGTGTAGCTCCTCTGGTGTCCACACTGAGTTACAAGACAAGGCTGTCGTCCTCCACTCCCACTTCAACTCTATTTTCGGGGAAGAAGCAGCCAACGTCACCGGCCCTCCTGCTCGCGCCTTCAACTGGGCCTCCCTAGGTCTACCGAGTCTTGACCTCTCATCTCTCGAGGATCCGCTATCGATGAACGAACTTAAAGCGGTGATCTTCAGCCTTCTAAATGATAAAGCGCCTAGTCCGGATGGCTTCACTTAGGATTTCTACAAGATTTGCTGGGACCTCATCTCAGACGACCTGCACTCTACCTTGCAGTGTATCTTCAACCTGAATGGGAAGGCTTTCCACTCCCTCAACTGTGCCCACGTCGCCTTACTCCCCAAAATGGAGAACCCCGCCAGTTCCTCAGATTTTCGCTAGATCAGCCTCATCCACAGTCTAGGGAAGCTCTTCACTAAAATTTTCTCCTCTAGATTGGCGCCTTTCATCAAGAAACGCCATATACAAGACAACTTCATTTATGTGCAAGGATAGGCCAAAGCCCTTCACCGTTCTCACACCCCATCCCTCTTTCTCAAGCTCGATCTTGAGAAGGCCTTTGACTCAGTCTCTTGGCCCTACCTTCTCAATAACCTCCGTGCTCGCGGGTTTAGGCAGCGTTGGTGAGATTGGATCTCCCTGTCTCTCGCCTCCTCCTCCTCCCGTGTTCTCATCAATGGGTTCCTTACTGACAGCATCCATGACCGGAAGGGCCCGCGACAAGGCGACTCTCTCTCACCCTTCCTTTTTGACCTCGCCATTAAACCCCTCGCCGCCCTGCTTCATCGAGCCGACGATGAGGGCCCCCTTACCCCCATTCGAGGATTGCAAATGAGTTACAGTGTCTCTCTCTTTGCGGACGACGAAGCCATTTTTGTAAATCCAAATCAAGAAGAGGTTTCCACTCTAATGCACATCCTCAATGAATTTGGCAAAATCACCGGGCTCAGGACCAACTTCTCCGAAAGTCAAGTCATCACCATTAGGTGTGACCATGTCGGCCTCGACGATGTCCTCCATGAATTCCTAGCTGAGAGGGCCTCCTTCCCTATTAAGTACCTAGGGTTGCCTCTCTCCATCAGACGACTACGCCATGTTTACTTCCAACCCCTTCTAGACAAGATTTCTGGACGCCTGGCTGGTTGCCGTGGACCTCTAATGTCCAAAGGTGGAAGGCTAACCCTGCTCAAGGTCATACTTTCGGCCCTGTCGACCTACGTACTTTTCGTCATCAAACCTCCAGCTTCTGTCATTAGTGCGATTGGCAAGATCAGAAGGGGTTGGCTCTAGAATGGAAATGACTTCACTCCAGGCGGTAAATGTCGTGTCAACTAGAGTACTGTCTGATCCCCAACCACGCTTGGCGGCCTTGGAGTTATAGATCTTACGCGCTTCGGTCGTGCCCTCCGTCTACGTTGGTTGTGGCTCTCCAAGTCGCCAGGTAACTAGGCTTGGCGAGGTCTGCTCGAGGCTCCTCCTAGGGCTGATGCTGATCTTCTTCGTATTTAATGCACCTTGACCGTCTGCAATGGACCTCTCTCTCCTTTTGGAATGATCACTGACTTGATGAGGCTACCCCAATGGAGCTTGCTTCAAGCATCTACTCAGCCGCTGAGAGGAAGAACAGGACAGTGAAAGATGCTATCACAAACAACAATTAGCTGGTTGACCTCAGACGGAACCTATCCCCTGACATGGTCCTGGAGCTCATTCCGTTGATTTTTCGAATCTCCCGGACCCCATTATCTGAGGGAGATGATCAGTGTGTGTGGTGGTTCTCTTGAGACGGTTCCTTCTCAGATAAATCTGGCTACTAGCTACAGTTTGTTGGTCAACACCACACGGCGTCATTGGCTCGTGTCTGAAAGATCTGGGCACCATCAAAATGCAAATTCTTCCTTTATTCTTCTGCACCGTTGTGTGTTAATCAGAGACGCTACCGCAAAGAAGACACATTCGAACGCCTACTTACGCCATTGTGCAACAAGAACCTTGAAACTCCAGAACACCTGTTCCTGGAATGTGCTTTCAGCACCTCCATTTGGGCCGAGTTGGCGACCCGGCTTCACCATCCCTCGCTTAACCCGGCACACTTGCACTGGCAGCTCGGCTTACCAAACTGGTGGGACGGGCTTCACCTCACAAGTGGGCGATCCAAGCGGCATCCTCTCCGTCGTCATCCCAACCATCTAGAACATCTGGCTTGAGAGCAATAACCGCATCTTCCACTTGATCCACCACCCTCACCTTGTTTTTTTGGATCAGCTATTTGATGATCTTCGGCTATGGGTAACCACGGGGGCTAGCTTCATAATACTCTAATTTTTCTCACGCCTCCCAGAGGGTGGGGTCTTCGTTTTACCCCCTAACACACTGCAATTTCTTTTTTTTATCAATAGATAGCAGTTTTTCTGCCCTTTCTTCAAAAAAAAAAAAAAAAAAGGGAGCAACCACTTGCCACTGGTGTTTGGTTGGTGGAGCCGATGAGCTATCACCTGCTTGTTTTATGTAGTTAGCTCGTTGCTCCATGATTGGAAGAAGACAAGGCTGGCTCTGCTCAGCCTACAAATCCATGGCCGTAAATTAATGGGCGATGGGAAGTTTAGGTGCCGAGAAATCGGGGCATAGGTTAGTGCTGTCTGTTCTGCTTCGGTTAGGACCTCTAATCATCCATCAACTTGCTCGGTTCGGTGTCACTGGCCAAAGGAGGCGTCAGTCAGGGGAAGGGGATGGCACTCCCCGAAAATATATCCGGTTAGGTCAAATTTGGTCCCCAAGCTCTTCATGGTCTCCTTTAATTTGTTGCCTCAAATTTCGCACACATTTCTTTTTGGTCAAGTGTACGTAAGCCTTGCTTAATCCAAGCTCTATTTGAGCACCCAAATCCTATCAAAACAACTGTTCCAGTCCAATGAAGATATCTCAATATCAATCAAGTATTCTTATCGGAAGTTTAGTGTAAACCGAGAAAGTAGTTTTTTTCTGATGACATCGCTAATAATCCAGCGATGGGAGGATTGTTCAGTCTAGTGGCGGATTGAGGGTTTTCATTGGTTGGATGTGCCATGATAGTTAATGGCCTTGTACATTACAGCTACACTTTGTACATTTCAGCTTAGTGTAGCGCAGCGTAACGTTTCAACAAAATTTATCTTTTTATATAGCTTATTTGGTGTAATAATTTGTAATGATTTTTTTTAGGTTTTTAGTAGTTCTCTTGAAGATCATAAAACTATTTTTAATTACTTTCTTGTAATATTTAAACATCTCTTTAATGACTCTTAAAATTTTGTTCAAATGCCACGCTACGTTACGATACAATAAGCTGAAAAGTACAAGACCAATATTAGTTTGTTTTTTCTGAAATAAGGACAAAATCTGTTATATTTATTAAGTAGCAAAATACGGGGAAAAATAAAACAACCTACACAAAGCACATAGAAAGAACAACAGTGAAACCGCTCCCACAAAGGCCTGATGCTGACACCACAACAAAGACCAAAATTACAATCGCAGCCCAGAGCTACCTCCCTACACATTGCCGAACACCTCGGAGGACGACCTACAACCACCAGCCAACTCCGACCAGCCCACGAACTCAAGTGACGACTACTCGACTACCAAAGAGTGACGCTCTAGGAGGTCACCGATAGCATAGAAGGACTAAGATGACGCCTTCAGTTAGAAAACGACGAAGAGGCTGCCATTGTCACCTGTCCATGAGGAAGCACCAACGATGGTACCACCAGGGGAGAAGTAGCCAAGAAGGCGTTGCCACCATTGGTCAAGCATGAAGCCCAACAAGGCTTTTGCCGGTGATTCCTCAACCCCAAGTCACGCTGTTAGGAGAAACTAGAGAGTCCGTGCGAAGAACAGAAGTCGATGACCATCGAAACCATGGCAGTCTCCAAAGGCCGGCAACACGCTGCCCACATAAGCCGTCTCGACGTCATGCTAGCTCCCACATGAGGTGGGGGAGAACAGGACATGGGGAGGTTGCATCGCGAGGAGACGACGAGGGACAATGACTTGGTGAAACTAAGTATTAGTTTAGTGAAATGAAGTGTTAGATTATGTGCGAAATGTGAATTTCGATCATATATATATATATATAATACAATTTGAATGTACTTCTCTCTAGTATCTTCAATTGCAACAAAGCCCAAAAGGTAATAATGCATATGAGCTGTAGATACATATGCGAGTTCAAAAAAATTGGAAGTGCATGCCTAGGTACCCGTTGATCCACGCATGCGTGGATCTTTTTTAGAGTTAGTGTCGAATATTTATACAAGTAGGTTACAAATAGGCAGGGGAGGGTCGTGTTAGGTTTGGACTTGTACCTTGGCTCCTATATAAATAGAGGAGCACCCCTTTGTAACCTACAACGACCAAGTAGCGGCGTAGGCACGCAGGTGGTTATGGCCGGCTTGTGGCCGTGACCAGGGTGACTGGTATGCTGCGTTGTTGGGGAGGAATGCCTATAATCATTGCCCCACATATATAGGCTGAGAGCCGAACTGCGTTACCAAACATCATGCCTCCGATGTCATTCAAATCTAGTATCAACGTCCTGTTTTTCCAACAAGTAGTATCAGAAATGAGATTCGGCGATGCGGATGATCTGTGAGGAGGTACGAGGATTATACATACACGACTTTGCCGAAGAAAATGCCTAGTTCAGCGCAAGGTGGAGCATGACGACGATCGACGATTCGATCGGTGAAGTCAAACACTCCGGATGGGTGGTCTGGACTGTTCGATGGGCTACTATTGGCAAGAATCGACAAGACATGGTGATTGAGACAACAAAGTTGCTATCGAAGATAGGGGAGGAGCACCCATAATCATTGCCCTGTAGATGTAGGCTGAGAGCCACACCATGTTACCAAACATCGTGCCTCCGGTGTCGATCAGACCTAGTATCGACATCTTGTTTTTTCCAACAATCTTTATGTTTTTCCCCTTGAATTTGAACATGCCCATTAGAATTTGCTGTGATTTTTTTGCCTGAATTCACCAAGCGGAGTAGGTATATTGCAAGGCATGTAATCATACGGTGCACGTACCTAATACTAATTACCACTTCCTATTGGTTGTAGCCCCACTTAATCTAGCCATGTTGTTAATCTGAATATTCAATCATTTGGGACACAAAAGGCTACAAAACAGAGGGTGGGTTGCAAATTGCAATTGAAAGGGTCTTAGCTAGCCCTCTAATCCACTTCAGGATTAGGTAAACTGAGAGTTGTGGGGAATCTCAAGGTGGTCCTGCAGGTGATGTTGAATTTGCACCAGAAGTTGCCAAAGCCTCTTTATTTATTTTTTTGCCAACCTTTTTTTTCTTGATCTCTTTTTTGAGAGGTTGCTCTGCTTGTGCTGTCCACCCATCAGCCAATTTGGACCTAGGCTTTGGGTGTTGCCACTGCTACCTTTTTCATCCATGATTTCTCAATGAGATTTGATGCTCTCCGCAGTTCCGACGAATCAAAAGTAAATCAGGAAAAAAGAGCCGGCGACAAGAAAATAAAGGAAGAAAAGAAGAGAAGAAAAAACAGTGGTGATTCTGTGCTGAAATTGACAGTTCAGGGTTGTGTTGTGCATATGCTCTCTCACTAATGGAGGAATCCCTGGCAAATGAAGAACAAGAATCAACGCTCCAGGTTAGAGACTGATGGAGAGGATTTGTCATGAGTAGTAAAAAAAGACTGCAATTATAGAGCATTTTTTAAAACTTGGACTGATTCACCCTAAGGTCGGCATGAACTGCAGGCCTACGCGGCACGCTTGAGGGGACTCTCTTCCTCTTCTCTTTAGTCGCTTCCATGCTCAATTCGTATAACGTTGAGCGTTGATGCTTTTTTCTAACTTCTATGATGCTAATCCTTTCTAGTTGTCATGTTGTCGTTGTTATATCTCTTAGCGAGTAGCCTGTTAGTGTGCCGGACCTCAAGGGCTGAGCTTAGTGTAGGCCAACATGGGTCATGGCCCCTCTCTTATTTTTGCGACCTTGCATGCATAGTTAAGAAGTTAATTGACTATGCTATATATTAGACTAAAAAACAAGTAATTTTGCCATCTCTACCTCATAGATTTCAAAGTTTAATAATCAAATGGATCAACTCAATTGTTCAGTCTTTGTATATGGCCTCCTATTAATTCTTGTTATACTTATGTCCCCCATTATTGTTCAAGCTCCGCCACGGTTGATCCCTAGGGTGCTAGGGTCTTCCGCTCACATCATACTAGCTAATATTTGAAACGATTGTCATGTTGTGTGCTCTTTTCTTTTTCATAAGGGGATAAGACCCTTATTTCCATTACCATATCAAACAACGGAAACAAAAGATTGAGGGTATTTTTGCAACCCTATTTTGTCTAGACCAATGGAGAAAACGATCAGCTAACATAGTTACATCCCAAATCATTTTACAAAAAACAAGACCATATTTTGTCACAGCACTACTTTCGTACTCTGGTAACAACCCGCCCAGGAGACAAACAACATAGCAAACATCATCCAGCAGCGTCCCTCACCACACCTTTTCTTTCTTCTTCATATCTAACTAAGAACTCCAGTGGGATGAGAGGATTGCTGGAAGCTCCCTTTAAGAAGTCTGTCTTTTTTCTTCGCTTCAACGTCGTTATCTGTTAACGAGCTACTGTTCCGTATCTACCCCTGTTGTGCTTGTGTCATACCTGCAATGAAAGAGTTTAATTGAAAGGAACAATCTCTAATGATACTTTCTAAATCAACCTTCAGAAATTCAAAAGGGCACACATCAACATCATGTGTATAATAGAAAAAAGGAGACCATACTTTTGCCCCATCAAAAGCAGATTTATTTCTATACCCCCAAGTACTCCAACAAAAGGTCGCGAGACAAAAAAGAATGTATCCTATTACTTACATTCCAAATTTTCCTCATCCGATAGAATCCGTCAAGATTATCTGGTCTAGAATTGACATGGCATTAGGCTGCGATAACCCCCCACATTGCTTTTGCTAATGGGCAAGAGAAAACAAGATTATCCAGTGTCTCCACGTTGTCAGAGAATTCTCATCTAGGATCCCCCATCCAATTGTGTTTTCTCATGTTCTCCCGTGCTAGCAACACACGTTGAGTCGTTATCTGTATTTTTCCTTTTTTAAATGAAATAGCATAGCTTCTGCCCATTAGTTAAAAAAAACCGTAGATTCAATTAAGCGCACAGGATCGACCAAGGACTTCCATTTCAGAAACACCGTGCCGGATTTGCTACAGAGCATTGTCTTGAGCAGACTAGAAGATTGCGTAGAAGGCGACACGTGCTCTGTTCTTTATGCAATAATTGAACAAGAACATTCTAGTCGACACACTGAATCAGTTCTTTGCGTGAGCTTCAGGAAGAAGAGCAGCCTGAAGAGAAGAGATAAGAAAAGTAGAGAGAAAAAAACGTAGTTTGATGAGGCCCAGGTCCGTAGGTTAACCCATGGGATCTTCTTGGCCTCTTTCCTCTTGCTAGGCTAGAAACCCTTTCCTAACTGGGCCTTTTGTATATTCGTGCCAGAAAGTCTTCCATTGCCATTTACTCCTACGAAATGCCCCTCGATCGCTATTCGCTACTAAACTTATCCACCATATGCCGGCATGCATAGGCCCTTGTATAAATTATATTTTCGTCCTTAAAGTTTTCTTGAATTCGTGCGTAGATCCTCAATTATCTTTCGTTTTCATCGCTCAAGTTTCTCGATTTTGCGAAGACATCAGGTTTTTTGAGCTTTTGCACGCCACGAAGCACAAACACTGGCATGGTGATGTTGAAATTGGGCCGTCTGGATGATTGTAACACCCCGGTTCGTCGAGAACCCAAAATGCTCTTTAAAAATATAAAATTTCAACAACATCTCCTCTGTTTTCTCTAAATCCACAACACAGAGATAACGTAAATATCCATAAAATGTACAATACATCCAGCTTTAACCACCACCATATCTACATAAACCAATTATCGGTTCCACCTCAACGGGAACCCAACATATTTACAATTACATTTCTCATCTTTTGGCAATGATAGTGTTCAATATAACAATCAACAAAGTAACCCACAAGGACTTAGTAAATATCATTCTACATAACCTTTCATTATAAATTGCTCCTAAAATGGTATAAGCAATAAATATATCTAAGTCATACACTAGTAAATCAGCTAGCCATTTAAATATGAGAGGTAGTGAGTGATCATGACAATGTGCTACTTTCGAAAATTCCCATGTATGTGGATCCCATCCATTACCCAAAAACCAAATAAAAAGTAAGAGTGAGTATTCAAGAATACTCAGCAAAGTATATATGTATAAACAACTAGGGAATCAAAATACAAGAACAACAAAATCACTTCTATAAATTCATACCCTTCACACCTAGAAACGGAAGCAACTGTTAATCCATATACTCCAAACTGATCACTTCTAATTCATTCGATACAATGCAATGCACATGCGTCTGTACTATAAGCTCATACCGGTATAGCTAGGTATACACCCGTCGATGTGACACCTTGCCCGTCCTATGAAGGACGGGGACCAAATACTCCACCCCGTGGTGTGCTTACAGCACTCCGAACTAGTCACTTTTGACTTTCTCACCGACCTCACCGAACTAGTAAAAAGTGACTTTCTCACCGACCTGGGTCATATGCAACATGATGCAAAAGTGCTCTTCTATTATACAATCGTCACATACCTCCATCATATAACAATAAACATCATGTTACTCAATTTAATCATCATATATCCATTAAAACCATTCATCCACAGGTCAAGGTCAAGAACATAACACTATACAACAAGACAAATACATCAATAGTTATCTGTTTAACATATACTTGTCTCTTTTACCAGAGTTGAAAGGGCAATACGTCGATACCGGAGTTGAAAGGGCAATACGTCGATGCCAGCCTCGAGGTAGAACCTACACGTGCAACATGCCACATTCATGACCATATCACAACACCACCAAGCACCAAGAAAGGTCAAACACTAATCATTTAGTCCTAACTCATTCCATGTCATATTCATCTAGGTTACCAATTCATGGATTACTTAACATCAAATAATATTAAGCCTTAACCAATTGTTCTCTGGGAATTTCTAAAACACCTAAGTTCAGCTCTTTGATGCACATATTACTTATCTTCTTAATTGTTATTTAGATGAATAGTTAGCTAAACCAATTTCTATTAGTGTAGTAGAAATTCCAACTGCAGTCAAACCAGGACAGCATCACAAAAAAAGTCATATCTCCTAAACCATTTATTCAAATTATGCATTCTAGGACCATGGAAAGCTAGAAACATAGTATACAATTCATTTATAAGGTTGTTCTCAGATTCTGGACATAAATACCATGAATTTAACTCGCAAACTGCTGCATGTGTAACTCCATCACTTATCTTTGCAATTCAACAATGGGGTTTCTAATTCACCCCAAATCACAACATAAATATGTCATAAACAGGTAAATCACATAGAAAATAGATCAATTTCGTTACCCATAATCTAGACACCAAACCATAGAATTCTTCCCCTTTATTATCTTATTCTCCTCTTCTTCTTCTCTAAGAAGGCCTTCCTTCCCTTCCCTTCCCTTCCTTCCTCTTCTTTCTCCTTAGGGAGGCAACAGGGTTACCGAGCTGAGCAAAGGGAGGAGAAGAGTGACACGCAGGGGGAGGAGATCGGGCAAGGCGGCGCCCATGGCTGGACACAGAAGCAACGGCGGCAAGGGCGCCCGACGACGGTAACTACAACAACATGCTGAGAGAAGGAGAGCTCGGGGACAGAGGGAGGAGCAGTGATGGTTGGGTCGGATGAGGCAGCTAGGGTTATTCTCTTCCCCTCACATTATGTGGTGGCCAAATGGGTCGGGCTTGGCTTGGGCCAAAAGCTGTCCTAAACCGGATATCACAATGATGGACAAGTGACATTCACTACACCATAGCACAGTATCAACATCTAACCGTCAGTCGGTAATAACCCCATATACCATCTAACTGTGTGTCGGCAAAGAGTATTACCGACGGAAGAAGTAAGTCGGCATAACCCCCGTCGGCAAAAGCCTTTACCGACAGACTTTGTTTTACCGACTGACCAGCAGACCACAATTACTGGTTTTACCGACGAACAAGTTTTGCCGACGGACTTATCATTGCCGACTGTCATGACTTTGCCGACGGACTATAAGTTGCTATTATGATTATTCCCGACAGATAGTTCGATGGGATAGTCTATGTAAAACTAAAAAAAAATAAAATAATCAATTCTGGACCTGGACCATTACAAATGCAATCACAAAACAATCAATCATTTGTATTCCATACATTTGGTGCTATAGGATTACATATCATAGTATAATGTTTGATCAGTTGGTCAAATCACTAGTAAATGTACATGGAACAATTTAATTCATAAATTCTTATTTAGGGCATTGACTGGAGAAGTGTTAGGCCCCAAGCTTTGTCCAGGAAGCACATACACCTGTTGACCCTTCAGGTGCTTTTATAGTTGTAGAATCTGCATCAAACCATGACATGAGTCTACAATATAAGAAATATATGCATTGTTTCAGAAGCAGCAGATAATACTTTATTCGTATTATTTCACTACAAAATATCGTGCTACTACAAATTTGTAATAGAATTGGGTCTTGAAGTTTTGGTTCTAAAGAACAATTCCAAACAATTTAGCAAAAATATGGTGACCATTTTTGGAGAGCAAAAGATAACCAATCTAAAAATATATTTCACCAAAAAATGTGACATGGTTGATTAGCCCATTTATTATATATATGGAGTTTCAAATATCTTTTTTACTCTTTCGATCTAGTTTAACATTCAAATAGAAGCAAATCATGGCAATAAAATGCACATGGCATAAGTAATTTTGTCATTAGACCAAGTCTTGACAATGGTAATTCCTTCACTTAGTATTATAATTCCTTCACTCACCATTGTTTTGCAATTAAAATGTGTAGAGAAGCGAAGCATATGAAAAGGAGAGTGATGAGAATCTAGAAAGTACTAGGGCAATCACCTATGGCGTAAATAAAATACTCCTATAAGAAAAGGCAAATAGATAGTGCTTCTTCTTGCTTCTTTACATAGCACTAATTTTTATGAGCTTACAAGCGACTATACAAACACATCAACGAAAACAATAGAGACATGTGATTCATATTTAGTAACATGTATAGTAAATATTATAGTAAAAATTATGTTCTTATGCAAAGCTACCTAACTACAGAGAATCCTAGTTCAATACAAATTGCAAATGGCCAATGAAACTGACGCATCATGCATAATGCCGATATTAACTAGATTAGCAAATGGCATGCATATTTAAGGAAACAAAAAAATGACCTGATATTAAAAGGAGATTGCTTTTGTAGAGATTGATAGGAAAAATGATACCCTTAGGTAGCCTCGCTGCCTCTCCATTCTTATGTGGATCTACCTACAAATATGAATTGTCAAGAAACGAGAAGATTATTAGAATTATCTTCCAAGTTGTTGTAGCTATATAAGGAAAAAAATTGAAGTCCACGGTTGTAGGCAGAGAAATAATGCATCACAATCCAATTTAAAAATAAATGGTTGTAACCAGGTTGTGAATCAAAAGCAAAATAGTTTTTTCTAGGTTGCAAGACGGGTTGCTTGTGTTGTTGTACCAGTACTTGTAATTGCAGAATTTTATATGTAAGCAGATGAAGTCGTAATGCACCACTTAATGGTGTAACTGCTCTAGGCATGCTTCATAAGGTTGAGCTAAAGAATCAAAGGCAAGAAAAAAACATATAGTTTACCTTCAAATGACCACTGGCCAACTCCATCTGCCACACCAAACCAGCCATTGCATGTGATAAAATATGCATCTTCTCCACTTATTATCGCTTGAAAAAAATTATGCAACTAATGTAACTAAAGCAATAAGTAAAAATTGAATCACCTTTTCCGATGGCTTATGACAAGAAACACTAAAGTAGGAAGATATATTGCTTGATGACAACATGGAGTATAGTTATTACCTTGGAAGGATGAGTCATGGTAGTTTCAGCTTTTATGATAATAGAAAGTTTTTACATATAAAATTACTATACTGTAAATAACAATGAATAATAAAGTATCTGCACAGTTGTATGGGTATTCAAATACACGAACAATGCATACCATAAACTTGTTATTACAAACAATTATTTGCTAACCTACAACACACTGTATTATAGAGCTGAATATCTGACATGGAATAAACTTTGCAGGACACACATGGTCTGATCTAACAATGCATTACTTTACACAGTGGAGATTTGACCTCCAATTGTACATTGTTCTAGGAGGTTTTCTTTCAAATCATAGATGCAGAGACAATTGTAACAAAGCTACTCTAGAGTGATAAATAATATTTATTCCTATCTAATAGCCTGATTAACTGATTTACATTTTGAGTAGGCAGTGGAGATTCTTGTCATATGTTTACAATAGAGACCTTCACATACAATATTTTCATAGTAGTTTCAAAAGAACATACCAATTTACACACGTGCTGAATGGTCTAAATATATCTAATACATGAGACAATCAGAGGCAAAGAATATAAATTGACACCAAGAACATTTGATAATTTCACAGCACACCCATAATTATGCTATGAAAAAAGGCAAACAAAATATAGGAAACAGTAAATTATGTTGCCACATAAAGACCTATTTGACAGCAGGTTTGTATCTTAATCAAACTAATCTCATAGTATAACCTAAAGGCAAACTATGTGAAAGCTCTAGTTCAGACATTGCATCAAACACCACGTATGCACCGATAAGAAGAATCAAGAGACCGTATGCTACGAGGGCACCGTGAGAGAACGTGTATTAACAAAGCGAGCTATGGAGCTCGAGTTGGAGAAGAAGAGATCGACGAAGTGTCTAACGTGTTCATCCGAGTACATGGGTTGGGGAAGAAGAGGCCGATGAAGCGGGTCCGCAAGTGGTCATCGGCCATGCCGTAGTGTGAGCACCTGTGCACCTAAAAGAGGCGGCGTCGGTGGCTTCAGACCTTCAGCTGGAAGACCAACCTCTGGATCTGGATCTGAGAAGGAGGGAAGGGGAAACTAGGAGGAGGAAGGGGAAGGGGAAGGGGTAGGGCGAAGAGGAAGACGAGAAGCGAGTTCCCTCCTTAGAGCTCGTGGGAGACCATCGATTGAGGTCAGGGGAGAACCCAACCCTAGCGCCGAGTGCCAAGAGGGAAGAGGCGGAGAGGACGCCGATGCTTGGGCAGGGAGCAGGGCTGGGCGGCACCGAAGAGGAGCAGCGAGCATGGGTGGTGGCGCTAGGGAGGGGCAGTTGCGGTGGTGAGGGGCGGTGGCGACGCTCAAAGGGGCGGGGAGCAGGATGATGAGTGACGGCGGGGTTAGTGGTGAGCGGCAGGGCGGGGTGGCGAGGGGCTGTGGTCCTGTGGAGGCACTGGGGAGGGGCGGGCGACGGCGGTGGTGAGGGGCGGCGGCGCAGGAGCGGCACGACGAGATCGAGCGCACAAGGGAGGACTCGGTCAGAGCGGAAGGTAGCTTGGTTTTACTGTTTTGGATGGGTCATGTTTTTTAATCCCATTCCTATCTGTCTTTCAGGCGCGTGGGCCGCTCGGTTAAATTGCCGACTTACCATGGGTTGGCCAAGTAATGCCGACGGACTCAAGGTCGGGATAATAAACTATCATCAACATATTGTGCGTTGCTAAAAACCCTGATTATTACCAACGGACAATCAAACGCAAATAGCGATTTTCCCGACTGATAGTCCGTTGGAAAATTATGCCGATAGTCAGTCAGTCGGCAATTAACTATTATTGCCGTCGCACGTCTGTCGCTAATTATGTGACGTGGTGTAGTGATTGGTCCAAGCATGTTGTTTTGCGTCCTGCTTCCGAGGCAGTAGGGGGGTGGGAAGCACAGCACACGGACGGCTTGAGATGTTGCGGCGGATCTAGAATCTCGTCGAGCCCGTGTTAAAATCCATGTATTATAGCTCATACGCAAATACTCAGAATTAGCAAGAGAACAACGGGTAGTATTTCGATTGTGGGAGATATACATAGGGTGTTCAATCCACGGTTCTCAAACTTTTATAGGTTTTTTCTAGAAAACTATTAGTAGTGGGTATGCATAGACATGCCTTGATGTTAATTTGCAGTTTCTATTGTGTGTTGAGGCACACGCGATTGGGGTGTGTGCGCGTGGTTGGGTGAGTTTGTGTGCGTCTTTCTTGTATCATCTTAAAAAGCTACATTAAAAATATAGTAAAAACATAACTAATTTAAGATTTGAAGTTTCCAATCATAAAATTCACTAAAAAACAAAGCATGACACAACACTGAGAAAACACAGGTTCGATTTGGATATACCTAGACAAGCAGATAGAAAATGTCGAATATAAACTTCATCATAAGATAAATTTAGTCATCAATAATAGAACTAGAACTAGAACCTAAAATAATATGTCAAATTCTCCTTCATTCTCTTTATCGATCTCCATTTAAACATAAAGATTTAAGAAAATAGATACTTTTATGAAATAGGCTAGTACAAAACTTTAATAGTTAATTAAACCCCAAACTTACTTGCTTAATACTCCCTCCGTTCTTTTTTGTTTGATGTTTTTGACTTTTGAACACATTTTTAACCATTCGTCTTATTCAAAAAAATTATGTAAATATCATTTATTTTGTTTTGATTTGTTTTATCAATAAAGATACTTTAAACATGACTTATTTTTTTTGCATGCTTGCACTAATTTTTTTGAATAAGACGAATGGTCAAAGTTGTGCTCAAAAGTCAAAGATGTCAAACAAAAAAACAGAGATAAGTATTTGGCAACTATCGCCAATAGTGACTCAAAGAGCGCAGAGTGGACGTAGTATGCATATTGTGTATGCGACATGTGGTAGGGGCCACAGGGCCGAGACACGCACAAAGACCGCAATGGTTGTAGTTTGTAGACCATGAATTACTAGCAATTGTGCTTACCAGGTTCAGCCGGTGATCTTGGGCCATCAGAGGTACACGACGTTGCCACACACCATATACGTGACTGCATGTCTGTGGCTTGCTATCTCCTTGGCCTTGGGCCTTAGTCTTATGCAAGGTGCCTATGGGTGTGCGCCTGCATCACAGGCTGGGGTTACTGTGGAAACATTTGAAAGAAATAAAGTGGTAGGATGAGTTGGGTTATTGCGGATAGATTTGAATGGACTAATTTGTATGGAGGGAAAGGCCGAGCCTTAGTCTTATGCATGGTGCATATGGTGTGTGCCTGTATCTCAGACTGGGTTACTGCGGTTAGATTTGAGACTTTGTACTGAGGAGTACCCTCATTAGTAGGCCTACGCCTCGAGTTACAACCCTCCTAGCCTGGTGTAACATCCCATTTTCACAACCCTAAAAAATCATGCATCATTATTTCATGTAAAATAAAAGTTTTCTTTCAAATGCTTTAAATTTGAAAATGTGCATGTTACATTCTAAAAACTAAGTTTAATATCTTGAATCTCAAAACAATCCTTGCAAAAGCAAAAATCGTATTTTGTAAAAATAATATTCTGAGTTGTAAAAATCAAAATCATATTTTGGTAATAATAAGTATGTTGATTTTGAAATTTTAAAAATAAGTATTCTCAAAAACCAAATGATATGTTGATAATTAATATTTTTGGTTTTGAATATAAAGTTTAAATATTAGGTTTAACACAATATTTTGTGTTTTAAAATAATTATTTATTAAAAATTAAAAGGCTATATTTGATAACTGGTACTTTGATTTAGGTTTAATAAAAATCATATTAATTTAAACCAATATAATTATATTAATTCGGGAATTTCCATTTTAGATAAAATATTTAAATTGCTCCTGGCAGCGGGCCCCACCCCTTTCTTTCCTTTCTCTATTTTTCCTTTTCCTTTTTGTTTTTCTTTCCTCCTTTTCTTCTTTCCTTTTTCTTCCTTTTCTACTCCCTACTTGTCTTCTTCCCCGAAGCCTGCTACACCACACCCTTGCCGACGCGCCGCGCCCTTCCCGGCTAGCTCGCCGCCGACCACGTCTCCCCTCTCTCGAAGCTACCCGTTGCCGTTGGCCCCACCTCCTTGCGCAACTTGCCGCTGTGGACCTCGCTAATGTATTGTCCGCGCCATGGGACCCGCCACGGCGTCGTAGTCGTCGCAACTTGTTCGCCGTGGGTCCCTCCGCCACAAACCACCCCGAGCCTCCTCCAATCTCCCCCTAGCTCACCGGGACACTTATGACCCTACTCTTGTCGCCGGCGACCTCTTTCACCCTGCGCCGCCGTCTTCCTCCAGCTTGCCGCCGGCGACCTCCAGCACCACCAAGCTCACCCACTAGATCCCCAAGATCCCCTCTTGCTTTCCCCCTACTTTTCTCCATAGGAGCGTCGCCACCGCCGCCGGAATCATCACCGCCGAGCCAAGCATCGCCACCCCCGCGAAGCCACGCCGCCTAGGCCCCGCCCATCGCCTCCCTCCACCTCTTCAGAGTCGGGTCGAGCAGTGCCGAGCCGAGCCAAAGCCGTACACGCGCCAATACCGCCCAAACCTTGCCCATGGCCACAGCCTAGCCTTGCCCCGCACGCGCGCCATTTCTGGGCCGCTCCTGGTTAGTTGGCCCAGTTTTCTTTCCTCTATTTATTCAATGCAGAAATCTTTATTATTTTGTATCTTTTGAAATACAAATCCAATTTAAATGAAACAAGTTTCTAAAAACTCATAAAAATGCATATTTTAATTTATAAATTTCATTTGCACCATTGCATGCATATTTCTGTATGTTGTATTTATTATGTATTTCTGTTTGCTTGTGCTAGATCCGGTCGATTACGCCGTTGCTACCGAAGACCCATCCAGACGCCCGAAAGACTGCACTTACGGCAAGTCACTGTTGGCTTTCTCCCTCAAAAATTTATTGATCATATTGCCAACTAGTTTTATAAATGAATTTCTAGCTTTGTGAATATGCATGGTATATGAAATATAAAAATGCTAATTAATTAAGTTGATAGTTAAATGCCCAGAAATTTAATTATTATCGTATAAACTTGATCCATGTCAAACTTAGGACTATATCCCTAATTTATGGCCATTTCATTGTTTAGTGAATCGTTAAATGCTTAGCCCTGCTATTTATTGCTTGTAGTGGTCACTGTTATTTCATGTGAAATGCAATATTTGAAATGCGTGATTTAAAGACAGTTGATGCTATCATGTTTGATAAAACGGGACTATTGGGGTACAATAGTTGGGTTATAAAAGGGAAAATGATTTTCGCAAAACCCTGGTTTGGGTGGATGGCTGTATGGACTGGTGTAGTATGCACGAGACTCTTAGTTCGTACATCTCACTTGGTGGAATAGGCAGCGCAGAATCCGTGGCACATGGTATCGCACAGAATTCGTGGTTCACGGAACCGCTCAGAATCCGAGCAGAATTTGACAGTGCCCGTGAGTCACGGTGCCACAGAATTGAGTGCAAAATCCGTGGATAACGGTGTCGCACAGATTTGAACCTATTGGCGCAAGAGGGGGCCACTGGCAACTGAGTACCAGCCCAGCGGTTGAATCCTTAGCGGTGATGCCTGAGCTAGGAATGAGTTGTTTAAAGACCTTATGGTGGTTTACTTTGTAAATTACCTCTCGTGGGTAAAGCGTGCAACCTCTGTAGAGTGTAGAACTGTCTAGACAGTCGTGCCCATGGTCAAGGGCGGGCGACGGAACACTACCTCATGGTAGTATTTCTCGTTTCGTTTTCGAAATGGTGTTTTAAAGTGAAAATCACGACAGGACGTCGTGAAATTTGTTTTGGGCCTTCGCAGCTGGACGCTGTGGAGTGACTGTTGTTGCATGGCAGGGGCCATGAGTTGACAGGGCAGTTAGACCTGAGATATTCAATTTGACATGGCAAGTGCCATGAGATTTTGTTTGACTCAGCAGTCAGCCTTGAGTTCTGTATCGACATGGTAGGTAGCCATGAATTGCCCTTGATGGGATAAAACCAGCAGGTAGCCAGAGTTTCAAAAGAAAGATATTTGTCTTAACTCTTTTCCACATTTTCAAATATAAAGTTGGCTTTCTGCAAAAGAACCGTAATCCCTCCTTTGCTAAACCCTCGTATGCATATGTTAATTTGGCTTGCGAGTATGTGCACATATACCCACCCTCGCGTTCACTCGCAGGGCTGCTCATTCCAACGAGCAGGTCCGGAGCCTCAGAGTTACTACCCGGACGACGTTGAGCTTGAAGACGACGGTTTCGCGGATGGTGTTCAGGATGTGGATTTCTCCGACGCCTAGGATCGCTACTACAGCCTTGCCTGTGGGATTGTGTTAGAGTTCTCTTTTGGATTTTTACTATGTACCCTGGCTTCCGCAGTTGTATGGCCTGTGTGCCGGACTTTTGTATTATGAGCCTTAATGGCCACTCTGATGTAATATTTAATGTTTTAATGAGAATGGTTATGATCCAAGTTCTAGAAATCTGTGTATACTAGCTACTGATCCAGGGACTAGTACAGTAAGGCACAGAAGGAACTCGACTCGTTCAGTGGGGTCCCAACACCTAGGGTCTGTGTCCACTGCTAGTTGGTGTGGCGCCGGCTGTTGGAAACTTGGAGTGGACACGTACAACAATTTCCGTGCGAAAACAACGAAGATACATAGTAATAATATTATTTGTAGCCTCCAATTGTCCATCCAATTGTGGATGATACACAACATCACAACCCAATGAAGGAAACATGCTCCTTAACTAACCTTTCATACTATAATTATAATTTTAGGATCCTATTAACACTCAAATTTAGCGATAGCGTATGCTTCTAGAAGGTTCTAGAAATCGGATGGATATGGAAAGAAAAGATGCCAAATCGGCTAAACAAGGAAGGAACAGAGTCGATTAAGAGCATATAAGGCGGTAACATGTAGATTGACTTGGATAAGAGAAGAGGAATGACATGGGTCACATTTGTTGAGAAACCTTACTAACAGGTGTAGTCCAAGGTATAACGTACACGAACAATCACAGAGAGAACAATAACATAGGGTTATAGGGTGGAGCTTTTCTTTATTAACTTCAGATCAATGTGTACAATTAGGGGCTCTACCTCTATTTATATAGTACTGCAAAAGGTTTTGGCTAGATCTAATGTGGGACCCACCGTGGGGGAAGACACTGGCCGGCCCTAGCTGCACGCGTGCTGCGCACCGACCGTAGCCGGGCCGGGCTCACCTCCCCGGTGGTTCACCTTGCCAACGAGATGCATATGCCTCACTAAAACTCCATAAAAAAACTCAGTGGGAAAAAAGGACTAGAGAAACAATATATATCACACACTTGTTGTGCGCATGATTTGCCTTATTAAAAGGCTTATGTGAGAAAACTTCGAAAAAACTCACTAAGGGAAAAAGAATACAAACCACCCAACATTGCATACGATCTTGTAGACCAAGTTAGGTACTCAGGCTTCAAGCCAAAATTTAATTTAGGACGTGTGAAGTATCTCCCCCTAAATTCTGCACTTCTTTCAGCCTGATCATTCCAATGCCCCTAACGCACCTCTCAAAAAGGGCAACAGGCAATGAATTAGTGAATAGATCAGCCAAATTCTCGCAGTACTTGGTGAGCTGAATACTTATTTAATTCAACTTATGCAGTTCATGCGCATATAGGAACTTGGGGTTGATATGCTTAGTAAGATTACATTTCACATAATCCATTTGCATTTATGCAAACTACAAGAAAAGTGATTATCTGTGACGAATACGCCGTGACACTATGAACTTTTGTCATGGAAATATATGTTTCTATGACGAATTGTTTTTGTTTGTCATTACAAGCATCGCGCATCCTCAGCCCATATAATTTATTGACGAAACATAAAATTCTGTCATAAAACAACAATACATAATGTTATAGAATAGAGGAACCATGTTCACTTGATGTTTTAGAGTTGACGTTGTATATATATATAATACATTGTGGCTCGGTTCAGATCTGGGTGTGTAGCCGTGTAGGCACTTCTGGTAGTGAAGTGAGTGAAGACGATGGTCAAGGAATACAAAAAGCTAGGGAAGGTAATTAATACCTGAAATTAAGGATATTAATGACATCAATTAAGTGTATAATGGCCTGCGAGATTCAAAAACTACTGCATTTGTTTAACGGGTATAATGTTAGACCCGATAATCGGAAGGATGGTATGCATTTGATCAAAAGCAAATAAACGTCTCACAAGGGTGGAGCCTAGGCTCCATGGAGCCTTATGTATTAATCCTATATATATATATATATAGAGAGAGAGAGAGAGCGTGCACCTCAGACGCGGATCTCTCATAGCTCTCAATTTTTGAAATCAAGATGCCTAACATTCGATCCGATTGATCTTGTTAGTCTCAATTGAAATGTAGCTGACCAAGTTTTGTATTTTTTTGATTTATTTACTATTTGTTTCTATTTCCAAAATCAGCTTTTTGGACGCACTACCGACTAATTGGAAGGCTGATTTTAAAAATAGGAACAAATAGTAAATAAATTCAAAAAATACTAAACTTGGTCACCGGGCTACATTTCAAAGGAGACTAACAAGATTAACGGTTCGGATCAGTTGTTAGGCATCTCGGATTTCAAAACGCGAGAGAGCACCTGAGAGATCCGTGCTCGGGTGCACGCTTAGCCTTCCTCTATATATATATATATATATATATAGAAGAGAGAGAGAGAGAGAATCCATTGATCTTGTTCATCTCCTTTCGAAATGTAGCCCGTGACCAAGTTTCGTATTTTTTTAAATTTATTTACTATTTGTTTCCTATTTTCAAAAATCAGCTTCCAATTAGTCGTGGTGCGTCCAAAAAAGCTGATTTTTGAAAATAGGAAACAAATAGTAAATAAATTTAAAAAAATACGAAACTTGGTCACTGGCTACATTTCAATGAGACGAACAAGATCAACGGTTCGGATCAGTTATTAGGCTTCTCGGATTTCGAAAACACGTTAGGAGCACGGAGTGATCCGTGCTCTGGGGTGCACGCTAGCATTCCTCTATATATATATATAGTGACAATATGATTTTCATTACGATGCTTGTCCTATCAAGTGCTTGCGGGCCTAATGCGAGATTAATAAAACGTGATGTTATTGGTGTTTATTTTGCCAATACGATGTTATTGGTGTTTATTTTGCCAATACAGTGACTGGAACTGAGAACTTTTCGCACCATTGCATTGTGATCAACTGCCAGACTAAGACCTGCTTTTAGTTCAATGCTTTAGCACATCGATGTTGGGCTAACAACCAACGGACAATAATATCCATTTAGATAATACTTCATAAGACATGCAGAAATATCTATTTTCCTTTCTAAGTCCAGAACTCCAGTTTTAGTATATTTTGAAGTATACTAAAATATTAGAGATTTAATATACAATCTAAAACATACAAAATGTCCAATGACATTAGAGATTTAACATTATTTTCATCTCATATTGAGAACAGACCAAATCAAACCAAATCGAGCCCCGAGCCCCTACCGAAATCAAGTCGAACCACAACACCTGGCCGACCCTTGGTCGAAACTAAATCCCTATCCAAATCTACGTCTATCAAAATCCGTATTCAAATCTAAAGGCCGCCCGTCGCCTCGGGCCCGGCTGTGCCGCTTAGAGCATCCACTGCCGCCAACCCGTCAGCCACGCACGCGCCGTACCGGCCACCCCTGTAGGCTGTAGCTCGCCGTCGGCCATACCGCCCCCAATCTACTGCACCTGAGCTCCGGCCGCGTCCCGCGCTGCGCATCCTTGGGTCCCTCGTCGCCGGCGCCCGCCCTAGGTCTTCTGGCCGCGTCACACGCCGGTCCTCCTTAGGTGCACGCTGCCACCGGCCATATCTCCCGTTCCGCCAGCCCCGAATTTCAGTCCGCCAGCCACTGCCTCCGCCTCGAGATCCCCGTCGGCCCGGCCTCCCGACCCGCACCGCCGCGCCGGGTTTTCTAGTGCCGCTGGCCCCCAAGCTCTGCACACTACTGGAAAAGTGATTATCTATGAAGCTATGAGCCTTGCCAGATTTTCCATCTGCTGCAGTTGCCTAGGTATGAAGCTACGAGCCTTGCTGTTGTTGCTCTGTTTTCAGCTTTGCCGTCATTCATCATCCTTAGCCGCGAGTGCTCATATTTTGTTGTACAGCAGGTGCTATGATGGATACCGCTATGGATTATGCTAAACCACGTTTTATGATGTTCCATTCTCGACACATAGCAAGTTTCTTGAGCCGTTTTACATTATTCTCATTGGCGGGCTAAAGGGATTGACAAAATCTGTCAACATGTGCTGCACAAAGTGGTCATGTCTTTGATGGTTGGATTATTAGATTCTTCTAATAAGAGCTTGCTCGATCAGTGTTCGATCTCTCTTCGGATGTAGGTAGTCGTTAATTATTTTAATTTCATTTTAGATAAGCCATCCATTTATTTGCATTAACACTATCGTCTGTTACGTGCAGGACATTTCCCTCATGTTCCAATCTAGCGTCGAGTTTAGCCATGCAAATCAGCTAGGGCTATTGCATTTGTCGGTGGAATATTTGATATAGTAAATTATTAGTTCATAGATCTCTGCCACCTATAGCATTTTTTAGTGGAACAGTTTATTGAGTAAGTTATTAATTGATAGGTCTCTGTCAATGACTGCGGCCTTTTTTTAGGCAAATTTTGCATTCGCTGCTTGCAAGCTAATAAAGCAAGTTGGTAGTTATGAGAATTGCTCGTGGTTATGAGGTGCTAGTTGCTATGCATACCTTATGTATTTTTACCTTCACATATGCTGCGAATGAGTTGGTAGCTGTGAGAACTGCTCGCGGTTATGAGGACACTACCTTCTGTATTTTTGCCTTTACATATGCTACGAATCAATTTTGGATCTTCTTGGGTACCATATCTTTTTTAATAAGTTTATTTATATCAAGCTGTTCATAAGCACCTTGACCAAATCTTCATCTGTCAGTTATTCGTATATTTATGTCTAACCTGCGCCGACTCTCTTCTGTTTTTATTTCAGCATTTTGCCATTATGACAATGCTTGAGTACCTGAAGCAAAAACACAAACATTAGAAGAAGCCATGGCTAGGACCCAAAGAGAAATGAAGAAATTCAAGAAGAGACAAGAGGCTAATGATGCACTTCTTCGCCAAGTCTTGGGCATTGTAGGTCAATCCCAGTAGTGAATTGATGAACTTCTAAGTGATTTCATGCAATACTTTTGCTCTCATCTTTCTTTCTGAAGCGCTTTAAAACCTATACATTGAATACTTATTTTGATATGTATCTGCTCTCGGCCTTGTGAAGTGCTGAATTTATGAAGTTGTTGAAATACTGTGTTGGAACTATTACTGTATCCCTGTTTTTTCAATTACTTATCATTTTGTTGAATATTTGTGATGTGTAATATTTCTGTGAATTGATCCCTTGAAATTAATTGGGTGAATGTGATACTGCCATGCCAAATGGACATGTTGGGTCTGCATTAATAGCTAAAAAAAATAAAAAAAAAATAAGAAATGTTGAGGTAGATACGACACGTCATCATCCAGTGGAACATACGTCAGACGTTGACGTGACACTAGAATGTTTAGTGACGAAATAATTTGTCCACATATCATCATATTATGACGATTTTTTTCGTCACAAAAGATCATGTCAACTCTCTTCGCAGCCCACCGACACTGTTTTTTATGACGAATTAGTGATTTTGGATGATGTTTTACATACTTTTTATGACAATTGTTATCGTCATGGAAAATAACTATTCGATGACGAAGAGTTAAGGCGTCATGGAAAATAACATTTTCTATAACGAAAGAAAGCAATTTGTCAGTAAGAGTTTTCTATGACGCACTTTCGATGACGAATCTGTTTTCGTCATAAGATCGTCACAAAAGATATGTCATGACACTTTGCTCATTTATGATGACGAATTCATAGTGTCATCGAAAATCATTTCTCTACCACAATCGGCATTACCTTCATAGATGATTGTAGGGGTTTGCACAATAGGTAATCCACATGACTGTAGGATGTGTTTCACCATTCTTCTCAACCATGCACATTCACGATATGCTTCATATAATGCAATGATTTCCGAGTTGTTAGTGGACGTGACCACAAGCTTCTATTTGGACGACTTTCATGACATTTCAGTGCCACCACATAAGAAAACATACACAGTTTGTGATTTACCAGAATGCGGATCCGAAAGGTATCCAGCATCGGTATAACCAACGATGTTCATATGTTGGTTCTTCCTGTAGACCAGGCCAAGGTCAATGGTTCCACAGAGGTATCGAAAGATAACCTTTATTTCGTTCCAATGCCTCTTCGTGGGCGTTGCAATGTACTGAGTTAACATGTTCATGACAAATGCTATATCGGGCCGCATACTGTTAGCAATAAGTGCTCCTATCGCACTCAAGTACGGGACTTCCTGCCCGAGAATTTCCTCCCCCTCTTCCCTGGATCGGATCTTTCTGCAAAGACCTCCCTATCATAGGGGTTCTTGAGGAATAGGCTTTGTCAAAACTAAACCTTCCTAACACTTTCTGAGTATAGGTCGTCTGATGCACTAGGATCCTATGAGGAAAATGCTTGAGCTGCAGGCCTAAGCAGTGCTTAGTTTTACCTAAGTATTTTATTTCAAACTCAAACTTCAAGTAAGAGCATGCTTTTTCAACATTTTCAATTGTCCTGATAATATTCGGATCATCTACATATACGGAGATTATGCAGAACCCATTCGGGCATCGCTGTATAAAAATATAGGGACAATCTTCATTATTTGCGTAGCCTTTCTTGCAGAAAAAGTCATTTAAGTGATTGTACCACATCCTTCCAGATTGCTTTAGTTCATATAGCGATTTCACAAGTCTTACACTATATATATTTATATTCGCTCTATCGTCATTCGGAATGGGGATACATTCAGGTATCATCATATAGATTTGAAAATACAGATTACCATAAAGGTAAGCGGTCGCAACATCCATCAATTTTATTCTTAAGTTCATGCTAACTGCCATTGATATAAGATATCTAAAGGTAATGTTGCACATGACAGGGGAGTAAGTTTCTACACAGTCAATTCCAGGATGTTGAGTGAAACCTTGAGCTACCAGCTTTGCTTTGTACCTCACGACTTCATTACTTCCATTCCTCTTGCGAACAAAGACCCACTTGTACCCTGCAGGGCGTATGTGATTCAGTGTAAGGCATACAGGCCCAAACACATTGTTTAAGGAGATGAGTTCTGCAGTAATTGCTTTTTTCCATTCTTCCCAATCCGGTATTCCTTTACATTCTACTAGAGGTGTATAATCGGGATCATTTTCAATGATGGAGGCATTATTTGCATAGTAAATGTCGATTATGGTTGTAACTCTATTCATTAGTTCTCCGGATAATTCATAGTTTATGTCTATTTCATCATGGGTTTCTTCGAGTAGTTGTTTACCTTGCTCTTCACCGCGTATCCCTATAGCGAGAGCAAGTTTCTTTAGTTTATTATAGTCGATATGTGCGCTCACATTTGTTCCGACATCATCCACCGGTTACTGCTATGTAACATTTTCTGATTCCTGCAAGGGAACATTCAAATCTGTGAGGGCCTCGCCAGCAGGTTCCTTACCAATACCGGGTCTAAACTGGCACCCCTTCCCAAGGTGGGGCACTTTTGCGACTGGTTGTGATAACCTCTCATTCCCTCTTTTCCTCAGGCGTCCCCAGGTACTTGGGGATGGAGTAATCAAATTCACTGTTCGTTTCTTAGGCCTTTGAACAGGTTGAGGGGTACCTTTTATTTGCTTTGGTACTGCAACCCTGTCTGGTGCATTGCGTGCAGGCACATGCGACTTAATCACTTCATGTGGGTCACAAAAATGATCAGGCAATTAATTTACAAGTTATTCAAGTCTAGGATCTTTTGAACCTCACCATTTGCTTCGCTAGTGCCAGGGCCTAATGCTACTGCACCGGTTGTTTGCCAGGTGATTCTCGGCATTCATCTTTGGTGGCTTATTCTCTCCCTCTATTGATGGGAAATTATCCCCGTCAAATATGCAGTCAGCGAACCGAGCCGTATGCAAATCTCCAGTCATGGGTTCTAAATATCGGACTTGCGGTAAATATTGAGATACTCTCATATCTAACATAAATCCTAGACTTATGGACAAGGCCCATAGCGGCATGCTGGGAGGGTGGTATAGATACATATACCCTACAACCAAATTTCCTCATATGAGAGATCGTGGGGATCATGCCATGCGATAGTTGCATAGGTGAATGAATGTTGTGGGCCGATGATCGATAGTTGATGAGATTTGATGTATGGAGGACTACATGTCCACAGCAAGAGCTCGGTAAGTTAGATTGCAAGAGAAGTGGCAGGGCAATAAATTTAATTCTTTTAATTACTGTCTCTGCTAGTCCATTCTTCGTATGAACGTGCAGTACCAATTGCTTAAGGTGAATCCCCGATGACGATGCAGTGCAATAATCATCAAAAACCTTTGAGTTAAACTTTCTGACATTGTCCATATGAATGGATTTGATGTTATGCATGGAGAACACATTTTAAAGTCGTATAATTTATGTAGAGTTACTACTCACGTTCGACCACTTCGAGAAAACGTCAATAAGCATCATGAACTAAACGGCCCTGACAGGGGCTAAATGGGGCCACATATGTCCCCCTGAATCCGTTCAAGAAAAGCGGGGACATCATCTCTAATCTTCAGAACCAATGTCAAAGTAACCAGTTTCCCGGTGGTACAGCTGGTCTACACAAAATCTTCATGATTTAGAAAATTTGTAATACTGGTACCATGACCTTACAAGTTTTTCATAATTTGTCTCATCATTCTAAGACCAGGGTGGTCAAGTCTGCTATGCCAGAGGGAAAAGAGTTCAGAGCTTATAAAGGTCGTTTTAAGGGAGATGAACATTGCGGATGCTCTAATGCTAGTGTAGCTCAGTTTCTAACGAGGTAAACTTCTCATGAATTTGCTTCTCACATCCATTGTGTTGTACGATGCATAAAAATTAATTCCCTTTCTCTTCTATGGTTTCAACGTCAAAACCATTAGCACGGATGTCGTGGAAACTCAAAAGTGTTTGAGTGGATTCAGGGTATAATAATGCATCATTTATTTTAATAATAGTTCCCACAGAAAAAATATAGAAGCTCTTCCCAAGCCTATAATGCAACTGTCGCTTTCGGCGATAGTGCTAATACAACCAGTATTCTTCGAGATAGACTGAAAGTATTTCAATTCTCTCATGATACTATTCGTAGTACCACTATCCAAAATGCATAATTCCTCCGTGGGCACTACACAAAATACATAGTCACAATCATGTAATGGCACAATCACTTTGTGTGTTCGCAATTAGGGTTTGATCTACTAGATCAAAGCAAAAAACGCCGAAAACAATCCTATCTACTAGAAATTCAGGCAAGCAATTCAAATATACTTGGGAAAACAGGCAGAAATTCCCGATCTGCTACAACAATTCTAGCCAGATTGCAATCTAGGGTTCAATTCTACGAGAAATTTCTACCTTCGAAGTATTCAGCGATTATGTAGACTGTCGCGTAGGACAAAAGTCTCGTAGACTGATTTGGCAATCCGAGTGGAAGCCGACTTGTTGAAGAATTGATGCAGATCGTTCCTCGCCGGCCTTCATCTTCTCACGAATCGTTCGGTACGTCGGGGAGCGAGCGTGATGATAACGTGTCAAGAAACCTTGCTACCAGGTGTAGTTCAAAGTATAATGTACACTAACAATGACAGAGAGAACAAAATCATAGAAATATAGGGTGGAGCTTTTCTTTATTAACTTCAGATCAATGTTTACAATTAGGGGTTCCACCTCTTCTTATATAGTACTGCAAAAAGTTTTGTCTAGGTCCAATGTGGGAACCACCGTGAGGGAGACGCCGACGGGCCCTAGCTGCACGCATGCCGCGCGCCAGCCCTAGCCGGGTTCCCCTCCCCGGTGGTTTCCCAACAACATTTAGGCTGTAATTGGGAGGTAATAGTGTGAGTTCAAGTTGAACTAGCAGAGTTCACGCTTCGCGCGTGGGCAAAACCCCGTATAGATTTATAATGGATAGAACAACATTGGCAATGAAAAATTATTTACAGATTTGAACAAAGTAAATGTAAAATGACAACAGTTGAAAAATATTCATCACAACAATATTGTTTCATGATAGGTATCTAGATTTCGCTGAAGAAACAAATCCATGTACCAAAGAACAAAATTATTAGGATTAGCCTCCATTCATGCATGTTTTCACTTGCGATTCATATTACATATAGGGCAAAAACGATTAAACACTTCAATCCATCCAATGTTGCAGAAGTGCAGTGTTAGAATGCATATGGTAAACTCAAACAAAACAATATCTCAGAACAGAGGAGTATGCATGCTATTAAAAAAGGATTGACCAGAGGCCGAGAAAAAATTCCATTAAAAATACATGTACTAAAATCCAACTTGCACAACTAACCATCTATAACGAAATCCAAATATTAAGGAATATGTATGGGCATTATATATGCAATTAAAACAATACAAACGTGGAGAATAAGCTGGACCAATAAAATAGATAGTTACTTTCTTGTGTTTACATTGAATTTAGATACTATAAATAGAAGATAAAGGTAAATCATGCCATGCAGCAGAATAGCCTCACAATACATAAGATGTGGCTGTCGTAGTCGTAGTTCATCGCAAGTACATATGCCAACCAGTAACACGGTAAGAATGAAATACCTTCTGTGCGTGCATTTGTCTTAAGAGTTTTAGTAAAAAGTAAAAACAGACTTTTCAAAGGCCAACTTTGATACATTAGTTGGCCAATCATCAGAGAAGTACTTCACAGCAACACGCTTCCCTTCAGAATCCAGAAGCAAAATGTTCTTCACAGAAGGGCAAGATTCCTGTGTAACAGTATCAGAGAATTTGCACATGAGCTTCTTCAGAGGACCAGAAAGCTCATGCTCCACTTCAAATTTTATCAACCAAAAAAAACATCTTTTCATCAAAAACAAAGATTATCATGCTCAGGCATCCAGCAGAACCAAAGTCTGTCCTTATATAAGGATGCCAATGTAACTTAATGAGGAAACCAAAAATTGAGTAAAATCTCTCTCTCCCCCAAAGTTTTCTTCAGACCTGACTTTGTATATCCTTGTCTTCTAAAGACTGAATTATCTCAGCTTTGTCATCCTGGCCATCCTTTGTACAATAGTAACTATTGGCATGCACTACAGCTAACAATTCAATTGTCTTATTACAAATTTGTTATGCTTATTATCTTGTCCAATGAGTGGGCAATTTTTCTTACATTTAGCATCAACTATAATTCTACTCTCCAGCACAAAATTTTGATACATGAACTACGATGGATCAATTGGTTTCGTAAGAATCACCCTACTCTATGTACAATGGACTGCTGAACATACTATGTTTGTAGCATCATTCCAGATGCCGTTTCTGATAAAATAGAGTGCTACTTCAAAGGAGGAAAAAAAATGGGCCAACCAAATACCATACTGCAGTTTCAGATTGAGATTGCAGTACAGGATCCGCAGCCAAACATCAGCGCCATCTTGCTAAGAACACCAGCAACAATTAGCAGAGAGGCCACCGTCGCCGGATCGGGCGAGCCCACAGCCGGCCATCACTGGATCTGAGAAACACCAGCCGGTGTTGGGGGCCCGGGGCGACTGCGGCCGGAGAGACGGGAAGAGGAGGCGGCGCCGTATGGAGCGAGGCGGCTGTCGGAAGGGGAGAGGCGGCGGTGTACGGGGGGCGGCGATGGGAGCAGCGACGGCGGCGTAGGGGGGAGGCAGCCGCGGATGGGGAGAGGCGGCGGGCGACGGGGAGAGGCGGCGGCGCATCTGGAAGCAACGGTCGGCGAGGACGGCGGCGCGAGGAGGACCGCCGCCGGGGAAGAGGAGGAGGGCCAACGGCGACCCGAGGAAGAGGCGATTTGGGGAGGAGAAGACGCGACGGGAACGGGAGATTGGGGAGGCAACACGTGAGAGATAGGGTTTCGGGTAATTTTGGGGACAGGGAGAGGGAGACTGCACAGTTACATCCAGTGGCATTTGCGGGTAATTTCCCCACAACTCCAGATGCATCTACAAAGGCAAAAAAGGCTCAGATGAGAGAGACGGAAAACTCGAGGGGCTTGGGCGGAAAATTCCACGGGAGGAGAAGCACTAACCAGAGACCGTTTCGCGAATGGATGTGGACCCGTACAGAAATCCAATAACTCCGGGGACTTTTTTGCAAACTTGCCTCCCAGCTGAGGGGCCAAATCAGGCGGCTGAAACGGAGGCACGCGGCGCGATCCGACGGCCGATGTTTATCGGGTGACGTGGCGTCACGAGGGAGCTGCTATAGAAGTACTTATAATGTCTTGTTGCAAACTTGCCTCCCAGCGGAGGGGCCAAATCGGGCGGCTGAAACGGAGGCACGCGGCGTGATCCGACGGCCGATGTTTAGCGGGTGACGTGGCGTCACGAGGGAGCTGCTATAGAAGTGCCTTATAATGTCTTGGGGAAATACGATACGCAAAAAATGTGTTGATCCTTTGTATTGACATTTGGCGGTGTAATCGATCATCAAAATCTCACTACAAATCTACTTTTGATTGCCTTTTCCATTTCCGTGTAGAACTTTGACCATATTTGCTCTCACAATATGTTATTAATAACTATAAAAATAACACCATATAAAATTACTTTGAAGTATGAATCTAACTATGGCCTTATTTGTTTCAGCTTAAAGTTGAGATCAATTTATTGTAACAAATTTTATTATTTTGTATTGCATACATGTCGTAGTAATTTGTAATGATTTTGCATGACTTTTAACAGGTCTTTTCAAGATTGTAAAACTATTTTTAATTAATTTTTATAAATTATTAGACCACTTTTTAAGTAATCTTAATTTTTGCTACAGTAAAGTTCAACTTTACCCAACACCGAAACAAACATGGCCTATATCACATGAACACCGGGGTCCAAACTTTTTGCTTGATAATTCTGACAGCTTGTGTTGTTTGATTTTCCCTGATTTTTCTGCATGGAGTTTTGAGTAGATTTTACGAATACATGCGTGCCATATATTTTGAAACGGATGGAGTAATATATTGGATTGATTTTGATGTAGGTTGTTAGTTCCATTATCTTTCACCCTTGCTGATTTATTTCCTTATGTTTGAGGTCCAATATGTCATAGATTAATTGAGTATTCAAAGCTAATTATGTCTTTTTTCTGATTGCAGGATCAAAACGGCTCACACATTTAAAATTAGAATTTGGTGCTGACATGGGACCGTGAACTCTAATCTTTACGTTGTATGGATGCACTTTTTTTTGTGTGTGATCTGTCCGACTGTCAGTACCTCGGTGGGCCCGTTGGATGTAGGCATGTAGCCTGGCCTCGTTGCCATCCCTAGCTGACTGTTTATCCATAGTCAGTGGGCAGCAATGCAACATGAGCATGAGCATGGATCGGGGTTGCCAATAGCGACATTCGGGAGTCCCTAGCTGCAGAAGCGCAAGTACCCTTGGCCCTGCGCCGAGAGATTGTTGCACGGATGAGATGAACCCACACCGCACACCCGATAGCTGCACATAATGCTAGCTCATGCTCATGGCTCAGCCAGTGGCCCAGGAAAAGAAAAAACCAGCGTACTTCGAGAAGTTTTACATGGATTGATGCTGGGGTCAAATCAGTCGTACGGTGTGTGGGAGCGAGCAAGAATCTGTTGATTCTGAACCGGAATGCATGCTACCATCATCTTTGGTCACTTGCTGCATACGCCCAGAGCATGGTGAAGCAGCGTGGTTATGTGCGAATTGCTTTTTTGCCACTCTCAACATTAGTCCTTACCATTTTGCCACTCTGTCGACCCACTGTCATACACATAGATGGACCCATATATAATATACACGGAGTGGTAAAATAGTAAGAGGTCATCTTGAAGAGTGGCAAAAAAGCAATTATTTCGTGGTGGTTATCAGGTTTGGAGAGAACATAAAAAAACTAGGCATAACATTGTGTCAAAGTAAAAACTATAAAATTTTTAAAACCCTATCCGCTTGGCGGCGGCGGCTTTTGCCCTTTCGTTTTTCTTCCTTTCCCTTCCAACTCCGATGGCCGCCACAACGGGCGATGATGGCCGAAGGTGGCTCCGAGCCGGTGGCCCCTCTCGACGGCGGCGCACCGCGGTCTGGTGGCCAGGGCCTCTCCAGCTGGATCGGGGCTGGCCGGCCGAGGAAGGTCTGAGGCGGCTGGTGATAGATAGAGGCGGTGGTCCAGTGGGGTTGGAGGGGGCTGGTGCTGCCGGTGCTGGCTCCCCTGCCCTCCGACCGGAGGCCGTGACGCCTCTCCTGCCCCCGTCTTCTCCCCCTCTAGCCGGCGTGTTGAGGGGTGACGTGCGAGACGCTGGCTTTCTTCTAACGGTCTACCTCTGCTCGTGGCTTTAGCAATGGTTGTTGGGATGGATCCCTTTGTTTCTCCTTCTTTTCGGCATTCGCCATTTTCGGGGTCTCAGCGGTGGTGTCTTGCGGTGGAGGGATGCTTGCGCGGGTCAGAGTTCTTCCTGGCGGAGCCTTGACGGGGGTGTCGCGATGGCTCTCCCATCATCATCTGTTGTGCTCCAGTGGGTGTCTCTTTTTCGGCTCTTTCACTCCGGATGCGGCGCCCGGCCTTCCTCTCCACGTGCAGCGGTAGCTTGGCGCGCGTTTCCCTTCTTCGTTCGCACCTTCGCGCACAATAGTGGAGCTCGGCGTCGGTTTTCCCTTTTCCTTCTTCCCCTTCCCCTATGCCTGTCTTGGCGGAGACCGTCCGGGGGACCGCTCTGTGAGAGGCCAGTTTCGCAGGTACGAGGCTCGGATCTGGTGGTGTTGGTTGGAGCGGTCGAAGTGGGTGTACTCCAGGGTCGTGGGACCGGTGGCCTCGTAGCTCGGCTCCATCATATTCCCATTCTTCCCCCTCTCCCTTAGCCCGTCTCGGTGGAGGCCGTTTGGGGGGTCCGCTTCGTTAGCTGGCCGGAGCGGGCGGAGCAGCTGGGCTTTAGGGGCGTGTGTTCGGCGTCTTCTCAGCTCCCGTGGTGGCTTGGTGGATCGTCGCCCATCATTTAGCGGCACATCGACCCCTGTTTCTAGGCTGGTCCCATCCTCGCCCCACCTTGCCCTTCCCTACCTACGAGGTGTTTGGTGGCGTAGGTTGGCATTTTCCGAGTTAATGGCAGGTATCGGCTTATGTCGCCTGGATGGCGCAGCGCCTTTTTTTTTTTTTTTTTGCTTCCCGTGTGCTGGCCACCAGGCATGGTGGCCTCTCTCTAGCGGTTTTGGCTGGCGACCCCCTTTCTCCGGTAACGTCCCCATTCTCTGCCTCTTGACCCGGTCTCGTCCCTGTCATTTGAACCCTCTCCCTTTCTCTGAGGTCGGGTGGTGTGGTTGGCGTCCTCCGCGTCGGGTGGCGGTGTTCGTTCACGTTATTCGGTTCTGCGTCTTCGTCCGATGACTCAGTTCTTCTTGTGTTATCGACCATCGGCGCCCTTAACCTTATGCGCTAGTAAGGCAGGTCTTGCACGAAAGCCTTGCCCTTTTGAGCTGGTGTTGGCTTCATCTTTGATGTCACTCCCTCGTTGGAGGCATCACCTTTTAGACCTTCACCTGCTCTAGGTGAAAACCCTAACGGATTTGCGACGGCAGCAGATTCTCCCTGTCGTTACCTTGTTGGAGGCGTCGTGATCGCCGCCTTGCGCTATGGAATTTCGCTAGGTCTTCTTCTACAGGAATCGCTTGTCGTTGTGTGAGTATTGGTGTTTCCCCTTCTCCCTCTCCTGTATCTCTTGTTCGACTTTTGGCCTAGGTGGCAGCGGTGTGGTTGCATTCCCTTTTTTTTTTTTTTCCTCCGTAGGTGGTTTTTCTGGTGGTGGCTGGGGGTGTGTCTGACTTTAGCTAGGGTTGCAGCAAGCGCTGCAGTTGTACCCCGTGATTGGACGGGTTTTTTACTTTATTTTCTCCTGTTGATCAATGAAATAGGATTGGTAGTTCTACCCCTCTTTCAAAGAAAAAAAACTGTAAAATTTTATTGTTCGTCGAAGCAAAACGAGCCAATGTGCAAAGAACTGCGTGAAATAATGGGTGGTAATGAATAATATAGCGTAGACATCTGCTAAACCAGTATGGTGGCCGGCAGAATTGGTTGCGCTCTTCTCCGGTTACTCCTTGCCGTCAGCGGCACGCAGGGAGCCCAGCTGAACCGGCGCTTGGGTGGACACCACCTTGGACGACCCGTAGGCGGCGATGTCGATCCCCTGGGTCTTCTCCTTCTCAATCTGCTCCTTGATCCAGAAGTAGGTGATCCTCAGGCCATCCTGCACAGCATTTTCCGGTATCAGGTATCGTTATCTGCGACATCTTGTTTTTATAATTGATGCACCGTAATTCATAGCTGGACTGTTTCTCTGTTTTTGCCAATGTAAAGACCATGTGGGATTGGGTTTCTGAGTATGGTATATTAGAATATCTACCAAGATAGTGACATATACCTTGAGCTTCATCGTGGGAGCCCAGCCAAGCTTCTCCTTGATGAGGGTGTTGTCAGAGTTACGGCCACGAACGCCCTCTGGACCAGGGATGTGGTGGATGGGCAGTTTCCTGTCCTCAAAGCTGAGAACAATCTCAGCCATCTCATTCATGCTCACCATTTCATCGCTTCCAATGTTCACTGGCTCACGGAAGTTCGACTTTGTCAATCTACAAAGTTTTAGTACGGTGTTAGGTTTATTTCTTGTTGCTATACTGTTATCGATTTAGTTCGGTATCTGGATATTATAAAAGTACATACATACCTTAGAACACCCTCAACACACTCATCGATAAAAGTGAATGATCGGGTCTGGAGACCATCACCCCACATCTCAAACCTGTCGGTGGAAGTTTGAGCCTTTCTGCAAAAGGCAGCTGGTGCCTTCTCGCGACCGCCTATCCATTGCAAATTGAATAGTCTCAGGATAACATACAATCGAATGACTCAAGAACTGGTGGAGTTACCTTTCCAAGTTCCGAAGGGGCCATATATGTTGTGGAAACGACCAACGCGACACTCAATGCCAAAGTCCTTGTTGTAGTGCTTGCACAGCTCCTCGGTTGCGAGCTTCTCCAAGCCATAGGCATCTTGGGGCTGAATAGTAGTAGATAAAAGGAAATCTAAATCTGAGATGCACGCTTGACTTATAAAGAAACATCGTAGTATATCAATGGACACACCTCAGCAGGCCAGGCATCAGATTCCTTCAAGCTCACATTTGTGTCAAGCTGCTTGAATTCAGGGTAAATGCATGCACTTGAGGCATAAAATAGCCTGTAAGATCAAAAAAATACAAAATACAAGTCAATAATGATTTAGAGGCCGGAATGCTATTCCATAATGTTAAAAGAAAATGGACTGAATGAGACCATGTGGAGTTGAGACGTCATGCTTAAAAGTATGACATGCATGTTATAGTATACCAGAAATAGAATGAGTTCTAACTACTAATGTCAATGATGTACTCTGGTTTTCCAAATTGTGGTATGATAATGATAGTATCAACTTGACTACTATAAAAATCAGGATTTATTAATAGATCAAAGCCTCAAACTCAAATCTTCCCAAGGACCACCAAGCTTAACAGATGCAGCTTATATGTTTCAGCTGTCATCTGTCTGTTGTGAGAAAGTTTTGGTTGTCATTCATTGCTGAAATTCAGATTAACCTCTAAACCGAAACATGGTGCAAAAAATAATATTTGTTTGTGGAGGAGGCCACAGTATATTACATATTGGGAAATAAAGCAACAAACCTCTTCACACCATTGATACGTGCAGCCTCAAGCATGTTGAAACTGATCATCGTGTTGTTGTACATGATCACAGAGTGGTTGGACTGAATGAACCCCATGCCACCCATATCAGCAGCAAGATTGAAGACATGGTCGACGCCGTTGGTGACCTTCAGACAGTTGTCCATGACCCTGAGGTCAACAAGGTGGAACTCATGGCAGAACATATCCTCGGTCATGTGCTCATTCTTCTTCCAGTCAGAGGCGATTATGTAGTGCCCCTCATTTTTCAGACGGCGAGCAATATGCGATCCAATGAAACCACCGGCACCAGTAATTGAAATCCTCAACTTCTCATTTGGCCAGTAGGGTGCCCTTTCCAGCGCCTCGTAGGTGTACTCACCATAGGCCGTTACAGTCTTCTCGGTGCTCCCCATTCTGCCATGTAAAGCATTTGAGACAATAATTAGTTTATATATAAGTCAAACTGACATGCAGGGATTAGTGAGCTCTCTTGAAACATCGACAGCTTAGAGCTGATATGATAATAATATTGCATGGAGATCACGGGAAGAAAGTTTTTATAATCGAAGAGGATACATTTGTCGAAAGATAAAGGGTGGGTGCCAAACTGCCATATTTTACACATCCATTGCTTTGAGGCAGCTCATCATTTCATCTGTCACATGTTGCACAAATTCCATACAGACCAACACACTAACCCCGAATGGTTAATCAATCACTACTAGAGGGAATCTTTGCAGCTAATCGTGAATACTAGTGGCGAATAAAAATTCTCATAAGTCAGCAGCGAATCTATTTGCATTTAATGATTAAACTCCTTAATCATCCACCATTGCAGATTCAGTTTATTTTTAATAGTCGGTATACTATCGCCAAAAAGAACGGGAAAACAGACAAAAAGGGCATCTTAACAATTAGCATTTCAAAAGCAAAGGCATTTCTCATCCCAAAAAGTTCACAAATTTAGGGTGCAATTCTACACCAGTACACCCCCTTTACAGTCTTCTCACACCAAGTGGCAATTTTAACCATCTGGCATCGACTTTCACATGTCAAACTCCCAAAACTGAGCTGGATAGCAATTCTAACGGGAGCCCCGAGCCCTCTAAGCACTGATCGTGCGAAAACAATAGCTCTGCTCCGCTGAACACATGAACAGACAGCATGAGCGATGCATGCAAACTACAGCTGACATGACGAAACAAAGGAAGAAAGAGAAAAACTGGATCTCGATGTCTCATGGCACGCAGTGGCAGATCCACCGCCCGGGCAGGGAGGGCAACTGCCCGGGCTCCCGCGGATGCCAAGTATCATCAACAACTAGGTTTCAAATCCAAAATTAGGGGGAAATACACAAACAAAATCCTGAAAATAATACTAATGTTTCTTATTAAACGTTGTTATGGAAAATATTTTTCTGAAAAACAAAACCATTAGATCAAATGTGGTTCAAATCCGAACACGCAAAATCGGGGAAAACGTTCCAAAGAGAGAGGGAGGAAGGGAGATGAGGCTACGGAAGGAGAGAACCGCAGGAGAAGGCAGCACAGCGGTCTCGAGAGGGGGAGCGGCGACTAGACGCCGGCCTGCCGTGGTCGCACACGTGGCCATGAGCGGAAGCGGAGGCGGAGCAGGAGCAGGGCGGAGCAGCGAACAGGAGGCAGGCAGCGACGCAGCCTTGGGTTGGTGAGCACTGGTCGCTGGAACTTTTAGCTCGTGGCTCACGAGCAACTCGGCTCGGCTCGCAAAAAAACTCGGCTCGTTTATAAACGATCACAAGCCGAACATATTTTCTAACCCTGGCTCACTAGTATCTTATACACAAATCATCAGCACAACAAAATATGGCAGGCCTATATGCGACAGCCGACTGGCCAACAACCAATAGCGGTCTAACTCCAGAGCCAACAAAGGTTTTTAGTCCAAGTCCAATAAACAAGCGGCAATTCAATCCATTCCCCGTTCGGCATTCTCCAATTCACTACAAGCAACAACCAATTAGCCAACAGCAACCACGAGCGCTCGCGGGCCGCTCGCGAGCTTTACCTAGCCCGAGCAGAGCCGGCTTTTTCAGCTCGGATGACTGAGCGAACCGAGCTAGCTCTCTCGCAAAAATGAGCCGACTAGGCTTGTTTCCACCCCTAGTTGGTGATGGATAGCACAATTTATAAAAAACCTAGTTCACTGGTTTGATTCCTTTCCGATTTAGTTTTTGCTAGAAAATCAAGTTCAAGTACGGAGAGTTTGGTATCGGGTACTGATGAGAGAATCATTGACGAGGTTCAAGAAGTCCCCGACCACCGGGCCCAAGTCGAGAGGACGTCGAATTCGCTGCCGAGTTCGATTCGGCCATCCAGGACCAGTGCACCTTTAAACGGACGCTCAGATCACATACGACGTTCAAATGAGACCAATAAGGACTCTACGGAAAGCTTACGAGATAAGCTTTCCAACGGATCTGACCACGCCTTCAAATTAAATCCGAGTTAATAGGAATTGTAAAAACAAGCTGATGGACAGAAACTTCCCAGCGCTGTGTCGCCATATTTTTGGGCCCAAAGCCCGTGTACCCCGGATTGTGCGTGCATGGGCACCTATTTGGGCGCCGCCCGTCACCTAGCCACCGCCCTATATAAGTCCCCCGCCGTGCTTCGTTTTATTTGGGTTTTGTTTAATTGATTTCGTCACGGTTGTGTGAGATTTCGCCTTGTTCTTCTTATGTCGGCTAGACCAACAAGACCAAGTTTCTGAACCCCATTATTTTTAATTTATATTTGCAATTTTGATTGTTTATCTTGTGTTCTTACTCGTTCTTAGGTTCCATGCAGGAACCGTCCTTCGTGGACTGGTCGATCGTGCCTCTGGTTCGGTCGATAACACTCGTCGTGGTGGTTTAGCGATCGTCGGGTTTTCCAGTTCCTTATGGGGTTGGAAGCCGGATCGTTTAAGTCTCCGTAACACCTGCTGAATTATCCTCGTCGTCTCTCACCAGAAGATCGGGACCCCAGCGTCCGCGCCCATCAGGTACGGGTACGGATAGTACCGAATAGTATAAGTTCAGATACGGATCGGATAAATATTCGGACCAATACACAATTGATCGGGTTAGGTACGGGTACGCAAGATATTTTAAGAAACGAGTACCCACAACCTTACATGTAGAAGACACTCGTCCTACACCCAGCCATTCCACCCAACACCCTGCCATGTCCCCTCCGTGTGCCGCCCCGCCACCCATTCGTCGTCGTCCTCGCTGCCCCTCCGTGCGACATCCCTCCGTCATTTCCCACGCCGCCACTTCGCCGAGTGCCGCCCCTCCATGCGCTACCCGCCACCTCCTATCCTAGTGCCACCACCTCCGTGCATCACCCCTCCGCCGTCACCCGCGCCTCCCCTTCGCCGAGTGCTGCTCCTCCGCCATCTTCCACGCGACCCCTTCGTGCCCGCCCTTGCGCTGCCGTCGCTGCGCTCCTTCGCCGAAAGGCCGACCCTCCGTGCACCTTTGTCACCTCCTATCCATGCCGGCGTTAGGTCAACTATGTTCATGAAACACTACTACTTTTTAAGGACTCATGATCATGGTTCTATGTTCTATTGTTGATGAGGTTGGATGACTAAAATTCTTGATGACATATAGAAATGCCGATGGAGGTGTATCAGCTAATTTGCGTTGCATTTTTTTATTGGTTCTATATGTTTTTCATATTATACTCTGAATCTTGTAAAAATCTAGTCTGCACATAGAGTTTATACTTTCTTATTTTATTTCGCGAGCGGAATCGCACATGTAAATGGAAACTGGTCGTGCACAAAAAATAATTGGATTTAGATGATGACCGAACAAATCTTGAGAAGTAGATCCTGTGATGCCATCAGGCTGTCGTTGAGGAGGTGCTCGTACACCAGCATGCTCACCTAGTCGTCGTCGCTGGTGATGCTGACGTGCCGGATGCTCAGCGTGCCCATACACCTCCACATCAAACTCACAGCATCGCACTGATGCAGCTGACGCCGACCGCATCATGGCGGGCGACAATGAATGTGAACAACTGTTCTCTAATTTGCCATTCGGTATTTGGTGTATTTGTGTTAGTAAATTTTGTTAGTTACTTTTCACTGGTACTCTTCACCAGTGATTGTCCCAATATTGTTACTGCTTTGGCAATTTAGTGTTCTTGCCTTAGTTTGGTTTTTCTCTACAATGACATTGATTCTTAGTTGGTATTTCTTTCTTTACCGAAACCGAAACCAAGGCAAAAAAAAAAAACGAACCGAATATACATAATGTTCGGTATTTCCTATAAATTTTGATACAGAATTTGAGAAATTTTGGTAGTTCGGTTCGGTTTCGGTATTTACTTCTGAATACCAAACATACTGAGGTTGTGGACCACAAAGGGGGCGCCGCTTGCTGCCCCTTTCCTTTCCTTTTCCTTTTCTTCTTCTGTTGGGTTTAGTCCCACATCGGTTATTGGTGATGGAGGAGCACAACTTAAAGGTGGAGGCACCCCTCTCCCACCAGGCTAGTCTTTTGGGCTGAGTTGAGCCAGGACCTGGGTTGTGCTTCCAGTTGAGCCAATAGATATAGGGGACCTAGGCTCGAGACCAGATGTTGGTCTCGGAGGGAGCCGGATCGCTGGCGGGCCATGAGATGGCAGGATCGCAGCGGGCTCCTACAACTTGTTAGGAATATGCGCCGATGCAAGATCACGAATGACACCACGAGACACGATGTTTGTTAACACAGTTCGGCATTGCTGCCTACGTCTGCGGGGCTCTGATTATGGGCGCTCCTCCCGAATCCATAATACCACAGCACACCGGCTAACCAGGTCACGGCCACATGCCGGCCGCTGACCTCCTCTCTTGCCTATGCTACTATTATGAAGTCGTTCATTTGGTTACACCAGGGCTGCCTCCCTTTATATAGTGGAGGCCTGGATAGAGTCCGACTCTAACACTAACCAACCCTGCCTATTACAACACAGAAACCTACTCGTACACATATTCGATACAATACATAACAAACTCCACCTTGGAGAATATGATCTCTCCACCTTGAAGTTGTTTCAGCGTCTTGCGCGAACCTTATACCCGGGCTCTGGTTGCTTCCTCCTTTGGATATTTGTTTGACTCCTCTTGAATCTGCACATCTAGATCCAACCATTGAGTCCTCAAGCAGGCTTCCCAGTCCGCCACCATGCACCACGTCCGTGCACGGCAAAACATGCCGCACCCTGGCTATTCGCATCCACGACACAGCTTCGCCCTTAGTGTCGTGATGCAGCGCCTCCTGTGCAACATCCGGTCGCATCACTGCTCCCGCCGTTCCGATCTATCCGGCATCCATCCGCGCTTGCCAGTCTGATCGCGAACGCCGAGGTCGTTGCCGTTGCCTGCCGACCTCGTTGGCTACTTTGTCAGCCCGATCGCCACGTCTGGTCAATCCCTACCAACGATAGCCCATCGAACGGTTCGAGCCTTCTGTCCGAAGTGTCTGAAACCACCGATCAAATCATCGATCACCGTCATGCTCCACCTTGTGTCGATAGGGCGTTTTCGGCGGCGCCCGTGTATGCATAAACCTCATGTCTCCCCCTAGTTCTTCCGCATGGCCAACCTCACCAACCAAACTCTGATACCACTTGTTAGGAATTTACGCTGATGCAAGATCACGAACGACACCAGGAGACACGATGTTTGTTAACGCAGTTCAGCTTTCGCCTACATCTGCGGGGCTCTGATTATGGACGCTCCTCCCCAATCCATAATACTGCAACACACCGGCTAACCAGGTCACGGCCACATGCCGGTCACTGACCTCCTCTCTTGCCTATGCTACTATTATGAAGTCGTTCATTTGGTTACACCAGGGCTGCCTCCCTTTATATAGTGGAGGCCTGGATAGAGTCCGACTCTAACACTAACGAACCCTGCCTATTACAACATAGAAACCTACTTCAACACATATTCAACACAATACCTAACATCTTCCTTTGGATTGGCTGAGACCACAAAGGGGGCGCTGTCGTCCCTCATTCTTCACCGAACCGCCTCTTCCTCCAAGACAAGGAAGACCGCTATCGTCGGCTCCACTACTGTCTCTGCCGCACCCTGGCCGCGAGATGCCGCCCCACTCCAGATTGACGCTGGGTCGGTACCTTCGGCTGCTCCAGCACTACCCGTTTGGCTTTGGCCAAACTACAACAAGCAGTACACCCTCTAGAGTCTAGGTTCATCTCTGATTCTCTGAACAGTGAACAAGGCAACAAGCTCTAGTGCTCCACTGCTCCGATTCAGTTGTTTATTTGTTGTGATGAGGAGATTTTTTTAGTCCCAATTTCAACATATTGCGCTAAAGGTAGTGACACTAACGTGGAAAGAGAACAACCAAATACTAGGAGAGAATTCAATCCGGATGAGATAGTTGCAGATCCCGCACTAAGAAGACAAGTTGAAGAGTATCAAGCAAATATCCAAGACCAAGTGAGAAGGGCATATATTTGAAAGGTCTAAAACAACCGATTGGTTTGAATTATCCTCGCAAACAATATGGCCAAAGTTCTAGAAGCTTTCAAAAAGAATGGTATAAAAAAAATTGATTGGTTGGAGTATAGTGCGTCAAAGGATGGCGTGTTCTATTTTTTTTTGCTTGCTCTTTAAACAATCGGGAAGGGGTGATAATTTTGAACATGATGTTTTCACCAAGATTGGGTATGATAATTGAAAATTTGTGTTTCAAAGATTGACTGCGCATGTTGAAGGTGTGAATAGTTTCCACAACAATGCTAGGTTGCATTATGATGATTTTAATAATCAAACACAAAGCATCTCTAGTGTCATGTCTAATGCTAGTTGCGAGGCCGAAGAACTATACAAAATCCGTTTGACTTTATCTTTGGAATGTGCAAAATATCTTTTGTTGCAAGGCTTAACTTTCCGTGACCATGATGAGTCATCTAGTTCTTTAAACAAGGGGGAATTTTCTAGATATGGTTGTTTGGTACAAAGGTAAAAAGAAAGAAGTGATGAATGCTCATGTTTGTGCTCCAAGGACTTGCATTATGACTTCCCCACGGATCCAAAAGGATCTCACAAAATGTTGTGCTCAAGAAATCACATAGGCTATTATCGGAGAAATTGGAGATAGACACTTATCTATTCTCATTGATGAATCATGTGATATATTTGTCAAAGAACAAATGGCGGTGATATTGAGGTAATTAATCACTTGTGACTTCTCCAAATTTTTAAATGTCATTCCATGTTGCCTTTCCTAACTATCTTTTTATAACGTAGATATGTCAACAACAAAGGTTATATTGTGGAACAATTCCTTGCTATCAAACATGTTACGGAGACTACATCGGATGTCTTGAAAGAAGCTCTTTTTGGCCTTCTTGATCACCATGGTTTATCTATCTTCAAGCTTAGGAGTCAAGAATATGATGACGCTTCAAACATGAGAGGTGAATATAATGGTTTGCAAAGAAAGATCTTACATAAAAATCCATATGCCTTTTATGTTCATAGTTTTGCACACCAATTGTAACTTGTGATTGTTTCCGTTGCTCATAATAGTTGTTACCAATCAATTCATTACTTTTTTTAGTACGTCACTTTAATTGTGACTACCGCTAGCTCATGTTGCAAGAGAAGGGATGCACTAAAAGAAAAACATGACCATGATATTTTGGAAAAATTAGAAAGCGGTGATTTTTCTTTTTGAAAAAGCTTCGCATTAAGAAAGTAATCTTGTTAGACCCGGTGACACTAGATGGGATTCACATTATGTAACCTTACTTTATTTGAAGACAATGTAGAACTCGGTGTTGCATGTTATTAGAATTGTCCATAAGGATGGTCGTGTACTGACACAAGTAGAAGGGTTGATAGATAAAATAGAGGGCTTTAAATTTGTTTTCAGTCTAAAATTGATGTTGAAAATGTTTGTGGTCACAAATGAGCTTTATCTTACTGTCAAAAGAAGGATGTCAATATTGTTTTTCTATGAAGTTACTTGATGATGTGAAAGCCCGAATAACAATGATGAGGACATACAGTGGTTGGACGACCTTCTTTGAAAGTGTGAAAGCCTTTTGTGCTCAAAAGTGTATTCCCGTAGTAGATATGGATGAAGAAGTACTAATCCGGGGTCGCTTAGGCGGGATGGATCCACAATCAACAACCTTCACTGCTACCGTACCGAGATATTCTTTGTTCTTGATAAAATCAATGTAGAGTTATGTCATCGCTTCAATAAAATTTCTAATGAGTTGCTAGTTTGTTTTTCTTGCTTTGATCCAAAGAACTCATTTTGTAAAATTGATCTAGAGAAGCTTGTTCTACTAGGTCATCTATGTTTTTAAATATCTGATTTTAGAAATTTTGAACGTAAACCATATACACGATCACATAAAAAATTCGCAACAGTTTACAAAATATTTACGACTACACGTAGGCAGGTAGCATCAGCTCGATCATCCAAGCCTCCGATCAAACTAACAGTTCATTACGGTATTGACACATTGACACCGCAACACCCATCGTGCACGTGTGACCTTGACGATTTTAACGTGCGACTATGCTTGAATTGGCCGTTGGTTACTAAGGCCTCGTTCTTTTCAGCGCATCGTATCATTGTGTATTACTATATCAATTTTTTATATATATATTTTATATGTTGTGATAATTTGTAATGATTTTTTCATGATTTTTAATAGTCTTTCCAAAAATTGTAAAACTATTTTTAATTAATTTTAAAAATTTTAGAACTCTCTTCGAGGCTCTAAAATTTGCTATAATAATACGTCAACGGAAAAATATGCTGAAAAGAGCAAGGTTTAAAAAATTGACAAGCGTACTAGCTTCAGCTAGCCTGCACCAGCAGGCAGCAGCCAATCGAGCTGCCATTTTCGATTTGAGTAGAAGAGGCATAATTTATTTATCAGCTGGTAATTAGGAAGAGCGACCGATCGTAGAGGTACGCATGCATTGCCATGGGCGTGATAGGAATTATTGATCTCCGTGTACAAGAGATGGAATATCGGTCACTGGCTTTCTCTATTCGACGTAGTACCATTGAATTAAGTACCGTTTTTTTTTTGAGCAAAAGATAGGAGAGCTGCCATCTATTGATCAAAAGAGAAGAGGTTTATAAAATTAGGGGTTTTAAAACCCTCCACCTAGAGGACGCACAAAGAATTAAGAGATTATAAAATGCGCTTCTGAGGTTGCCCACAGCCGCAGGTCATCTAGAAGTTGCCAAAGACAACATCAGGTGGTCGTTCGGACGAGCGAAAAACACGGTTATTTCGCTCGAGCCAGAGATGCCAAATGGTGCCGATGGCAATGGAGAGGATCGCTTTTGGGTTGGCATCCTGGGCGACATCAATTTTCCACCAAAACGGTAGGTCGGATTTCCATTACCAGTGTGACGGGTCCAGCGAGAAAAGTCGAAACGAAGTGGCAAGGCGCGTCTAAATGAAGGAGCTGAAGCTGCATTGCAGGAAGAGGTGCTCTGGAATTTCTAGGTTCCTTAGACAGAGGGGGCAGAAGTAAGCGTTGGACAGTTGTCTTCGTAATAGTGCATCGGCTGTCCATATCCTCTTAGTTAGAAGCAATCAGACAAAGAATTTGTATTTGGACGGGACCCATATCCGCCAGACCCTGCGCTGCGGGGAGAGCTCACGACGGTCAATAAACTGCATCCTCCAAACTGGCTACCATCGAAGTACGGTGCTTATTATGATTAACACATGAGCTCAGACATTCAGCAAAAACGTGTAAACCATTAATTCTGCAGTTTGGCGTGATCAATTTCCATATTAATAGTTGCCTCGGAATTAACGCAACCTTCATATGAGTAATTTTAATAGCTCTTGTTGTTGGCAGACGCTGCCGCTCCTCGTTGTGCCCAAGAGAGGCCGACACTACCGCCCTTCGTGCCTAATGCCGGCGCTTCCACCGCCCTAGTTGCCATGTTCCACCATCGTCGCCTTTTCCGGTGTCGCAACCATCCTCCCTTCTACGGCTACAGCCTACAGGGTATACGAAGCCCATTAGGACAAAGACAAACCATCATCGTCCTTCAGATCATGGCCTTGGTGCCTATGACTCTTGATCCTCGCCCTCCGACATATACTACTTGGTGCCTAGTTAATCTTGAGCCTAAATCTCACCCGTTCGGTTTTCGGTTTATACAAAGTCCACCCTTTAAACTAGTGGGATTTATAACCTGTCCAACAAAATAGCGGGAGGATTTTCTATATAATTAATTTTAATAAATACAAATTATTTATTTTATTTAGAAAAATAAAATATTAAATATTAAAAACTCCCTCCCACCCTGCGGCCTGAGCGGAGCCTAGCGCACCCGGTCGTCTCCAACGGCCCAAGCCCAACATTACCTCCACGGCTCCTGAGCGACGGCCGGCCCTGGATCATCTCGCAGTTGAGCATCTGCCCCCTCTCTTTCCTCCTCGATCGGCCGGATTTGGCGGGCGAAGCATCCGCCGCCGCCATCGCCACCAGCTGCGACGTCGATCTGGGCTGCCTCATGGCCTACGACACCTCGCGCCACCTTGCCCCATCGCACGCACCACCAGCAAAAAGATCTCCCGCTTCATGCAGGGAGGAGCGCCTGCGGAAGGCGGCGGAGCTGGCGCAGGCGGTGGCTGGCGATGACCGCCCTCTTCGCGCTCCCGGCCAGCGAGGACCGCGCCGCGATGACCCCATCGCCCGCCTCGCCCGCGAAGAGCATGCGAGTACACGGCCTATCTATCGGTCTCCGGTATGCTCGCTAGTGATCCTCAAATCATCGTTTGCTGCTGATGCATTATAGAATCATGA
>CM070543.1:15305165-15535920 GCA_036346415.1 Raddia guianensis | reverse complement strand
TAATTGAAAGCAAAGGTCAACAACAAGGCAATCCAAAACGGTGCACCACAAGCGGATCGGAATTCTGTTCGCCGTAGACAAATTCTCATCGCCACCAGCACTCCCTACAATACTAGGTGAGGTGACACAAGGCAACACAGGCCGATTTCAGATTGGATTAAAGTATCACACATTTTTTGCCCTGTGATCAAGTCCATGTTCGTAAACTCAAGATAATGGACTAAGCCACAGCGGGAGCTAGATAGGGGCGAATTTAGCAGATTTTATAAAAAAAAATACTCGCTTTGTTCCATCTATTCTCAGTGCTAATTTGACTTCGGAGCTCGTGCTCATCCCTAGTGCTTGGTACTTGCTTGTTCTCTTGCTTCTTGTTGGAAATAAAAAAAATTCCAATGACATCGATCGCCCCTAATCAGAGAAATATGGATTTTTCGTGGATTAATTCAGCCCTGAACCGACCGGCCCAAATTCTGCTCAAAACCAGACAAACCCTAAAAGGGCACTATAAATACCAGTACAGGGGTAAACCCTAAAGGGATAAGCACAGGACTCCACGAGCCGGCGGAGGGGAAAAACAAAAAAGGCGAGCGCTAGGCGTCGGACGTCCGGCTGGGGCGCTCGCACCGGACCAGCCCCGGCCACCCGATCCCCGGCACCACGCCAATCCTACTGCTGCCGTGTGCCCCGCGTCCGTGCTTTTCCTAGGCGACTAGCTAGCAGTCGGTTGATCGTTTTTTCAATAAACTTTTGATTTTTGTATAAAATTCAAACCGTGTTCAAAATGCGTGGAATAAATTTCATAATTCTTCTAAAATCGAGAGCAACCCATTTTAAATACTTTTTAAATTTTTGATTTTTCACTTTTTCATTTTTTGATGTGAAACTAGGAGAAGGCACTTATGAAACTTACATCTATACTAATGAAACTTGGCCGTGTACTGATGAAACTTGGTCAAGTGCTGATGAAACGTGATGAAACTACGATGTAACCTGGTGAAACTTGGATGAAACCTATTGAAACTTGAATTGACCTGATGAAACTTGAAGAAACTTGTATGAGACCTGTTGAAACGTGATGAAACTTGAATTAAACCTGATGAAACTTGACAGTTCGGCAAGTTTAACGAATATGAAAGCCAAGTTTCCGTAGGCGAAACCCAAGTTTCAGTAGACGAAACCCAATTTTCACCAGGTAAGTTTGAAGAGTTATATGGCAACATATATCTTGTTTTGTTCGAAAAAAATATGAGAAACACGTTGGCGTAAACGATTTGTGGATTGGAGCATCCATTAAAAAATTATGGTCATCGAAAGAAAAAATACCATAGACCCCACCTGCACAGTGCAGCGCCCCCGCAGTTCGCGAGCAGCGCGACTCCCAGTCACAAGCCTTTCCCAACAAAAAAAGGTAAAGGGAGCCCCCCATCGGGCTCGGCCCCGTCGGGCTCTCTTCCTCTCTGTCCCTCTCTCTCTCTTTCTCCCTCTCAGGCAGAGGCACCAGGGGGCGGCTGGCGCACCACCCCCGTCTCCTCCTCGTGGCCGGGGCGCCCGTCCGCGCTGTCCCCGCCTTCTCCTCCGCGCCCGGCGAGTCGACCTGGCGCCGCCCCGGCGCCGTCTCCTCCGCGCCCACGGCCGGCGCGCGGCTCCCCTCCATCCGCGCGTAGCAACGTCCCAGCGACGCTCCTGCCTCTTCTTGACGTGAATCGGTGGCGCTTTCTGCACCAACGTAACGGTGGCGGCATCACGTTCATCACCCCGGCGCAGAAGACCCAGCACTTCGCGGACAACAGACGGCGCGTCGCCCATCCTTCTGCTCTGCTCCGTGGCCGAGTCGCGAGCCTACGCTGCCATCAAAGTCAAAGCTGACGTGTCACTGCGAGCGTAGCACATGTGCATGCTTGATCCACTCTGCCCTGTTGCCAAGGCGCTGTAGCCGTCGAGCCCGTGCTGAGATTTTGTACGTACATGTACATGCATGTTCGTGTATATACATGAGTACGTGGGCTTGCTGCATTTACATGCGTGTGGAGAATTATCATCAAGAGGCTATGAAACAACAAGTCACAGTGCATGGCCCCAATGCCGGGAAGCTGAGGCAAGGGTAGTAGAGGAAACATTGCCACATCGCCAAGACAGATCTCCATCAATGATGTGATTAGAAGAACATTCTACTCGGCAATATATGACGGCCGGTGCCCTACACGGCACTATGCACCGTCATCTTCATCGAGCAAAGAAACTCGAGTGACGTCACATAAAACAACGCTCCGTCCTTAGCGGAGTCATGTTTCGCTGAGGGAAATCATCCCCGAATCGTCCATGGCCGAAAACGGAGGAGCCCAGACCGACATCGCATAAAATAATGAGTTTTTCTTAGCGGAAACCCGTTTCGCTAGGGAGAATCATCTCCTAGTCCCGTTTGTCAAGTTATTCTTAGCGGAATCATATTCCGCTCAAGAAAACCCGAAGATCGTTCGACAACGACTTCGTTATCGATAAAGGAAGCCGTCCGATGACCTTCTACAGCAACTCCGTCAACACCGGCGGGTCCGACCGTCAAGTTGGCTATAACGGAATATCATTCCGTTCCGATGAACCCGGCCCTAAAGGCAAACAAGACCCTGAGGGCCAACGGTATCGTGGAGATCCCAAATCAACGGTGCCAACATACCTCCTACCGATGGACCTTCCGTTAGGAGGAAGAAGACGATGCTGACCAAGACCGTCAAAGTCCACATTCAACCCTGGACGCGTTGGAATATCTCCGATGAGGCCAACAAGCTGTCAACCTCAACTCCAAGTCGAGTGCTAACCGTGCATTCCATTCAAGTTCAATTACTCCAACGTGAAGCTTGACGAGGACAAGTTCAAACGACACGGGCGGGCAGAGCTAAATGTCAACAGCTGTGCTAGGCATTGCACGGGCCCCGCTACCCCGTGTATTCTTTCATCGCCACCTCAACTCCATCCACCAACTATACGGTGAAACACAAGATGAAGAGAAGAAGAAGACAGCTCCGCGGCTTAATCGGAGGTGTTCTGAGTGTCCTTCCAAGGTCCCGGATTCAAGAATATCACAATCATCAACAAAAAAGGCCAGCAAGCATGGCTATGGGGCGCAAAACAATGAGAACCTATATTTCATAAACAATCAATTGCGTATCGGCGTTCTCTTCTATCTTTTGTGAATTTTCGATAAATACACTGGCACGCTAGCAAAAGCGTTCTTTGCTGCGGAATTTGTGTGCGTCATACTTGTCTTTGTCGCATGCAGGAAGGAAGAAAAGGAAGTACATTTCACGCGCAAGGGCGTTCTTCTTGGGAAGCAACGGTTGAAAGTTTTTACAGGTAAAGACGCGCCACAAGTTTGAGGATCGCGCTCGTTCTTTTTCAGCTCAAGGGTCAGGATAGATCTTCCTTTGGCTTCGCCGAGCTGGCTTGAAGGTCGACCTATATATGCGAGCTGAGAGTCTTGTAAGTCGTGGCGCAGGTTGGTGATCTCATCCTGGATGCATGACACGAGCTAGCTCTCAGTTCCCTTACGAGCGAGCTCGCTGGACCTATTTTTTCGCCCGTAGTTCTTCCTTAGTGGGTCATTTCTTGACTCTCTGGAGCACGGTCTCCAAAGGGCATAAATTTCATAAACGTTTTTGAGCATCTAGGGAGTGTTTTGGTTTTACAGTTTTGGATGGTTTTGTTTGACATGACAACATTTTTTGTTTGGTTGAGATTATTTGGATCCGTCCGTTCCGGTCACTTCAGTCCACCCCTAATATATCAGGCTGGTTAGTACTGGTGGGAATCGGGTCGTGCTGTGCCGACTTGGCCCGAGCCCGTTGTGTATCGGGCCAGTGCAAAACAGGTCGGCACGGCCCGGTCAGCAATTCCGGCCGTGCCGGTCCAGCACGGAGTGCCAAATTCTAGGCCCGGCACGGCCCAAAAACACGGCGGGCCGGCAAATTCCTAGCATGGCACGGGTGATAAAACATTAGGCAAAATAATTTTTTAGAAATTCATACTTTGCTCAAATAAAAAAGGTTGTCTATATAGAAAAGATGCGTCTCAAAATTATCTACAACTTTCTTGTTCAATTGAAATTCATCCGAGCAAAAGAAGACCTCGAGAATGACGAATTACCGAGGACGGTGCAGTCAACCCAAAAGAAGGCATTGAAGAAAATAATTTTTATAAATTCATATGTTGCTCAAATGAAAAAGTTGTCTACATAAAAACGATGCGTCTTGATATTATCTATAACTTTTATGTTGAACAGAAGTTCATCCAAATAACAAAAACCATGAAAAACTAAATCTACTGACTCATCCCTTTTTTCAGGCTGGGCCGGCCCAAGCGCAGCCCCGTCAGTCGGACTGGCCCGACCTAAACTCTTAGCACTACTGGTTAGCTCCGTCATGTGTCAAAACATAAGTTCCGCTTGTCCTCGTCTTCCCGGGACATCTTCAAGCCGGACCTCGAGTCCTCGAGTACCTCTGGTGGCGGCTGGCAGGGTTCCTCGCAAGTCCATGGCGTTCGTTGGCGAGGAACCTCATGCACTTGCTCGTCTGCCTGCTGACGGTGGCGGAGCAACCCACGGCGGCATCGACGTTGGTGGCCAACGCGAGCCACATGTACCGCAACGAGCACAATTGGTTCGCCGTTGCAAGATACCAGGGAAACGAAATTTCATACTAGCCCTCAGTCCCGATTAGCCACGAACCCGGACTGATAGTGGCGGCAGTCTCGCTCCTAGTTCATTGATACTGAGCCAAAAGCACGATTTTTCGTCCATATTAGTCCCGTTCGTGTCACAAACTAAGACAGAAAAGCTCTTTGGCAGACGAATACATGCCAGCTAGCACATGCACACATTAGTCCTAGTTCGTAACACGAACTGGGACTGAATGTAAGGCTTCAGTTGTAACGAACCGGGACTAAAATCTCATTCCAACATACTTTAAAAGAAATTATATCTTATTCTAGTAAATACGTGTGACTGGGTGGGTTGGTTAGAAGGGTAAGTCAACCGGGACTAAAGGCCCTAATATAAAGTGTCTATTGGTGATGCTCTTACTCCCACTTTGAGCATCCTCCACAGTTCCATATAATGGTATCGTGATATTTTTAACATATTCCAAATCGAAGTTTTAAAAATTTATCTACACAAATTTTTAGACCATTTGAATTTTATTTTTTTATATTTATAAAAAATAGTAATTAACCGTAAAAGTTGTGTTTTAAATACCATATCAACATCGAAAATGTCAACTTGTTGTAACAAGATAGGGGTACAGCGCTGTGAACCACTAACGCTCTTTCATGATTCACTCTACGTCCTGCAGCAAACATATTCACCAAAAGACCTATATCTCTAGGAAGTCAAATCAACATCCTTTTTGTGTGTCTCTAGGAAGTCAAATCAACATCCTTTTTGTGTGACCTACTGGGATGCACTCGACTATACAAATCAACTAGTCGAAAAATGCGGAAAAAAGAGGCGTAGCTGGGGATCGAACTGTGGTCTCCCAGGCAACCCATGTGCTCAGCTAACCAACCCACCAAATCACCCACCTTGCCGAGATTTGTGCCAAAAAAATCCTTTTATGCGTAAAAAATAAATGGACGGTCGGATCTTCTTTCCACGTGCGATCGGACGGCTGCGAACGAACGGGGCGACGTGGTAGAGCGAGACGCAACATGTGGCGTCGGGTGGGAGCTGAAACTCAGCTTTGTAAATTTAAGATTTTAATCCTTCCCCTAGGACAAATTTGGATATCTAGCTTAGTTTTGAAGAAGATGGCAAATTTGGGAGAAGATGATGAATATACAAACGTGGTTTGAAACATCATGTGAGAACTGAAACATCTTATTTGCTCTTCCGAAACATCTCATTTTGTTTTCTAAAACATCTATCTTTTTCCCTAATGTTTCACTACTAAACATCATTTTTGTTCTTATGAAACATCTTGTTTGTCCTTATGAAACATCTCGTCTACAACTAACCTCGAATGTTTCAATGTTTATGTTTTCATGTTTCAATGATTTCATTTTAATATTTTAGTGCTCCAATTCAAATATTTCAGCAGCTACTTTTTAGTGTTGTAGTGTTTTAACTCAAATGTTTCACTGTTTTATCTCAAATATTCTTTTGAATGATTCAGTACTCTAATTCAAATATTTTAGCAGTTTTTTGAATGTTGCAGTGTTTGAATTCAAATAATTTTGATAATTTAGCTTTAAAGTTTTAGTGCTTCAATCCAAATGTTTCGTTAGATTAAATGGCATGCACCAAATGTTTCATTAGCTCTCATTCATGAACTAATGTTTTAATTCAAATGTTTTACTAGTTTATTTTTAAAGGTTCAGTGTTTTCATAAAAAAAATATAGTGTTTTAATTTAAATATTTCAATATTTTATTTTCAATGTTTTGGGCGTTATGAAACATTGGATTCGATGTGGTAAAAACATTTTTTTCTAGTCGTTGAAACATGTGTTTGATTTTTCCTTACGTTTTTTTTTACCTATTGAAATATTTGTTTTGTCTTTCTAAAACATTGAGTTGTGTTGTGCCATGTGTGAGACATTTTTTTAGTAACTTTCAAAATATTTACATCTTTGCTGACTATACGGAACATTTTATTATTTTTGATGAAATATTTGATTTAACATACTATAACATATGTAGCATGATTTTTTTAGTATGCTCTCCTCTTTTAATTATGCCTCCTTGCTCAATAGAAGCATAACTTGTGCACAAATCAAGGATGCACACAACCATTATACAACCAAAAGCTTAATAGTTATTATAATCCAACAATTAAAAACAAAAAATTAATAACAATAGATTGCATGCTAAGACTAGCCCAAGAAAAGAGATATAGTGTGTGCCTTCCAGCCTAGAACAATCAAACAATCAAGACATCTATTAATTTTTTAAAATGCAACATATCTTTTGAAATCAAGTTTTCGGTGCAATCACCATGCAAATAAACTATCTTTTGACATCAAGTTTTCGGTGCAATCACCATGCAAATAAACTAACAAAAGTCACAACAAATTCAAAAAAATTACTCTGCCAATGTATGAAGTTTAAAGACCAAATTCATTATATAATAAGAGTTACAAAAAGGATAATTTCTTAACAAATTTCAGGGACTCAAAATTGATAGAATTCTATCTTTTTTTGTAACTTTTAATACAGTATGAATTTAAAGTTGAATTTTATACATAGGGTAGAGTAAGATTAGTAGTACATTTATATTACTTTTACAATTTTTGTGATTTTGTTAATTTGGTAGCACGGTGGTTACATCATAAGCTTGATTATACAGGATATGTTATCTTTTATAAAATTGATCCCATGATCTCTCACTTTTTTAAATAATGGAATAAAATTCCATCCTTTGATCCTGCGGGGATGTATTAGGCCACCAAGCCACATATTTTCTTCCAAAGTGCAATAAAACTGCAAATCGAAAGGGAAAAAATGATAAAACTTAAACCTCACCAATCCTATTATCAAATTTTCATCCATAATTAGCAAAAAATGGTTATACCGATAATCTCCAAAGCTTAGCACGGCTCGACGAAGTTCTCCGTGTCATCCTCACGTTGAATACCCAACACATGATCCCTCACTTTCTGAGCCCTACGGGTAAATTGCACGCTTTGACGAATTTTCGCACAGGGAAAAAGTTACAGATTTGAAGGAGTCCACTGTGAACACCACAGGACAAAACTAAGCACGGTGTCAACCTGTAAACATCCGTATTTTGCTTAAAGGCGACAATAGCACATGCATCTGGCATCCTAAGTGTCAAATCAATTACAACTTTGTCAAGTGGTCTACATGGGTGCGATGCTTACATGGTACCAAGAACCTGACTTACAGTGCCACGTCACGTCATTTTAACAGCGAGGTAGACATCAAAACACCTTGAGCACACGCAAGAAAACCATAGACAGATAAGTGAAATCCAATCCACGAATTCCATAAACATTCAAAACAAAAAAGATGTGTCTCTTAAACAAGACACTCCAAAACTTTTTTATCACATAAAAGATTGGAATTTATCTTTACTCCTTCCGCGCTCGCAAACAAGCACTCCCTTCGTTTTTTCTTATTTATCGCGATTAACTTTTAAATATGTTATTTGATCATTCGTCTTATTTTTAAAACTATTTAAATATAATTTATTTTATTATGTTTTATTTTATTAGTAAGTTACTTTAATCATGACTTATATTTTTGCATATTTACGTTAATTTTTTTAGTAAGACGAATAGTCAAAAACAATGTCTAGAAATCAACGACGATAAATAAAAAAGAACATAGGAAGTATCATTGTAAATATGAAAAAAAACTCAGGAACGATGTACTGTTCTAGATCAACCAATGGCATAGGCTACGAAGCTTCCGCTTTCTAGATTGCGGCATCCGTTTCCCATGTGGCTGAGGCGTTGCTTTCTCGCGTCGCCGCTTCGTCATTTTAATTTTTTTTGCCCCGCGCGGACTGCACTTGCTCGATGCGTAGTCTACCCTGGCTTTGATAGCAACTAATGTGACATGATGGTCAGCAAAAGTAGTTTCAATCCATCCTCGGAAAAATGTGAAAAATAATCAACTAATAAATCATAATTTATATAATAAACCACAGTATAGCTAAATACCCTGAATAGCACTCAGTCCCGCCACCTCACATGGCGCCGGTCACACGGCACGGCGGGAGCTCCTGCTCCCGCCACCCCAGATGGCTATTTCTATTTGCACGGTGTTCTGTGCCATTATTACTGCCCACCAGTTCAAATCCGAGGATGCAGGGTTCCGCTGACTTCTGACTTTTAGCTTATGAGCATGGCCCAATCTAGGTTACATGAAATTATATTAGGCAAAATAAATAGTATGAGTTTTGATCTTATTAATGAGTAATTTTGTCACGACAAAAGTGTAAGTGCGCAACAATATTCACACCTTTGTGGCAAGAGAGTTAGGTTACACAAGTTAAGGTCTCGTTTTTGCAGCTAAAAGTTGCTGAAAATTTTAATCTGAAAAAATTATAATCCTTTGAGAGACATCTTGAGAAGTCGAAAAAAATATTAGAAACATATTTTAGAAACTTTAAGGGAAACTATTTAAAACCCCACAAAAATGACTATAAAATAATACAACAGTTTGTTTGTAAAAAATGATAAATTCTCATTTAATTTAATTTAATCTAATTTAGCTGAAAAAAGGAGGCCTAAGCAGAACTTTGTAAAAAGAAAGTGTTATGGTACATGGGACGAGGGGCTAAGAAAATAGTGGCGAGCTATATCTATGACCTGGAAACATTGACTAGCTAAATTTTGTATGTTTTTAATTTTTCAAAATTTGTACGTTTTATTTTTTACAACAAATTCTATCGGATACAACATGAGTAAAACAGATCTCCATGCTGTTACAAAATATTTTATGGATTGATCTATACAAAAAATAACAAATTTTAACTCAATCAAACTAAAATAAACTAAACAAGCTTATATGATTTTCTTTTGAAAAGTGAAATCTAAATAGATATAGCCAAAACTTGTAAATTTTATCATGCGCAAAGCACCAAAATGCAACTTTTTTTTGGGGGGGCGAACTAAAGAATAGACAAGCAGATGCAGCAGCGTTAATCATGACGCTAATTGCTCCTCCATGCCACGCACGCACCGCACCAATGGGCGGGTTATACCTAGTTGCTTCCGCCCAGCGTGCCTACAACACTATTTATTCAATTTGGTTATATGACCGCAATTATCTCTTTACAGTTTACATAAAAAGTTACGTTATTAACTAAAGTTATTATAATGCAAATAATTTATGACATGCATTCGGCAATTTGCCGAAAAATGCGAACACTGATTAAATACTAATGAAAAAATAATCACTGATTAATTAAATTACGCAAATGACGATTGGGCCGGTAAAATTGTAAAAAAGAAATGTCCATAAGTGAAAAGTTTATAAAATTTGAATTCTAAAACTTTACAAAATTAGAATTGTAAAACTTGATAATATTGGAATTGTAAAAAAATTGACCAGTTGGGACACTATTGCCGTAGAGCGTTTGAGGCACGGGATGGCGGGAGCAAGCTTTTGCCACACCCTGTGGCGGGAGCTTGGCCGTAACCACGCCGGGTGGCGGGAGCTTTGCTCCCGCCATACCGTGCGTCGGCCACCGTGCCCAGTGGCGGGACCCGTTGCTATTTAGTTAATTTATTTACCCAGTGGATTATTCTATTAATTTTCATTTAAAAGTTGGTTATTTCAGTAATTTTTCCTCCATCCTAACGTACATACTTATTTTCTGAGTAAAGAACAAAGGAACTGCAAACTATTCAATGGTAGAGAAAAATAGACAAAAAAGTGTGAAACCAATGAGGGGAGTTGGACTCTAATTTACAAGTTTAGCACTTTCCACCCCATAGAAGCACAATTAGTGGACGCTCAGATTGTCTAGAGATCCTAGAGCTGCGCTCAAGCAAATTTGGTCGAGGGTTGCCATGATGGTACAGTTAATCTCTAGTGAAGACATCCTCTGACCACCATCGAAGGAAGTCATCAAAGTGAGACCAACTATGGGGTTGAGTGTGGAGAAATTGTAGATGTCAGCCACACCCTTTTTAGATAACATGGTTGTAGCCGCATTCCAAAATAAGGTGGGAGGGGGTTTCCAAGCTGCGGAGGTAGAGCGGGTAGAAGTAGCAGTTAGGTAGGTGGCAACGCATCAGTTGTTTGGGTGCGGTTGTGCATAAGGATCCATGTGAAGAATTTGCACTTGGATGATGCCTAGGTTTTCCAAATTATGTTGTTCAATAGGAAAAGCGTTTGTGCAAAGAATTGAAGGTCGTAGGCCAATCTGGTCGAGGAAACTCCAGATTGGTTGAACCACCAGGTGAACTGGCCATGGTTTCTTGGATGGAGGTATACTCGGGAGATGAGACGACAAACATGGATGAACTCTAGAGACATCAAGTTAGAAGTTGTGGCATATGCCCGATAGCCAGTTGTTGTCCGTGACAGCGTCAAGAACTAATTTGTTTTTCTTGGTCAACACGATGAATAGTAGTGGAGCAATGTCTTTAGGTGATCGATCTGAGAGCCAGTTGTGCATCTAGAAGGATGATGAGTATCCATCACCAATGGATATTATGGCGGCCATTTGGAAAAGATAGACAATAGTGGGGCTGCATGGAGTGGTGTTGCTGATATAGGGTCTGATGTTGGATAGTGCCGATCCAAATGCAATGAAGACAGAGAGTGTGTGCAAAACAAGTTAGGCTCAAAACACCTAGGCCCCCTTCTTCAACTGGCGAGCAGACCAATTTCTAGTTTATCCGGCCGCACAATTAAGTTCTCTATAGAGCCGGGCCTTCTTGATTTTGTTGATCTACCTAAGGAGCGGTAATGACCGAGAGGATGTAAGTAGGCATCACTGCTAGGGAAAAGGACTTTCCAAGCGGTTGGTAAGCCCCCTACAAGCGATTTTAGAACCGCTTGTAAGCAACCGCGATTGATGCCACGTGACTCACACCTCACTCACACCTCACTCAGCTAGCCAACCCACCCGCGCGTGATCTCTGTTTAGATAGGGGGAGCTTTCCTTTTATCTATTTGAAAAATGGGCCTTTATAAGCGGTTCGAGACACGAACCGCTGCTAAAGCCCAAGCATTACAAGCGGTTCGTGTCCCCAACCGCTTGTAGTGCTTTAGAAACGGTTGGGGGCATAAACCGCTGCTATTCCTTGACTTTTAGAAGGGGTTCGTGTCCCGAACCGCTTCTAAAGATGCTCTTCTAGCTTTGTGGCTAATAAACCGTTTCTAAAGGCTGACTTCGGTTTTTTTGAACCGCTTGAGAAAGCTTGTTCCCTAGTAGTGCATGTCTGAAATGACCGTTTTAAGTAGGGTAAGCCGATCATCTTTTCACATGAAGGGACCTTCCTTGCTAGCGAGATAGGTCGAAATCTTGTCGATGAGCAGTTGGAGTTGGATGTGTTGAAGTCTCTTGATAGAGAGAAGGATACCGAGGTAATGAAAGGGAAAGATGGTCCGCTGCCTTGGTTCTTGTGAAATTTGTGCACAGTCCTATGATATCCTTAAAGAGATATGTGCACCACCACGTCGTCCACTCATTTCAATACTTATAAATGACAGATGCTTGCGAACGGAGGAAGTGCTTATTTTTGTACTCGTTCAATTATTTTGCGTGTAAGTAGGCCATATCTCGTTCCAAAAAAAGAGTATCCATCCACGGTGCAGACAAGAAACTAGAGGACGCTTAATTAAACCCTCTTTGCTATTACTATGGGCTACTTCGTGCAGCAAGTATATTTCATGTTTCATGGCACCGCTTGGAAGTTGATATAGATGCTAGCTCTTATAAATTTTATCATTATTGTTGACTTTATTTGATAGACCACTGTGGCCCCTAAACCTTAAAGGAGGAATTGATGGCTTGACAGCTACTAAAGATTCTGGAGTACGATGAATTCCCAACCAAAAGACTTTTCTTTATAACTTGGCGCCCTCGTGTTACGATTATACTCCCTCCATCCCAAAATATAAGGCATGTAATTTTTTGGTGTGGTCTTTAAAGCAGAGTTTTGACCATTAATTTCTTTCATGATATATTATTAACAAATACAGAATTAACATCACATGAAAAAAAAACTTTCAAATACCAATCCAATCATATTACATGCGTAACACGAAAAATATAAGTTTTTAGCTTAATTGTCGGTCAAAGATTATGATTGTTGATTTTTTGAATTACATGCACGCCTTATTTTTTGGGATGGAGGGAGTATATAGTTCTATGGTCTCATTTGTTTCAGCTAATAGTTGATGAAAACCTTAATCTTAAAAAATTGTGATACCTGAAAAGACGTCTTTAAAAGTTCGAAAAATTATAAAGAAATTATTTTACAAACTCTAAGAAGAACTATTTAAAATTCCACAAATTGACTAAAAAGTATTACATCATTTGGCTTATAAAAAGTAATAAATTTTCATTTAATTTATTTATTAAGCTGAAACATATAAGACCAATATATGTCAAACAAGGCCTGGGTGAGCTCATACGGACCGACTCAACAGAGAAGACAACCAAATGTGCAAACAGCCCCTTAGAGAATGATTATGTTTTTCCACTAATAGCATCCAACAAACACTATATCGCACCATGTAAAATAATATTCAGATGCTTAAAAAACATGCCACATCTACTCGTCTGAACTCTAGAGCGATCAAGTGGAACTGTGGAAGGTGGGCGGTGGGCCAGTGATGACGTTTCTCTGGCACAGTCGAATCAGGATGTGTCGTATTTAGTGAGGTTATTATCTAGCTAGCCACACTGATGTCGATTCCAATTGGATGACGACCAGCAAGCGACATGGTATGCGACGCAGGGGGAGGCATGGATGGTTGGATAGATATATTAATCAATTAGAGTGTTATTTTAACCGGATTATAAAATGGCTACCAAATCACATGTTTTATGACATAGCTAGCTAGCTAGGTGTAAAACGCCAATGCACAGAAGCAGAAGAATTACGGTGCCGTGTCGCTGAAGAATCTGCTATCACCTTGGCCGACTTTCTATCTAGCGTTTATTACTTTATCGCCATTATTTCTACTGTCTACTGCACTGGTCTTGCGCTGTATCTCCCAAGTCCCAACTCGATCTCCGGCAGTGTTTGACTGCTGGGCAAAAATAGAATAGAATATAGTTTCTTTAATCAAGCAGAGCATCTTTGTGCTTCCACATTACAAAGTAAGTACTAGTAGCTAGTGATGAGAACGACGGGAGTAAGAAAATCAAGTGGATAATCTACTTAATTATTTTTGAATCTAAAGAAAAATGATTTTTTTCGAAACAAAGACAGAATCTGCCGGTTTCATTGGAAGTAAAATACAGGACAAGATCAAGAAAAAATATTCGGTGCAAAATACTTTTCGGTGCACAAGTGCAAACAGCCGCTCTTGACCCTTAGATTTCATCTCGGTGGCCCGGTTAAAACATGGGAACATGGAAACAATCCCATGATATTACGCACAAGTGCATAAGTGGGAGGGTGGAGTTCTACCTCAATGCATCTGAACTATTCAGGTTAGATCTAAGAGACCATGGTGAATTTTTACACTTATGCACATAGAAAATTTTTGCACCAAATACTTTGGCCACGATAAAAAAAACCTCAAGAAAGGCATGAGATACACCTGTTGCATAACCGTTGTCGCCACGACCTAAGGCTGACCATCTCATAACCAAACCTACGACCACAGTAGGAACCAAAAGAAACAAAAACTACAAACGCAACAAGCATAGAGCTATCAAGACGGCGCAAAGCCGGACACCTCGAAGAAGGATGCGCAACAACCAATTTACACCGGCTAACCCGCAAACTCAAACGAAGACGTCTCGGCTATCAAAGAGAGATGCTCTAGAGGACACCACTAACACAAAAGGATCACAATGACGCCTTCAACAAAAATATGACGACAAGGTCGCCGCCAACACCCATCCACAACATAATCTTCACACAGGAAAGAAGGAGCACCATCGCCGGTACCGCCAAGGGTGACGACGCTAGGGCGCTACAGCTGACCAAGCATTAAGCCCAGTGGGGCTTTCGCCTAGCGCTACAGGGAGAAACTATAGTCTGCACAAAGAACCGTATTTAAAGATTCCAACCACAAATACCTCCAAAGGTCACCGAACACGCCGTCTCGATGCCACGCTAGTTCCATAAGGGGATGGGACAAATGGGGTATGGGAAGGCTAGACCACGAGGAGACGACAGATGTAGCAAGAACTCAGAGGACTGAGGGTGGCCACGTCATCAAGACACCTGAGCAGGGCTGGCACGAGCCTACCAAGACCACCCCGCAGCGAGAGTCGGCCTTAACCATGGTTATCAAGTCGTAAAGTCGAGTCGAGTCGCATGAGGGGAGACTTGGGGACTAGTCGAGGACTAGTCGTGGCTAGTCCATGACTAGTCGACAACAATAACATCTATTTTGTTTAGAAAAGTAGTTGTGTAGTTGGCATAACTACTTGTACTTTTGTAAAAAAAATAACAATTACAGTGGAGTCCAAAAGCATAGCAAGGATGAGAATGCAATGCCAAGTGACTAGTTTTCTTCTAATGTTAGATGATGGAACTGATCACGGTAGAATGCCTAGTCGAGTCGAGGTCCCTAGTCGTACTAAAAAAAGAGACTTATGGACTAAGCGTGGATTAATCGCGACTAATCGCAGGACTTGATAACCATGGCCTTAACATGACTAGGCCGCCCAGGCCATCACCGAAATATCTCCTCCTAGATCTGGCCACCTGACTAGGCGACCCCACACGCCGGTATTTTTTGTAACTTTTTTATGAAAAATTACATATTACAGTCGTTAGAAGCAAGTCAAACTAAGTTCACGTACTTTTCAAACTGTTTCGAGAAACTCCCAAGTTAAACTTGCAAGTAAATAAGAAATAAGCTAGCTAGCAAACAAGAAAAGCTAAAGAGTAAGAGAGAGACTTTAGCTAGTTGGCCTACTTAAGCTTTAAGCTAGCCTAGCCAGTGACCCGGTACCGGTATGCACGATTCAGAGATGGGGATGAAGCGTGGGCATGGACAGCTGCTGTGGCTGGTGCTGGCGTGCTCGGCGGCCGCAGCTGCTCAGGCTCAGGAAATGCCACGAACTGATCCGATCGAAGGTACGCACGCGTTGCTGCTCGATCCATCCATGGATGATTTTATGTTTAGCTAGCGTAGCTGCCTCCAGTCTTAGATCGATCCGCAGATGTTTGCAGCATGGATCATTCCTGAGTCGCTTTGAAGGGATGGAAGAATAATAGTACTATATGTATTAACTTAAACAATTAACTGTGTGAATCAAGATCAGGAGATAAGTACAGAAGTTTCAAAGCATCTCGGGATATGGAGTATATCCATTCCTTCTCTTTTGTTTCCTACATGGAGGCATGGGGCTCTCTGCCATGCCATGCACTACCGTACGTAGTGCGCGTGTTATGTTCACTGTAATGAATTAAGCTAGAAGATGAATTAATTAACACATGAAGACAAAGCTAGCTAGCTGCATAATCCACAGCAAGGATGAATATCTTTATAAATTAATATTTATTTGTTTGGTTATGGATCGGATGGGCCGGTTCGATTTGATGCAGCCATTTCTTGCCGTTGACATTGAGGAAAGTTTTTTTTTTTTTGGCCTTGTTGATTTTGGCTTGATAGCATGCTTATGCGCTAGCTCGACCATTTCATGGCGTGCAGTGGCGGCGCTGAACACGATCCTGGGGAGATGGGGCAAGACGGCCAAGTCGTGGAACATAAGCGGCGAGCCCTGCAGCGGCGCCGCCGTCGACAACACCGAGCTCGACGGGAACGACAACATCAACCCGGGCATCAAGTGCGATTGCTCCTTCAGCAACCGAACCGTATGCCACATCACCCAGCTGTGGGTACCACCCTACTTGTTTCTTATTTCGGCTGCACACATCAAGGGGCTCTGGCAGGTTTAGAAAAACGGGAAAATATTCAGTGCACAAGACTTCTCAGTGCACAAGTGCAAAAAACGAATCTCAGCCCTTCATCTTAAATTCAACGAATCTCAGTGCACAAGACTTGGGTGTATAAAGTTGGATGCAAAAAACAAAGCAGTCAGTTGGGTGTATAAAGTATAAAGTAGGAGAAGTCTTGTGCACTGAGATTCGTTGGATTTAAGATGAAGAGCTGAGATTCGTATTTTTGCACTTATGCACTGAATATTTTCCCTAGAAAAACAGGCTCTCGGATGAATCTGTGCTGTTGGTATAATTAATGGGTGTTTGTTGGGCCCATACCTAGGTATCAGAGTCTAGGTAGCGCACGATTTCGGTTCCATGTTGTGTGATCAAGGAGGAGATTGTTGAGATTGAAAGTAATTGTTGTGAGGGCCGAAAGATTTGAGAGATCCCTTATTAAGATAGTTTTTTTTAGGGGAGATGGCCTAAAAGATCTTTGTTCGTGCTAGGGTTGCGAGTGTACAACCATCCAATGACTTATCCAAGCCATAGCCCTTGACTCACCTTGTAACACCCCAATCCAACTGTACTCGAAATATTACTAACTCTATTAAAAATTACAAATTTCGACAGCATCTCCACATAAATTACACTAATCCATTCACAACGGTTTAACAAATACATGCACAAATGTAATCAACCATCAACATCAAGTGGTCAGGAAAAGGAACCACATCATCAACAGTAAACCCAAAACCCACTCATGGGTCCATCTCAACAGAAGCTATCACAATTAACCAATCACCATAGCCTCTAATAACGACGAAGAGGACATTAAGTAAATGAACAAGTCACCCATCCATCACATAGCATAAACATAAATCTCCACACAGAACGGAAATCAGAAATGATTTTTCTAATTAGTTTAAGTAGAGATAAACAAATTTGCAAAGTTCAGCAAATATAACAAGGTATGAGTGTTCTTGTGCCAAAATGAACCGTGTTACGCCATTCCATGCATGTCGCTTTCATCGATCACCTAAAAACAATAAAACAAGGATGAGTCTATGACTCAACAAGTATACATTAAACAAAGAAAATAACTCAACAATACCAAATGGCTTAACACCGATTCACACCCATCATGTCACTGTCAATGTAACACTCTCTGTTTAGAAGTGAATGCAATGCAATTCATTATGTTTTGTATCTGTGAGCTCATACCGGTATAGCTAGAATGTCACCCGTCGCTGCACACTTTACCCGTCCTATTCAGGCGGGGACCAATTACTCCACTCCCGTGGAGTGCTTACCGAAGTAGGGCTTTCGCTACGGCTCCGGTGGGTTCCTAAAATATTGAAGCATTCAGGTATAGTAGCAACACAAGCGGATCACATTGTTTTGGCCTAAACTTGAGTTCGAGAGTAGAAGGGCTATCATGTGTCACTTTGACAACCTTGCCTACCATGAAAGAGGCTATTTTAGCCATGGTGCACGAGGAGATTCGTCTGAAGGCGATGAGTGACAACATCTGTCAAAACTGCATATGTTTGTGAGATGTGACTGAAAGTCGAAAGTACTACAATTGTGGGGAAAAGAGCATATGAGTCATGTATGCTCGTTTACACACTTTGTTGATGGTCGAGGTGGTGTTTGTGGAGGAAGAAATGGTGGTGGTGGTGATCAAGGAGGTTGGGAGTGGTGACCGTGGAGGTTATTGTATCCACATATAGAAACCCTCATGCTTATTGGATTATACACTCAAGGGCAACTAGGCATGTTACTGGATCTTGTAATGTATTCTTTATTTACACCCCATATAGCCATTCTGAGACTATTCAAGCGACAGATGCCACATCCCAAGACATTCAAGGTGTAAGTTCGGTAGAATGCACATGTCTTGCCTTGTCCACTCTTTTGCAGGTTCCTTTCTTTCCGGTCGATGTTCTCTCAGATAGCTCCTTCGCTGATCAATTCAAATGCACTTTTGCATTTGATGACGATTCATGTTGGTTGTAGGAGAAGGAGACTGGGAGAAGGATTAGAGCTAGGGTTGGAAGTAACAGACTATGTTTGAATAATCAAGAAAAGAAGATATCATGTTACACCATCATTGGTTAGGACATTTATCTTTTGAGAGCTTGTATAAGATGTATCATGTGTCGTTTGCTAGGATAGACCAAAGCAGAATTTTTGTGATGCTTGTTTGGGATGCTTGTGAGTTTGTGAAGCACACTCATTCTAATCAGCAAAATATTGGTCTTCGTACTCATGACCATTCATATTAATATATATTCAGATGTTTGGAGGTCCATATTTAATCATTTATGAAAGTAACTTTAAAGGGTTTGTGACCTTTATTGATTATTATACTAGTGTGACTTGAATCTACATGTTGAAGCGGAAGAGTGAAGTTTTCCATTGTTTTGAGAACTTTCATAGGATGGCTGCTATCGAATTTGATATAAAAGTTCAAATTATGCAAATAGAGAATGGCATTGAATATGTGAATAGGGAGTTTGTTTCATATCTTTCTAAGGAAGGGATTCTTATCAAATCACAAGTCGAAGGACCTCCACCACGGAATGAGGTAGCTGAGAAGAAGAACAGGCACTTGTTAGAGGTAGCACACTCTCTTGTATTTTTAAAAATGTGCCAAAGGGATTGCGGAGTGAGGTGGTGATGACAACATCCTATCTCATCAATCGCATGCCATCGCAGATACTCAGGATAAAGTATCCAACTTAACTTTTGTTGGAAAATAGAAGTTCATGTGCCTCCTAAGGTGTTTGGATGTGTGTAATTTGGTTGAGATCACCATCCATATGTTGGCAAGCTTGATCCCCAGGCATTAATGCATCTTTGTTGACTACTCACCTAGCTAGAATGGCTATAATTGTTGGCATCATGTGACATTTCGGGAGTCCATGCCATACTACAAGACATATTGAGATATAGAGCCCTTCCTATAAGAACTAAAGGTGGCTATAAAGAGGGGAGAATGAGAAGAGTCTAGAAGAAGAAGAAAAGGTCATTATGGGGACGATTCCATGTCCAAATGGCTCATAATCAGAAGAAAAGGTCATCATTTGGACAATTCCATGCCCAACCACAGCTGAAAGTGCGGTCCCAACCAGAAAAGAACTAAAGGTTTATGCCCAATGACACTTTGGGAGATGAGGAAAGCAAAAGCCACTAGAACAACCAAAACTTGGATAGTCCACTAAGTCTCCTATAACTCCAGTTGATACAGTTCCAAATTCCTGCCCAAGTTTTCCTTCTGTAAGTCCCTATGGCAATGATCCTCACTTTGATTCCCTTTATTTGGAGTTGTCTATTTCACACCTTAAATAACCTAGAGTTGTTAAGCCTACAATTTGATGTGGTTTTGAACATGACATTGCAAACTATATTTCATACTCTCCTGTTTCACCCGACACCCACATATATTGCATTCATTGCATCCCTAGGAACTGTATTTTTTGTAACAAATTTTCAAGTTGTGAAATAGGATCACAATTGAGACAAAGTTATGAAAGAGGAGCTCAGAGTGCTTTGGAAGGACAAGACATGAGAACTTGTTCCACTTTCACCCAAAAAATTGTGGGATGTAAGTGGGTCACTGCAGTATAGCAAATATTCAAAGGAAAGATTGATATATATTCAAGGCAAGACCGGTTGCAAAAGATTATAGTCAAACACATGAGATAGATTATGATGAGACTTGACTAATTATTATTCTACAAGTTCGTTATAGAAAAACTTGACTAAGTGATCATTTATTAGTATGCAAGATGCCCACAATGAAGATGTTGATTTCTTATTCTAAAAACTATGGTTGGCCTTTGTAATAACTCGATGTGAAGAATGTATTCGTACATGGGAATCTGCGAGACGAGATGTATATGGAGATACATCATGGTTTTGAGAATGAGTAGATTGATGCGAAGGTATGTAGTCTTAAGAAGTCATTACATGGTCAGAACCAGTCACCATGAACATGGTTCGACAAATTTAGATGCGTAGCGTGTGGTATGGGATTCTTTCAATGCAATGAGGGCCACTCATTGTTCTACAGCTATAGAGGTTGAGTATCACCATATTGGCAGTATATGCTGATGATATTGTGGTCACTAGAGATGACAATGAAGAAAGGTTCTAAATAGCCCGCTATAGCCTCGTGATATCACCACTATATCTTTTTTGTATGTAAAACACTATGCTAAGGACTAAAATTCCGCAAACACAACTATCCCCGCTATAGTCGCTAAATTGGCCACTATTTTCGCTATTTTTGTAACCACTATAGCATTGCTGTGCTACTGTTTTCAATTTTCTTTTAAAATCCAACCATCAGTGAGTATGTGTTTAGTTATGCTCTACTTATTCTTACATCATCTAACATTACAAGGTGGTACGATTAATATAGAACTAATAAATGATCACTTCGTCAAGTTTTTCTATAACGAACTTGTAGAATAATAAATTGCGATTACTTATTCTACACATTAATTATTGTTACATGTACATCCACTAGACTACAAGTGATGCTAAAGTAACATGTATGTTTCCTATTTAGTTGGCTGTGATTAATATTATACAAATATTTTATATTTTATATATTTTTATATTAAAAAACTACATAGGATAGCTTTCGTGATAGCCTGCGATAGCTTTTATAACTTTTTTCGAGTCTTGCCTTGAAATTGTGAAAAGTGTGATTTAAAACCTTGCAAGGAAAAAAATTCAATGCTTGACATCTTGAAAAATAAGACGGTAGAAGAGTTTAAGGCGAAGGATCTTGGACCTCTTTTATATTTTGCTGTGATTGAAATTGATCACTCTCCAAAAAGAGTCATTCTATCTAAAAGAAAGTATGTGTTCGATCTATAATAGAAATTAGTATGCTCAGTTGTCGTCCGATTTCTTCATTTGTTGAGTCTAGTGATCCAGTTGATAAGGAAATATATCATAATCTAGTTGGTCATTTAATCTATATGTGTCACACAACCTAACATCTTATATACAGTGTGTGGTAAGAAGGTACGTGCATGACCGCAGAACCAAACAGATGGATGTTGTCTACCACATCCTTCGATACCTTAAGAATAGCACTGGAAAATGAATTTGATTTAAGAAGAATTAACACTTGAATGTTGAGGGGTATTATGATGTTGACTATACAAGCAACAAGCATGATAGAAGGTCTATATCTAGATATTGCATCTTTGTGGAAGATAGCCTTGTGTCATGGAGGACCAAGAAGCAAAAAGTGGTGGCAAGTAAAGAAGAAAATAACATTAAGTCTCTGTAAAATGGTTTGAATAAGGGGATACTATCCGAACTACAAGTTGCGAGGAATGGCCCTCTTGTGTTGCATTATAATAACAAGTCTACAATCAACATTGCAAACAATTTAGTATAGCATGACCATGCCAAACATATGGATATTGACAGGTTATTCATCAAAGAGAAAATAGATGGTGGAATACTAGTCGAAGCATGTAAGATCTAGTGAACTACTTCCTTATTGCTTCACCAAAGAGTTGGGAGCTAACAAGGGTAATGTGTTTGGTGATAAGATGGGAATGATCGATATCTTTAGCCCATCTTGAGAGTTTGAGGGGAGTGTTGGATGTGAGCTATTTGCGGACATTTGCAATCTGTGTATGTAATGGGTCTTTGATGGGCCAATGCACGTCAATATATGTAGGACCGTGTTCCTCATGGGACAACATCTCCTTTGAGAAAACAAAAACACATCTTACAAAGCATGTGACATTTTTACATGTTAACTCATGGGGTGACTTCTGAGATGGTTGTTTTTTTATGCAGGAGGGTATATGCGCTGAACGTTGTTGGTCGAATACCAGCAGAACTGGAAAACCTCACCTATCTAACCTACCTGTATGGCATCTAACTCGTCATTTTTTAGGATTAAGCACATTATATAAATCACTGTTGAGAGCTGTTAACATGCAGATCAATATTGTGTATCAAATGCAAAATTCATCTCCAATTTTGAACGGTCAATTGGACCCGCCAAAAATTAGTGTGTGTGTGTGTGTGTGTGGATTATCAGGTAGGCTAACTTTCCGTGGTTGGCTAAATGGATTGATGCTTCTAATGTTGTTTTAGGAACTTTGATCAAAACTATTTGATGGGTCCTATGCCATCATTCATTGGAAAATTTACTGCCATGAAGCAATTGTAAGAGTTATCTTTCAGTTCTTTAGTTGTATAACAACCCAATGGTTAGTCTTTTGTCTTAACCAAATTTTTTAAAATATTTACAAGGCACGTGGGATTTAATCCGCTATCTGGACTACTTCCAAAGGAACTTGGGAATCTCACAAATCTTATTTTATTGTAAGAGATCTTTTCTTATTGCTAACTTCAGAAGGATAGCAACTAAGTTCAATGTGGATCCCATTCTCTGACTATAGAATATTGATTGCACAAAGTAATTAAGTAGAGCATCTAAATAGCCTGTTGTAGCTCCAAAATAGCACCGCTGTAGCTTGTTTTTTTTATCCAAAATACTGCCTGAAGGTCAAAATTTCTGCAAACACAGCTTTGTCCACTATAGCCACTATATTAGCCGCTATTTCTGCTATTATTGTAGTTGTTGTAGCTTCGCTAAGCTATTTCTTTCTCTTTTTTCTTGAAAATACAATCACTATTTATGTTTTTGTTATGTTTTATTTCATTCTTGCATCATTTACATTAGAAGATGATGTTATTGATGTAGAAATTAATAAATAATCATTTCATTATCATATATATTTTCTAATTAAATTAATTGTGGATAATACTGTAAATATATGGTATGTTTAATATTTTTAAATATGAGCAGCTAAATAGGATAGCTTCCGTGATAGCTTTTATAGTATTTTTTAACGTCGCCACTAAAACGTTAAACTGCTATTTGAAACCTTGGCAATATAGAACAACATAAATGCATAAGCTCTAAAATAGTGCTAAAAAATAAGCACAAAAGTTATAATGTTACTTGGATCCGTAACAGGGGAAACTATGCCTTGTTTTTTCCCTCATAGCATTGCATCCAAATAAATTTTATCACTACTGAATTATTTCCTTTTGTTTCAGGGGCATTAGTATGTGCAATTTTAACGGCGAACTTCCAGCAGAACTGGGCAACTTGAACAAACTTGAGCAACTGTAAAATGTCCCCTTCTAATTGGCAGATGTTATTTTTAAAATTACTAAATTATTGCTAAAAAGGACTAAATTTATACCAATGAAATCTATATTGTTGAGCATGGCAGTTACTACAATATTTCAATTACAGGTACATGGATAGTGCTGGCTTCAGCGGTCCATTTCCTTCAACGTTCTCAAAGCTTAATAACATGAAAATCCTGTATGCTTTCCCCCAAAAATAAAGCCACAGTTGTTGCTTATATAAAATTAAAATGTAAAGATTCGATGTGACATATTATGTTGTGCTTGCAGGATATTGTCAGATAACGATTTTACTGGGAAAATACCTGATTATTTTGGGAGCTTGACAAATTTAGAAGTTCTGTAAGATTAATTTTTTCAATACTTCATGTAATTATTTTTCCTGATTTCCTAACCAGAAAATTTATGGAAATTATACTGTAGAACTCTTCTGCATATGCTTGTAATGTAATTTTCGTTAAGACAAAACCATTTTTGAACCTCACTCTTAACAGAAGTGAAGCTTACCTTCTAACATTCTTAAATCTACTTACATTCTTTATTGTTGTAGGAGGTTCCAAGGAAATTCTTTTGAAGGACCAATCCCAGCAAGTCTGTCTAATCTAACCAAATTGACAACCTTGTAAGTGATTTGTTCTTTTCACACTGCTTCATGGTTGACAATGTCAATCTTGTCAAGGAAACTCAAATCTTTTAATGTTCATGGTGCAGGCATATTGGTGATATAGTAAATGGGAGCTCTTCGTTGGCCTTTATCAGTAACCTGGCAAATTTGAATTTCTTGTGTGTGACATGCTTTTCAATGTGGAGCTTATAATTTAACAATTTATAACATTGAGACATGCTAGAGTAGTAGGATACTAAGGTTGAATATTTTTCTTACAGAATATTGAGGAACTGCAGGATATCTGATAGCCTAGAAGCAGTATATTTTTCTAAGCTTGCAAATTTGACCTTACTGTAAGTAGTTCCTTATGTACCACCCTACCGGTTTCATTTCGAGTCAGTTGTTTGTAATGCAAAGCATCAGTGATTCAGTTCGAGTAATTTTTCGGCATATCTTATTGGCTCAGGGACTTGAGTTTTAACAACATAACAGGTCAAGTTCCTCAATCCCTTCTAAATCTGAACACAATCGTGTACTTGTAAGGAATCCTTTCTGAAGATCATATCCATCATAGGACTTCTTAAGCAGATACTCATATTTTCCGTCATCTTGACTTCTCCCCAACTTAGGTTCCTTGGGAATAATAGCCTTTCAGGAAGCCTCCCCGATGTAAAAGGCTCTTCGCTAAAGAATTTGTACGTCTGACAATTCGAAAAGCAGTACATTACGAATTATTTGTTAGATTAAAATGATGGATTCAATTTGTTTGTAGTAATTTTTGCACTTTTGTAGGGATTTTTCATACAACCTGCTTTCTGGAAGCTTACCTTCTTGGGCAACCGAGAACAATTTGCAATTGTAAGTTGAAGGTTCTGAAACATGTCGTGCAGAGGAAAAACTATACTTAGTCAAATATGCATGGTTGCATCAATCTGTTGTTTGACAAGCTATCATTTTTCTCTGTACAAGGAACTTGGTTGCAAACAACTTCATTTTTGGTAGCAACAATAACAGGTACTTATCACATTAATTTTAGCTTCCAAGAGTTAACTTTTTATTAATGACTTTCTCGTAACTTCTAAATGCCAATTAAATTATGTGCCCAGCATTTTATCTTCAGGACTAAACTGTCTCCAGCGGGACACCCCTTGTTTCCGTGGTTCTCCAGAATGTATATTTTTCGCTCTTCACCAACTCTTGCAGTCCACAACATCTGAGAAATTTCAATAAAAGGTTATATTTTTTTTGTATATGTTAACTGCAGACTATTCCTTCGCGGTAGACTGTGGAAGTAACAGATCTGTGAGGAGCTCAGATAATACTATGTATGAAGTTGATCCGACAAACCTTGAAGCTGCATCATATTATGTAACCGATCAAACAAGATGGGGTGTGAGCAATGTAGGAAAATTCATGTACGCCCCGAATGGAAGTTACGTAATATATAGCTCCCAGCAGTTTCAGAATGCACTGGATTCGGAACTGTTCCAGACTGCAAGGATGTCACCCTCATCGCTGAGATACTTTGGTCTCGGACTAGAGAACGGAAATTACACCGTTGTGCTTCAATTTGCAGAGTTTGCTTATCCAGATACGCAGACTTGGGAAAGCTTAGGAAGGAGAGTTTTTGACATATATGTCCAGGTACTGAGTACATTGTGTAGTGATTTGCTTGCTGATTTTTTTTTTTCGCTTCTTTAACAGAAAAGATTTCTTTATCCAACTTGGCATTTGTCTAGGGTGATCTGAAAGAGAAGAACTTCGATGTAAGGAAGACAGCTGGTGGAAAATCTTTTACGGCAGTTAATAAGAGATACACTGCAATTGTGACCAAAAACTTCCTTGAGATCCATTTGTTCTGGGCTGGCAAGGGCACTTGTTGCATTCCAACTCAGGGTTACTACGGACCGATGATCTCAGCATTGAGTGTCACCCCAAGTGAGCCCAATCAATAATCATTGAGTAATAATTAGATTCAAGTAAGGATTATATTGTCTTCTTATAAGTAAAGAAACCTTTTTTTTACAGATTTTACTCCTACTGTGCGAAATGGTATTCCAAAAAAGAAGAGTAAAGCAGGTGCAATTGCTGGAATTGTGGTTGGTGCTTTGGTCTTAGGATTAGTAGCCTTTGTTGGAACCTTAATATTGATAAAGAAGAGAAGAAGACTGGCACAACAGGGAAATGGTATTGTATATATTGATTTAATAATTGATTCATCAAATCTTTGAAATGATATATCTAATTCCTTCTCATGAGTCCGGAACAAAATGCAGAACTGTACAACATGGTTGGAAGGCCTAATGTCTTCAGTAATGCTGAACTGAAGTTAGCTACCAATAATTTCAGTTCTGAAAACATTATTGGAGAAGGTGGATATGGGCCAGTCTATAGGGTTAGTTACTCCCCCAAATTCACTCTCGTGAAATTGTAACTGAATATTTATTTGATTTGGTACTACATGCTACTTTCTGGTGATCCTAGTTAGTTTAATATGTGACAAAAAGTTAAATCATTTTCGCAGGGTATGCTACCTGATGGAAGAGTAATAGCTGTTAAACAACTTTCCCAATCATCTCATCAGGGGAAAAGCCAGTTTGTTACAGAAGTGGCAACAATTTCAGCAGTGCAGCATCGGAACCTTGTGAAATTGTATGGCTGCTGCGTCGATAGCAACACGCCCCTGCTGGTCTATGAGTACCTCGAGAATGGAAGTCTCGACCGAGCACTCTTTGGTGCGCTCACTTGTGCTCATCACGCACACATGTCCATTGGCCCTCTTCTGGTTGGTGGTTCGGTTTGATTGAGTCAAAATTTAATAGCCTTTAAAAAAATAAGAAAAGGCTAAAAACTTATTTTAAAAATATTTTCAAGATCTTTAAATAAAACTTTACAAAGTTTTAAAAAAATTATTACAAAATGTTACATTGAATAGTTTTTATAAAATTAAAAAATTTTGCCTTAACCGAGCTGAACCAAACCAAACCGCGATTCTTTACCCCGAAAGAATTCCATTGGCATGATGACCTACAGGGATCTCATCTTCATCATGCCATCATTCTCAGCGCCTTATTTCTGAATGTGCAGGGACCAGCAGCTCGAAGCTAGACTGGCCCAAGCGCTTCGAGATCATCTTAGGCATTGCAAGAGGACTCACCTACCTCCACGAGGCGTCCAGCGTGCGCATCGTGCATAGGGACATCAAGGCCAGCAACGTCCTGCTCGACGCCGACCACACGCCTAAGATCTCCGACTTCGGGCTCGCCAGGCTCTACGACGACGAGAACACTCACGTCACCACCAAAATCGCCGGCACGTTGTAAGTAGCTAGAGCTCATTTTCATTTTTTTCATCGCTACCTCTGAATCCTTTTGTCTCTGTGATCGCTCCATGCCCTGACAACCTTCGCCAAGTGGCTATCTGGCGCCCGAGTATGCGATGAGAGGCCATCTAACTGAGAAAGCCGACGTCTTTTCATTCGGCGTGGTCGCTCTGGAGACCATAGCTGGTCGCTCCAACACTGACGAGTCCCTCGAGCAAGACAAGGTCTACCTGTTTGAGTGGGTAAGCTGATGATGACCTTGTCCATCCACTGTCAGTATGTCACCGAGGCCTTTTTTTTTATTTGCGGTTTTAGTACGGTTCTGATTTAATTTACAAAAATTATCATTTTTATACAGATCATTCACTGTAATATTTTATAATATTTTTTCAGATTTTATAGATTTTTCTTAATGATTTTAAAAATATTTTCCAGTGAACTTTTAGCCTTTTCAAATCTATTTTTAAAAGGTGCTTAATTTTTTTTAACTACAACTAAAACCGCGAATGAAAGAGGGCCTGACCTGACCGTGACTGAAGAATGGTGCTCCCATGTTCATGGACAGTGCTGGCGGCTGTACGAGAGGGACGAAGCGCTGGGCATCGTGGACCCGAGGCTCGACGGGTTCGACAGAGTGGAGGCCACCAGAGCCATCCTCGTGGCGCTCCTCTGCACGCAGGGCTCGCCTCACCAGCGGCCGCCGATGTCGAGGGCCGTGGCGATGCTCACCGGAGACGCCGAGGTGGCCGAGGCTGTGACCAAGCCTAGTTACATCACTGAGTGGCAGCTGAGAGGCTGCGGCAGCAACGTCACCAGCAGCTACTCCGGGTCTACCTCCACCGGCGAGTTCGGCGCACAGAAGGAGAGAGACACCGTGCCACTCACCCCATCGCCGGCGATCACCGCAGTCATTGACGAGGGGAGGTGAGCGCTCAATCAAAAGTTCATCAAAGATACTACAAATGTGGGCACTGTTTGCTGCTCCTACATAGTTGCATAAAGAACTTGCGATCTACTTTGTGTCTGTATATATGTGTAATCTATTGGGTACTTCCTTCGGTTACACATAAATATTGATGTTTTTTAATCTACAGTCTCTCCGGTATGCATTGTCCAGCCCCTTTTCCCATAAAAAATCGTCACAAAGATTTCACTAATGTTCCTACGCCCGAATCGATGATTGTTGGAGCTGAGAACGACACACGACATGTCTCATATTCACATTCGACAATTTGACTTCGCCTTCTTTCGCGCTGGACGGAGGGCGTGTTTGGTTCATGGCCATGAGTTGCCATGCCAAAAAATTGACATGACCATATTATGGCATGATCAAAACTTACCAATTTTTTCATCGTTTGGATGATAGCCAATTGAGGGCAGCCAAATGTTGGTAAAATAGCTAATATGTTTGGTTCATTACCGATTGAGAATGTGTCAATTGTATTTGTGATCAAATAAATAATCATATAAGAATGTAAAAAAATTAAAATTTAAAAAATGAAATTTTTTTGAAGTTTGTAATATATATTAGTACATAAAAAAATATAAACCATTCGAAAAAGCAAAAAAAGAATTATAAAATGCAAAAAAAACCCAGATAAATTATAAAAATAACAAAAAATTAAAACTATAAAAATGGGTTGGTTAGGATTTTATATGAATTATAAAATTTGTTTCATGAAATTTGAACACCGTTTGAAATATATACAAAAATGAGAAAATAAAATCACACCAAATGAATCGTACGTTGCGCTGCTAAGTGCTAACTAGCCGTTGTCCCTGTGTCAGTTCGTGTTGGCGCGCCGTAGAAGACGAGGGCGGCCGATTCTGGCACCCTCGCCAACGCTCTCTCCCACGTACAATTTTTTATGGCGAGCCAAATTTTTGGTAGGGCAAGCCGAACGATGGCTACCAACCAAACGGTCACCAAATATCATGGCATGCTAATTTTTTAGCATGGCAGGTGCTGGCTACGAACCAAACAGCCCCGGAGTGACGACCTTGTGCCGCACCATGGATGTAACACCCCGGTTCCTCGATAACCCAAAATGCTACTATTCTTTCCAAAAAACTATAAAATTTCGACAGCAACTTCTCTGTTTTCTTTAAATCACAACATAGAGATAATGTAAATATTCATAAAAACACATTATATCCAGCTTAACCACCACTATGTCTACATAAGCCAACTACCCACCTCAACGGAACCAATATGACTTACAATTACCTTTCTCATATTTGGTAGTGACAGTGTCCAATATAACAAAGCAATCCACACAGTTTTAATAAATACAATTCTAACCTAACATTTCATTATAAATTGCTAATAAAATGGTATAACAAATAAATACATCTAAGTTACATACTAGTAAATCGGCTAGTCATTTTAATGTAGGAGGTAGTGAGTGTCCATGGTGATGTGCTACTTCCCAAAAATTCCCATAGATGTTGAAGCCATCTGTTACCTAAAAACCAAGCAAAAGCAAGATTGAGTATTCAAAAAACCTCAGCAAAGTATATGTATAAACAACTAGAGAATCAAAATACAAGAATGAGATCACTCCCATAAATTCATGTCCTTCATACCCAAAAATAGAAACAACCATTAGTTCAAACACTCAAAACATATCAGTTCTCATCCATTCGATACAATGCAATACACATGCGTCTGTCTATACTATGAGCTCATACCGGTATAGCTAGATGCACACTTGTCGATGTGACACCTTGCCAGTCCTATAAACTCATACCGGTATAGCTAGGTGCACACTTGTCGATGTGACACCTTGCCCGTCCTATGAAGAGCAAGGACCAAATACTACACTCCCGTGTAGTGCCTACCAAGTAGGACTATAGATCACTCCCGGACTAGTCACTTTTGACTTTCTCATCGACCTCATCGGAACAGTCAAAATTGATTTTCTCACTGATCTGGCTCATATACAACATGATGCAAAAATACTCTTCTGTCATACAGTTACCGTCTACCTTCATCACTTAGAGATAAACAACATAATAACCAACTATCCAAGGTATATCCACACACATCTAGGCCATAGCCATCCATTCATATGGTAAAAATAAAACAACCATAATCATCCAAACAAGCAATGGTTTAACATATACTTGCCTCAGTTACCGAACGATGTTGAGTGACGTTGCAACGGTACCGACCCCGACCCCGACCCCGAATCAACTTCAACTACACCTAATAAGTACCATCCGCTCAATAAACATGTAGCCACAAATATCAAACGACAACTATCCCTATCCATCAATCATCTAGTGTCATCATCATCTAAGCCTTATTAACCTCTCCTCAACCTGCATACAGCAGTATTGATTTGGGCATAACTCCTAAATCGCCAAGGTTCTTAAGGCGAGTCACCTGGCTAGGCGTCCACGCCGCCACGACCGCATGCCATAAGGCGTCCGCCTTATAGGGTAAGGCGTCGCCTAGGCGTTGTATGGCGTCTTTGTATCGCCTTAAAGGTTGAGGTGGCCACCATATGCAGCGGCGGGAAGGGAATTAGGGAGGTGCCGAGAGCGGGAAGGGGATTTGGGACGGCGGAAAGAAGCCCGCGCGTATCGAGAGAAGAGGGAGAGAAAAACACGTATTCAACTCTGCTCCCTCCGCCATCGAGCTTAACTCCTCCGCTGCCGAGCTCTGCTCCCCCTCATAGCGGCGCTGCCCACCTCTGCTCCCTCCGCCATCGCGCTCAACTCCTCCGCCGCCGAGCTCTACTCTCCTGCAGTGACGCCGCCCACCTCTGCTCCCCCCGATGCCTACCTCTGCTCCCTCAACAGCTGACCTCTCCAGTCCAGGGCCCCCGGCTTCCTCCTAGACACCCTCCTACCCCCGGCTTCAACTCTGCTCCGCTGCAGGCCACATCAAAGCAAGGTATTCCTCATTTCCTTTGGTTCCCCTCATTTCATCTGCTAATATATGGTCAGTTGGTCACTGCCTCACTGGTTAGTAATGTAGGACTATAGGTTTATTATAATCTCCTTGTGCTTTGTGCAATTGAGACCAATTGTGCTACGGTGCTGCCTTAATGTTGGTTTAGTGATTAGTACTTTAGTTGATTAGCAGTTTAGCACTGGTCACTGGTCAGTAGTTGTTTACTTATTATAATCTCCTTTCATCCTTTCTGCTATGTCCTACACTCCAACTGAATTTTTGGATTAGGATGTGTGTATGGCGTTACCTCGCCACGCGCCTTAAGCGCCTAGGCGGCTGGAAGGTGGTGCAACGCCGCACCTCACCTTGCCACCTTAAGAACCAAAACCGCTTGGCCAAAACTCACGTTCTTTGGACACTACGGACGTTCTTTGTTATAGGATTAGGTTCTGAATCACAACGGAGTTTATTCGAAATCGAGCCAAAGCTCACACTGCATAAGCCCCACATGAACACAGCTATAAGGCTATCTCCAACAGGAACCCCTAAATTTGATCCCCTATAGCCTCATATGCAGGTTCCTTAAAAAAATCTCTCCCTATATTTTTCCTATCTCCAACAGCGTTCCCTATGCGGAGAATTGTATAGGGGGAGGAGAGATAACCCCTATATATAAGGGAATTGAGAGAAAAACTCTATTTTAGGGAATGGAATAGGAAATGCTGTTGAAGCACATAGGAAAAGAATCCGTCCCCTATTTTAAGATAGAGGGTACTTTAGGAAAGCCTGTTGGAGACAGCCTAAGCCCACCCGCAAAGATTGCTAATCCTCGGAGCCTAATCAAAACACAAAATGAAGAATACATGACAAGGGGTTAAGAAATTCGTTACCCTAGGGTTTTGCACACCAAAACCTAACTTCATCTCCAATAGGCCTCCACCTTTCCTCATCTTCTCTAACTGGCCGGCCCCCTCCTTCCTCCTCCCACCGCAGCCCCCTTCGCACTCCTTCACCCCACCCGATCTCCATCTCCTTCCTGCGTTCCTGTCGGCCAACTAAACGAAGCAAGGCAGCTCCGGGTATCGGTCAGCAAAGTGGCGGGAAGGAGGGCAATGTCAGGCGGTGGTAACGACGGCAACCATCGATGACGCACAGAGGGCGAGTAGGGGCGGCTGCTGCCTCCACGCAAGAAAAAGGGTCGCAGGGGCTACGGGGATCGATCCCCTGGCTGCTAGCCCTTAGAAGGTGAGACGGGGTGGGCTGGGCTGGGCTGGCCGCTTGGCCCAGCCCAGTCCACTTGTTTCTTTTTTTTTCATTTTCATATTACAATGGATGAGCCCATGACCTCTTTGCTCGCGCCAATGTGTGCGAGGTAAACTTTTCAATTTTCATTCAAAACTTTTCTTTCAGATTAGCCAAAAAAACTATAAATACAAATTAAATCCATTTGAATTCGTAGTTTTTTCACAAGGGAATATGAAAAATTAACAGAATCAAACATGTAGAGTTCGCTGAAAAATAATGATTCAAATTCTAGTGAAATTTTTCATCTTCGATAAAGAGTGCACTCATCTTTTGCTCGGTCCCTGAAAATGAGATAGCATAGGCTTTTGATATCAAACAAAACAACCTGTTTATCCGTATTTTGCCTTGCAAGAACGGCAAGATGAAGTGATTCAAAGAACCAAGCATGCCTTATTTGCTGGTATTGACAAGTTGGATTTTAAAGGTATCAAGAAGCAATTCCTTATATTTGCAAGAAGTTAGGTATTATTGACCTAACTACACAAAACGATCGTTTCTAAAATTTCTGCACCAACTCTTCTACCATTTACATACCATATGATGCAAAATGTCACATTTTAGTGCACCACTTGCACACACCTGATCCCTGATTTTGAAGGATTTTCATTGTTTCCAGGGGTATGCTCACCTGCTTCACTCTATGTTGAGTTTACCCCTCGCCTGCTTCACTCCATGTTGAGTTGCCAAACGGAAACTAACTGAAAGAGCACATACATATTACAAACACCAGCCACACAATGGCACACAAACCCGAGCTAATAATGGAATGCCAACCTTTGCCATCAGCTGCTCTCTTCTTCCCTGACCTCCGCTGCAACATAGCACGGGACTGGCATCTGATATTGGGAGTTTCCTCACCTTGATTAGAATCCTGCTCATTCACCCTCTATAGCAGTAGAGGGAGCATCATCATAAGCAACGAAACAATTTCTTTTGAACGTACAAAGTAGACCATATGAAAAAATGGAGTACTTTTTTTGTTTAAAACCCACATGTTCATTGTCTTTGAGAAATATAGAATCAGTATCAAACGAATCAGAATCATCCCTGTCCTCGTTGTTTCCAGCCTTTGATTTCAATACTTTGGCACCTATCTTCATTTGACCATTCTGTTCCTTTGCTTTTCCTTCAGGATTGCCTACACAGATGTACATTCCAGATGTATTACATGGGAGGTGCAAACAGATACACATGACTCATAAAGTGCAACTGGAAGGAGGGATTTGAACATCATTTTTGTCTATAACTGGAATGTTCCGTTCCCCCTTTTCACCTGAAATTGTGAACATCAGATCAATATAGTATGGCAATGCTGCTTCATTTGAGGCCAAGTTACAAGAACGACCTCGCCGCCGTCAACGTCGATTCATCCGTAGAAGGTATATTCCAAGAAATCGAGAAGCCGGCCACAATGATCTATTCGCCAGCTATTTCTCTGAGAATCCTATATATACAGACGAGATGTTCCGTAGGAGGTTTCGGATGACACGACCACTTTTTCTATGAATCGTGAATGCACTTGGCCATTCACCATATTTCTATGATAGGTTTGATGTCACGGGAAGGCAAGGGCTCTCACCAATACAAAAATGTACGGCGGCCATCCATATGCTAGCATATGGCACATCGGCCGACCAACTTGATGAGGTGATAAAGATCGGTGCAAGCACAGCTTTGGAGTGCTTGGGTAAATTTGCTGAAGGAGATATCAACATTTTTGGCAAAGAGTACTTGCGCCCTCCTAGAAGTGATGAGTTGGATCATCTGCTACAAGTTGCTGAATCTCATGGTTTTCCTGGAATGCTTGGAAGCATAGATTGTATGTATTGGCAATGGGAAAATTGCCTTTTGCATGGCGGGGCCAATTCACTCGTGGCGATAAGGGTGTCCCCACAATGATACTCGAGGTAGTAGCGTCACAAGATCTAAGAATATGGCATGCTTTCTTTGGAACTGCAGGGTCCAATAATGACATCAACGTCTTAAACAAGTCACTGTTGTCCATCCAGACTTTGAAAGGATAGGCTTCTCAGGTACAATATGATGTAAATGGAAAGCAATATAACATGGGGTACTACCTTGCTGATGGAATATATCCGGAGTGGGCAACATTCGTGAAGACAATACCAATTCCTTAGACAGAGAAAGATAAGTTATTTGCACACCACCAAGAAGGGGCAAGGAAAGATATAGAGCGTGCCTTTGGTGTGTTACAATCTTGATTTAATATCGTACGACATCCAGCACTTTTGTGGCAAAGAGGAGATGTTGTCAACATAATGCTCACTTGCATTATTCTACGTAATATGATAGTTGAAGACGAAAATGAAATGGCTGCACTACCTTTGGATTTGAATGGGAAATGGCTGCACTACGTAATATTATACCACCCGAAGTGAGCACTGACACTCATCCTTGCTTTGACGAGGTACTTCAGAGAAATTCATCAATTCAGGCCCGTTCGACGCATATTGAACTGAAGAATGATTTAGTTGAGCATATATGGCAGCACTTTGGTTAGAATTAAGCTAAGCACGATATATATATATAGAGTTGGGCTGCGGTCAGTTGGTCACTGGCTAAGCTAAGCTAATTTTTGAAAATAGGAAAAAAATAGTAAATAAATTCAAAAAAATACGAAACTTGGTCACTGGCTACATTTTAGTGAGATGAACAAGATCAACGATTCGGATCAGTTGTTAGACATCTCGGATTTCAAAAACGCGTTGGGAGCACGGCCGTGATCCGTGCTCGGGGGTGCACGCTAGCATTCCTCTATATGTGTGTGTGTGTGTGTGTGTGTGTGTGTGTGTGTGTGTGTGCGCGCGTGTGTGTGATCTAAATATGGAATTTGTAATTTTATTTCTAGAATGAATTCATATGTGTTCTCTAAAAAGTTAATTTTTTTATTCGAACAACGGTAAGAAAATTTGGTTAATAGCATGTGCGTTTCATATAAAAGAAGCAACATGGATGTGTGCACACTTAGGCTCTGTTCTTTTGAGCCGATCTGAACGGCTAAACGGTTGAAATGACTGAATTTCGAGAACTTCTCGAGGTAGTCTCGAGATTCGGATACATTTCGTTTGACTTGATTTTTAAAGTGTTAGAATCCACCATCAAAACAGCGAAAAAACAGACTCAAAAAATTCAAAGAATATGTGTTTTCAAAACGTAGATAAGTCGTTAAGCTGTTAAGCCGTTAAGCTGAAAAGAACTGGGCCTTAATCAAGTAGCATATACAATAACTTAATTGCATCTCATTATTAAGAGACAATGGTTAGAGACAACCCATTGTATGAGGTATATTTAATGTTGTCTCTTTGTTTGGGTAATTGTGATAAGAGACAACCTTTAGGCTCTCCTTTGTACATGCCCTTAGCGACGCGATCTGGTCCGCATGGAGAAGAAAGGTTCGCTTGCACTCCTGCTGCGCCACGTCGGAGCAGCTCGATCATTCATGTGCAGATGGCACGCACATTTGAGAAGTTAGATTTATGTCAGCATATAAAGTTTATCTCTAATTTATAATTTTTTAGAGTAATCTTCAACTCATAATCTATCTCTAATATATCAGATTAGATTTAGAGTTTATCTCTAATATATTAGATCAGCTTTAACAGTTTCAATGATCTTGATCTTTCAATATTGACCGTTAGATTTACATTATACTATCCACATTCAACGATGTAGATCTTTTCTTTTTTCTACTATTGAGATTTTCTGTTTTTTTTGTTAACATGGGAATTTCTATTTATATGATAATTTCTTTGATTGATGTATTGATCTAATCGGTTATATTTTGGTCCCATCGTTGATCGTACGACTGAAATAATCTGGGTGATGTGAACTAACGTGTTGGCTCTGTTTTCCTTTTTTTCTTGATTTATGTGAGAATTTATTTGATTGATCTAGGCCGTTATAATTTGGTCCCACCATTGATCGAACGACTGAAATAATCTAGCTGATGTGGATTAACGTGGTGACTCCGTTTTCCTCCAGCAGTTTGTTATAGAGGTTAATATGTCGCTAGATTTACATAATAATATCTATATTCAACGATGTAGATTTTTTCTTTTTCTATGATTAACATGAGAATTTCTACTATTTTTCGATCAACGTGGGAATTTCTATGATTTTAGGATTAATGTGGTGGCTCTGTTTAACTCTGCTTTAGATAGATATATATATAGATACATAGAAGATATGTACTACCTCCGGTCATAAAAACAAGTCGCTGTTGACTTTTGCATAATCCTTTGACCATTCGACTTATTCAAAAATTTAGTGCAAACATACATAAATATAAATGATGCTTAAAGTATCTCTAATAATAAAACAAATCACAACAAAATAAATGATAACTTATGCAGTTTTTTTAATAAGACAAATGGTCAAAGGTGTGTACAAAAGTCAACAACGATTTGTTTTTATGATCGGACCGTTCCAAATTGTAGTTCACCGTTGACTTTTAGATATTATATTTGACCATTCGCCTTATTAAAAAAATATGTAAAAATTATTTATTTTGTTGTGATTTGTTTTATCATTAAACATATTTTAAGCATGACTTACATTTTTGCATATTTGCACTATTTTTTTGAATAAGACGAATGATCAAAGGCATCTTCAAAAGTAAATAGTGAATTACAATTTGAAACGGAGGAAGTAACAAAGAGAGATATTATATCCCTCGCCGTCGAGGCACTAACATCGTCCGTGAAACCCACGTGTTTAGCGACCCATGACACTCCGCAGGGACCAGCGCATCATCAGATGACCCTGCGTATACGGTTATGCACTGCGAGCTGCTCCCCCCTGCGGCGCCGGTCCAGCTGACGGGACGACTGAAGGCTGCACAAGTCGCCGTCGTCGTCAATGGCGGCCGTGCCACTACCGAGGCAGCCAGCACGCAGGCCCTCCGCTGAATCGCATTTCATCCCACGCCCCTTCAATTCGATTCGACCGCTCCATGGCCTCCTTCCTCGCCACTGGCACGGCACATGGCCATCAATGCCGCCGCGGGCACCTCCTGTCGGCCGGCCGGCCGGCCGCCGGCCGCCGGCCAAGAACCGAATCCGCACGCCGCCGATCAAGAAGGCGATGATGCTCTCCCATTTCCTCTCGACAACGACCTCACCTGCAACTTCTCGCGTCGCAGCGCATGAGCTTTGATTCCCCACTGGTTGGGAGTGCAAGAATCGCTCCTAGCCTCCTCTGGCTTCCCGTCGTCTTCTCCGACGACGACGAAATCAGACGCTGGGCGGTCCATGGCATGATTGTGTGAACTGGAGCCTGCCATTGATGCCACTGAAGCAGCCGGTGCGTACACTGTCACTCGCGCAACAGGATGCCGCGTCAGGAGTAGCAGAGCATCGATGAATGCACATGAGCTAGGCGCTGCGGGCTGCGGGGCAGACCTGCGAGTTCAGTGTACCCGCCTCTCAGGCCATGAGGCCGGCGCAGTGTTTCAGGTCTCAGCGTTGAACAAAACGGAATGGAATGTGGCAGTGGCATCATCAGATCATGACAGCCAGCAAGGCATGATAGCGAACTGGGAGCAAACTCCTAGGAGTCTGACTGTCCGAGTGGCTGATTAGCATGCCTGGCAGCCAGCGATTGATTGAAGAGGGTGTTTGACGTCATGCAGCCCATAATTTTTTTCTTTAACATACGAGCTCTGTCAATTCATTTAAATAAAAAATATAGAAAATTCTAAAGACAACCGAACAACACCACCGTAACTCAACGCTGCGAACTCAGCCTAAAACCGACCACACCGCTGCCCTGCAGGAGAACAACCGCATAATCGCTGGATACTACCGGAAACCCAACGACACAATATCAACGATCAACACAACAGAGCGACGCAGCCAACCCAACGGAGGCTACCACCTTAGCAATACTGAAACGATGGCCAAACAACAAAGGAATCTCTAGCAAGCGCTCAACCAGCAGCTTGAGAAACAACGTCTTAATCTAGGTAGCTGATACAGTACTATCGTCCGTTCGCACGAACTAGATTTTCACTCGGGGAAGCTTCAAGGAGAGTAGCACCCATGACAATGTCTCAAGAAGGGGAGTGGTGCCGAATGATGTCATCATTGCCAACCCAAATATGTAGGACGTTCGCTCGACGCGCTCACCACAAAACTCTGTTGACTGGAGGCCATAATCTAGGGGATTGGCGTGAAGACCATAGCCACCACCCACACCGCCACTGCACCACCAACAAGGGGAGCTGACCAAAACCGCCAAGCCTCAGGCGGAGGTAGGGCAAGAGCAGGCAACGATGGAACTCATCAAGGGCGCCAAAGGACGAGGGATTCGCCATTGCTAACGGAAACACCATAGGGTGGGAGCCGGTGAGAAGCTCGGTGTCCTTACACTCCAACACTCAAGAGCTCACTGCCATGCTAGCTGGGCAACCACAATCAGCCTCAAAACACTATCGTGACCACCACACCACTAGAGTGTCCACGTACCCTTACGTGGCTCATGGACTCAAACAATGAGACCCACACTTACCTATGACATTCAAGCCCTAACGTGTTTCTCGTGCCACTGCCGTGATCGCCACTATGCTCTTTAAGCGATCCCAAACCAGGAGTCATGCCATCGGATCCAGGCACCATGTCATTTGATCTGGCCACCGCATCGTAGGAGTATCCCCAAGCCACAGTCGCTCTGGCAACACCACCGTCGCGGACCTTGTGGGCTAGGACCCGTCGTCGGCCAACTCCATCTTGTTGCGCTAGGGAGAGGTCAAATACAAGCCAGGTCTAGTCGAATCTGTCCTCGGGTGACACGAATATGGTGACCTGACCCCTTTGTACTATCTCCAGCACGCGGCAAAGGGAGGGGCACCGACGATAAGAGAAGCTAAAGGAGAAAGAGGGAGGGGAAGAGGAATGGTTCGCTGCTGCTGTTGCACCAACAAGGGGAACTTTTGGTGGTGGAGATGAGTCACACCCTAAGCCACCCAAATAGAGGTGAAAATGGTGCGGATATTGTCCGACTGAATCGGTTGGATAGTGATATGGATAGTTTTATGGATATCCAGCTATTTTTGCGGATACAAATACGGATATGGCTAATGACGGAAAATATCCGATGGATAATATTTGAAAAAATATGAATAGTATATGATGGATATTTGATGTATTCTATCCAACTCACAAGAAAGCAACACAACTCTACATTGGCTAAGACCAGTCTAAACATATTATATTGATGATTTTCAAGTATGCATTCTTACATATTATCCAAATAATATTTGTTCTGAATTATATATGATAATATCGATTTTTTATGATCCGTATTCATATTCGACACTATTTGCGTTTGTATCCGACAACGACAATATTCATGTTTGTATCCATATCCACAGTATTCATATCCGTATCTACGTCCGATAAAAAATATTGATTGTATTTGTATCCTATACTATTCAATCGTATCCATCCAATCACACCCTGACCCAAAGGATGGTGCAGGACAACCTGCAGGTCATCGTTGGGCAACGCCACGCGTGTGGTGTCACATACATCGCTGGTCATCTGTGCGAATGTTAGTAGGGTGTTGCCAAGCAAGCACCTCGACATGGACGTCGAGGGCATGGCTAAGGGAGAGAAACAAGGAGGGGTCGAGAGGTGTAGCTAGTGCCGGTGAGTGTAGTCGGTGTGGGCGAAGATCAGCGAGTGTATGCCAGAGTGGAAGATGGCATCAGGGGCACCGCATGGCGAGCAAATGGCGGCACAACCACGGACGTCAAGAGGAGCAGCCAGAGGAAGAAGAAGGGTAAAAATGTCCATTGACATTTAGTAATTTGGTCAAAAGAAATTGGAAATTGGAGAAATAGCTAGAGTGGCGAATGCTAGAGATTGTCATGTTTGGGGTAGCATTTAACGGCGAGCGCCAGGCATCGGACGTCCGTTCGAGCGCGCGTCGATCGGACGCGCCTCGGTGGTTGGATCGCCGGCAGCGCGCGCATCCGACGCAGCCGGCGCCCCCGTGTGCACTAGATGAAAGGCCGAGTTGGTTAGATGTGCAGTTGATCATTTTTCAATTAAACTTCTGATTTTTATACAAAATTCAAAAAGTGTTCAAAAGCTTGGAAAAAATTTCATAATTCTTCTAAAATCGAGAGCAGCCCATTTTAAATACTTTTAAATTTTTTTGAATTTTTTTCACTTTTTTAATTTTTTTTATGTGAACCTAGGAGAACTCGAACTTTACAGTATGCTAGTGAAACTTGATCGTGTGCTGATGAACCTTGACTCATGTATTGATGAAGGCGAGTGTCAGATGAAACCTGATGAAACTTGAATGAAACCTATTGAAACTTGATGAAACTTGAATTGACTTGATTAAACTTGGAAAAACTGGATGAAACCTATTGAAACTTGACGAAACTTGGATTAAACCTGATCAAACTTGATAGTTCGGCAAGTTTATCGAATATGAAATCCAAGTTTCGGTAGGCGAAACCCAAATTTCATCAGGTAAGTTTGAAGATTTATATGGCAACATACATCTTGTTTTGTTCGTAAAAATACGAGGAACACGTTGGTGCAAACGGTTTGTGGATTGTTCTTTTCAGCGTCTCGTGCCGTTGCATATAATTGTAGCAAAATTTGTTATTTTTATATAGCCTATATGTTGTGATAATTCGTAACGATTTTTTTGTGGCTTTTAGTAGTCTTTCCAAATATCCTAAAAATATTTTTTTATTATTTTTTTATAATCTTTAGACCTCTTTTCGAGGGCTCTAAAATTTGCTACAATGTTACGCCAACGCAACAATACGCTGAAAAGAATAAGGCCCTAGAGCACCCAGTCAAAATTTATGGCCATCAAAAGATAAAAATGCTTGTGGGACCCACCTTGCATGGCCAAACCCACACTGCGCAGCGTCAACGCGTGCGTCCGGCCTCCCGTACAGTAGTCTTTCCGTTTAACAATCCAACTCTTTTGGGTGGCAAAATTCTCATAGTGGGCCCTCTTGAATGACAAATAACCAATTGTCTCTAAAATCGATCATTGCTTTTTCCCGTCCCAAGGATTTGATTTTGTAGTTTTTATACCTTTCTCGCAATCCATTTACCCCAAAGTTGCAATGTTGCAAATTCTCTGGTTGCATATCGGATTGCGACAATTTGTTGAAAAAAATGTAGCGTTTCAATTTGCTTGTTAAAGCAAATTCAAGTGGCCCTCTACAACACTGTAGCAGATATAGAGGGGCTGCTGGAGGGAAGGAATCTTTTAGAGGGTATTGCAAATTGTGAAGAAATTTTAGAGGGGTGGATAGAGGGGACACTAATAGTGTTTTAGAGGGGAAGAACCGGTTGGAGTTGCTCTTACATTCCGAGCGTGGTCTGATCCATGCTACCTCTAATTAATGTTTTTTTGCTAGTTGCATGCATAGATTTAATTGGCTACATTCACTTAATCTTCCTTTGGAATCAACAATTTGATCAATTTTACTCAAGGGTGCAACATGAAAATGGATCATAATGATTGCTTGGTTATCACATCGGACAAACAATTTAAAACAGATACTCCCAAAACCAAGAACAACCCATGAACAAATATAGGTAGCGAAACGGAAACAATGTTTCTCAATAAACCTATTTAAATCATACGACTTATAATATCCAACTTAGTGAGAAATTCTTGAGGTTTCCTTTGGCAAAAAAAAATACAGCTTAAAGGACAAACGGATGGACGAAGGAATATGGCCGGGTCTTTCCTCTTTCGGGGAACAGGACTGGTACTTGGTCCAAGCTGGGAGCGAAAGAGTACCAAAAGGCCTTAAAACTCTCACCGTACTGAGTCACTAACCAAACCATTGGTGTGATCTCCAAGCAGATAGTTGTATCCATCAGTGCTGATCTACAGGAGGATCTCAAGCAGCACACAGTGGCAGACAGTCACAGTGGCAGGCATCAGGAATGGTCGGTGGCAGGGGGGAAACGGCGCATACGGATTCTGCAATTACTGTTGTCAATACTGAGATGGCCAAGTAAATGATGCACAAGTTTCCCGTCTCCTAGCGCATCAGATTTGCATTGATCGTGCTCAGATCCACATGCACGTTTGTCGTCCGTTAGGACATGTACAACGCCATTTATGATGCCGTCTGTATGGCCATGTGGCAGAAAAAAGAGGGGAGAGAAAGAAGAAAGAGAACGAGGTCGTCGTCTCACGAGACGACGGTGCAAGCTTGTTGCCCAAAGCTATGTAGACAGCATCCGCCACGTTGTATGGTGAGCGCCGGCGCTTGTGAGATCTGGTGCGGGTGGATTTTTTTGGCGTGAAGAATCGAAGATGGCGGCAAATCTTCCCCCCTTGCGCGCTATTTTGCCGATATCAAATTTTCCTCCCCGCTCCACAAAAGAGCCCCTGGTAATCCCTACCATCACTCAGCAGCAAGATGAACCGAGAGAAGGGGAAAGAGGCGGCGACGCGAGAGCGGAAGGGAGCAGCAACGAGAGAGCGGAAGGGGGCGACGGCGCGGGAGCAGAAGGGATTGGCAACGGCGGCCGGATCCGGGGTTGCATCAGTTCCCGGTGGCGCGAGTGCGCAGCGGCTGGATTCGAGTTCCACGGCTTCATCTTTTGGTGGCGGCGCGTCATCCCAGTGGCTGGATCCGGGCCTTGATACGGCGAGGAGTGCCACCTCGGCACTTGGATTTGGCGCGTACATTTTTCCTTTATATATATAGAGAGTAAACCGGGGATGGTAAAAACTGAAAAATTTCAATGTTTGCCTAAAAAAATACGTCAAACAAACAAATGCTCATACTTTAAATCTAATTATAAAAAATGCCCTCCAGCGCCTTTGGGGAGGACGGCATTTAGAGGTTGTAGCCTTCGCCGAGGGAGTCCTTGGTGAGGGCGGCAAGTTCCGACCCCACAAAAAATTGCCGACGGCGGGTTTAGCTCGATCGATCTGCATGCATTCACGGTAGATTGCTTGATTATTTTGCATCCTTGATTTGGCCATGCATGTGTATTATGTATATGTGAATTGTTGAATTTTCTTCGCAGCTAATTCTTTGTTCTAAATGATGGCTAATTAATTAGCTCTTGTGCAGGCTTAATTAGCTAATCGTGCAGGAACTTGGTGCCCCCGGTGAGGGCGCCCTCACCTTGCCGCCCTCATCGAGGGTGTCCTCACCCTTGTTGCCCTCTAAATGCCGCCCTCCCCGAGGGTGCCTGAGGACAATTTTACAATTAGATCTAAAGTATGGGCATTTTTTGGTTTGACGTATTTTTTGGGCAAACAGTGAAAATTTTCATAAAAACTAGCGACGCCCGTGGCCTGTGGCATTAGTTTCGTAAGGCATAAGTGTATTTCGAGTTTTTTAGTTTTTTATTTTTAGTCATTTACTGGAATATTTCTATTATTTCTTACTTCATTTTATGAAAGTCAACATTTATAATGCTTAAATTCATTTAATCCTCACCATGATTTTTTTTGTTACATTTTGAAAATTTTAAATTTTTTAAGATAATTCTAGAATTGTTTTAAAATATTTTCCTATAGGGGCGACGTGGCAGCCCGTAGTTGCGCCACGTCACCACGTGACGCAATCAAGGGCAGCCTGTGAGGGATTTGTTATATTACATTGATACCCATGAATCTAGGTACCCATGGATACCCGACTCAACTGGTCCAAGCTCGGGTTTCAACCTAGATCCACAGGTATGATACTTCGGATCCAGGTCCAGATATCAATTTAGACCCATGCATACCTAGTGGGTACAATAAATATTTTTAAAAATTAAACTTTGGGAGTCTTCCATAGTTCTGCTCCGACTCTTAGCCCAGATGACACAGTTGGCCTTAAAGCCCACTTGAACTACTAGCCATGTTACTAGATCTATTGCCACTTTACTCTAGTCCCACTCCCACTCCCTCTCCCCATTCCACCAAGGCCTTGTTCTTTTCAGCGTATCGTATCGTTGCGTATTACTGTAGCAAATTTTGTTATTTTTATATAGCCTATATGTTGTCATAATTTGCGACGATTTTTTCGTGACTTTTAGTAGTCGTTCCAAAGATTCTAAAACTATTTTTTAATTATTTTTTTATAATCTTTAGACCTTATTTGAAGGCTCACAAATTTCTTCTGAAGAATACGCAAACGCAACGATGTTACCGCTTTGCCTGTGTCATCGCTCCATTCTTTATCTCTCTTCCCCTCTTCCTCTCATCTTGGCAATCTAGCTCCTTCTCCTCGTCATACAACGGCGTAGTCGTGCCATCCTCTGTCCTTCAACGTAGGCAGTTCTCCCTACCTCCAACTGGCAATAGCAGCGACCCTCCCATCAAGCAGCGGGTTGCACCAACGGCAACATCAATGCATGCCTCAGTGCCTCACCCAAGTGGTAGGTTGGCCGCTCCTCCATGGTGGTGTTGTCCCTCAGTTTTGTCCTAGGTGGCGATGGGCCCTTCCCAGGCATCGGTGCCACGGTATCCCGTATCCTCGATGAAACGCACAAGCTTTTCCTGATCAGTGTCGTAGCCTCCCGACATAGTGGCTCCAACTTTTCTTTTTGAATCTCATATCTGAGACTAGGTTGGACCTCACAGGTACTCATTAGGTCTCGGTTACCCATGGAGCCCGTGTCCGGGTCTAGGTTTGAATCCAAGGAAGTTTTGGGTCTAGATCTAGATACGTATTATGGCCTAGTCTTGAGTCCGGGTATGTAACGGTTGGACTCGGAGGTATAAAGCTGATTGTAATCCCTAGGAGTAGTGTTGGTTGTGGCATCATGCAACAGGAACAAATCACATATATGCTTATGCTTAGAAGAATAAGCCACTAGCAATTTCACTACAGGAATACGTGTTTTTTTCGTTGGCCCGAATAAAATTCGTCGGCCAAAAAACAACCAACTGAAATTATATACGTAATTTCGTCGGCTTCTGTAAACCGATGAAATTATATCCTTAATTTCGTCGGTTTTCTTGGCCTGACGAAACTTTAATGACAATTTCATCGGCCTGACGAGCCGACGAAATTACATTTGGAAAAATCGGCAGGCCATATTCCCAAAGGGTATTTTCGTCGGCTTGGGCCAATGAAAATAATTTTAGAAAAAACTTTTTTATTTATTTTCATCGGCTGGGCCGATGAAATTAATTTAAATATTTATTATTATTTTCGTCGGCCAATGCCGATGGAAACATAATTAAAAAAATTGTTAAATTCGTCGGCTTAGGCCAATGAAAATATATTAAAAAAATATTTTTTATAAATTCGTCGGCTTTGGCCGATGAAAATAACGTGGACCCTAATTTTACCTGGAACCCCACGCCAAATTTATTCGCCCTACCGCCTTAGCATTGCCGCCGGCGTCTCGCCGTCTCGCTTTGCGCCGTCGCCGCTTCGCCGCCTAGCCATAACGTGCCCACTGAGCCCGACGCGCCGCCCATTGCCGCCGCCGTGGCGCCGCCGCCGCCTACCGCCCGCCCTAGCCGCCGCCTAAACGCCCACCACAACCTCGCAGCCCCACCTTCGCCTCGACCCATTGCCGCTTCGCCGTAACGCGTCGCCTCGCCACCATTCCTACGCCGCTGCCCGTCGATTCTGCCCGCCCGGCCGCCCTTCTCTGCAGCCGCCGCCATCCAAAGGTGCCGCCCACCCCAACCGCCGTCCGTCCGGCCGACGTGACCCCACCGCCACCGCCCAATAGCGCGTCGGCTCCGCCGCCGTCGCCGCCTGCCTTCGCTGCCTTGTTGTCGCCACCACGCCGCCGCCACCCACCCCATAGCACGTCGGCTCAGCCGCCCTCGCCGCCCCTGTTGCCCTGCTGCCTTGTTGTGGCCACCACGCCGCCGCCGCACTTCGGCCCCGCTGAGCCGCAGCCACAATGTGTCATTATCACGCCACCACAGGTGAGTGTTTAGTGATTTAATCAAATGCTATATGTATAAATGTTTGGTGATTTAGTCAAATGTTTTATGTGTAAATGTTTAGTTATTTAGTCGAATGTTGTATGTATTAATGTTTAGTGATTTAGTCGAATGTTGTATATATAAATATTTAGTGATTTAGTCAAATCCTATATATATAAATGTCGAATGTAACATGTTGCAACATAATTGTCCTATCCTATACGTCACCCGTTCGGGAGTGACACGGGGCACATTTAATTGTGCTCCATGTCGGTCCGAAATTGTCCACGTTTTTTGGACAGCCTGTGAATGGACGACCTTAGTCATGATTTGTATGACATGTTGTGGGATCTTAACGAAATTTCGTCAGCATAATCCTGTTGTTCTCCGATGCACTACATTTCAACGTGCACTCGGAGAACAGCAGGGTTATGCTGCCGAAATTTTGTTCAGATCCTACGGCATTTCATACAAGCTACGCTAAGGTCGTCCATTCGTGGGTGGGTTTAGGACCTATCCTTGCCTAGAACCTTGTTAGGATTTAAAACCCGTATAAAAATAATTAATGCATTTAATTTAATACCATCAAAGATGGAAGGTGGTCGAAAGTGGATGTACGACGGTTGGAGAAGCAACGAGGCGCCGTCGAAAGAATGGATGATGAAGACCCAGGATTTTGTGAATTTTGTTTACGCCTCGAATCCTGGTATGTGGTGGCTTGACTAAGTGTCCTTGCTCCAAGTGTCGTAACTTCTCGCGACATGTCAAGATGACCATGGAGCATCATCTATGCAAGCATGGATTCATGCCAGATTATCTTATATGGTACGAGCATGGAGAGTCAAGAAAAGAGAACACGTCAATTCCAATTGATATTGTAGATGATGAAGAGAATTTTATAGGAGATATGATGGATGATTTTATGGAGCAGTTTGAAGATCCCCTAGGGCCAGAAGTCGAGAAGTTCTTTAGTCTTCTCTCAACCTCGCAAGATCCATTGCATGAGTCCACAGATGTCATCCAACTTGCAACTGTTACAAGAATAATGGCAATTAGGTCAAAGTACAACTTCTCTGTAGCATGTTTCAATGATATTGTTGAATTGATATCAGACATTTTACCAAAACCCCATAAGATGCCAAAGAATTTCTATCAATCTAGAAATCTCTTGAGCAATCTAGGGATGCGTTACGAGAAGATTGATGCGTGCGTCCAAAATTGCATGTTGTTTTAGAAGGAGAATGAAAAAGATGACCATTGCTTAATATGTGGTAAGTCCAGATATATTGAGTTTGCCAAAGAAGATGGGACTGTGCAGACAACAACCCAACCGATGAAAGTGTTACGACTGTATCTATCTAAATCTACTGCAAAGCACATGAGATGGCATAAGGAAGGTGTTCGTCTTAAACCAGATATGATGTGCCATCCTTCCGATGGTGATGCATGCAAGGCGCTGGATAGATACGACGCAGATTTTTCCCAAGACCCCAGAAATATGCGCATTGGGTTAGCAACTTATGGGTTTACTCTTTTCAACACAAATGCGTCATCGTACTCGTGTTGGCATGTTTTCGTGATTCCGTATAATCTTCCTCCTGCATTATGCATGAAAGACGAGTACGTGTTTCTAACCCTTGTTATACCTGGTCCTGATCATCCTGGAAAGAACTTAGATTTGTTCATGCAACCATTGATGGAAGAGTTGAAAGAGCTGTGGAGTGGGGTGAGAACGTATGACATCAGAAAAAAGGATTACTTTACCCTGAGAGCAGCGTACTTTTTGTCTATACATGACTTTTCTGCGTATGGGATGTTCTCAGGATGGAGTACACACGGCCGATTATGTTGTCCAATATGCAAGGGTGATACATATGCATTTCGTTTAAAGAATGGTGGCAAATTCTGCTTCTTTGGCTGTCATCAACGGTTCACTTCTACCAATCATCCTTTCAGGATGGAGAGTAATGTGTTTCGTAAAGATACGATAATAACAAAGGGTCCACCGAAGCGTTTAACAGCGCGCGAGATTGCTGATTGGCAAAGCAGATTTGTGCGCATGGAGGATGGATATGAAGGGTTTAAGGAGGAACATAATTGGACTCAGATATCTTTCATTTGGAGCCTTCCTTATGCTACCCATCTAATTTATTGGCACAATGTGGATGTTATGCATCAAGAGCGCAATGTTGCAGAAGTAGTTGTCAGCATCTGTTTTGACTTTAAAGACAAAACAAAAGACAACATTAAAGCTCGTCGAGATATGGCTGAAATATATGACCGACCTACCCTTGAGGTACGATCAGATCAAGCAGGACGTACAGGGAAGCCTTGTGCTGCATATTGTCTTAAACCAGCTGAAAAAAGAAGGTGCTTTTATGGTTGAAGAAGGTTAAATTTTCAGATGGCTACGCGGCGAACCTGAGACGTGCAGTCAGCATAATTACTGGCAAGATAACTAGCCTAAAGAGTCATGATTATCACATTATCATGGAGCGGTTGCTTCCTGTAATGTTTCATGGTTATTTCAAAAAAGAAGTTTGAACAATGTTGGCAGAACTCAGTTTTTTCTATAGACAGTTGTGTGCTAAGTAAATAAGCAAACAAATGATGAGAAAATTAAAAAAAGATATACCAGTTCTTGTATGTAAAATGGAAAAGTATTCCCATCAAGCTTTATGAATGTCATGCAACATCTTTTGGTGCACTTGCCATATGAAGTGGAGGTTGGTGGGCCTGTACAGTATCGATGGATGTACCCTATAGAAAGGAACCTCAAAAAACTCAAAGCAACTGTGGGTAATAAAGCACGAGTAGAAGGATGCATTGTGGAAGCATTTTATCTTAAGGAGATATCATACTACGTGAGCACATATTTCGCGGATGAGGACAACGTTAATGCTCATGTGCCACGGTATCACACAAGTGATGAAATTTTGGTGAGTGATCTGCAAATATTCCGGTGTTGCTGTATATGTTCACCAACATGAACGAAATGGACGGCTATTGTGAGTAAGCGTTTACAATTAGGTATTTTTTAAGTGACAAAATGCATAATTTACCTGTATATTTTTTATATAGGATCTTCGATCAACCAAATTGGAAAGCGAGACAACAACCAACAAAAAATGAACTTGAAAGATTGAGACGTGATGGTATACGGGGTGGTCCAAGTTTTGTCACCTGGTTTCGAAAATATGTAAGTTCTATTTACACTTAACAATAAGTCGGTATGTAAAACAATATCTTACTAGATGCACTACCTTTGCAATGCATAGTTGATAGTACTGTCCATGAGGACCTAAGACAACTTTCACATGGAAGCGCTACGGCAAGAAGCTACGGTCGTTTTGATATCAACAGGTTTCGCTTTCGTTCTACATCTTTTGAATCAAGACATCTACAATTAGCCACGACAGATAGTGGAGTTGTCACTACAGCGTATGGTGCTGATGGTCGGAAGACCGAGTATTACGGTATCATTCAGAAGATAATTGAGTTTACATTTGGGGGTCGAAACAGTTAAAATTAGTTTTCTTTTACTGTGATTGGTTTGATCCTAAGACAGGAACAAAACGTACCAACAAAATTGGTCTGGTTGAAGTGAACCCGACATCACGGCTACCAGGATATCATCCATTTATACTTGCACACCAAGTTGAGCAGATATACTACATGTCGTATCCATGTAGAAAAGTTGAGAACTTGAAGACATGGTGAGTTGTTCATAAGGTAAAGCCTCCGGGTCGTTTGTCCATTCCCGGAGACGATGAGTATGTAGAATGCGAGATTGACAATACAATCGACGAAGCATATCAAGAAGGTGGTTTGCCACACTCATTTGAAATAAATACTGCACTTGCCCATGACCAAATAGTTGGTGACCCCGCAGATGTTATTGTCGATCATGTGAGTTCTAAGAAGCGTACAACGAAACGAACCAGTCACACCCCGGCAACTCTCATGTCTTTCATAATACAAATGTCACCAATCAAACTCATGAGCCCGATGACTTCTAAAAAGTGTAATTAAATTTCTCAATTTGTAGTTGTTTTCATATGCATATATTTTTATTATTTCACTAACTTGTTATTTTTTAAATAGGCTGATGTTTTCACATCGCAATAAAGGAAAAGAAAAGAAGAATGACTCTTCATCTTCGAAGAGCTCAGGTACTGGTGCAGCATCTTTAGGTGGTTCTCTCTTTAGAGGCAGCAATTCACAACAAAGTCGTCGAAGAGAGTTGGAGAGATGCCTTCAACAAGTTCAGTTGGAGATGTCTCCACCAGAGGAGCCAGCTCCTCTGGTGGACTTCGCTTCCAGGAGGTATTATATCTATAGATCCAAATTGTTTCATTATTTACACTTATATAATATGATTCTTGAGTTCCTATTTCAGGATTTTGTGCAGGACGGGGATGGTGACGAGGATGGTGATGGGGATGAGGAAGCTCTTGGGGATGAGGAAGAGGAAGGTGATGGACTTGGTAATGGAGAGGGAGCGGATGAAGAGGAGGTTCTTGAACCTATCTTCAGGTACTTATTGTGTGTTGTAAATATTCCTTCCCTCTACATTATTATCCAAATTAGGATACTTATAATTTTGTGTTTTCTTATTTCAGGTATAGGTCCAACAACCTTATGAGCTGCGCAGTTAGTGACCCTCGTTCACGAAGGGTGATCATTCCCCATGGTGAATGGTGAGTATTGACGGCGTGTTTTTCACCGAACCACCAGCGAATCACACCCCTATCAAATCTCTGTTTCTGCTAGCCGATCAGCCCGGGCTCGATCCGATTCGAGCGTCGGACACGGCGAGGAGCGACGCGCAGAGGTTACCCAGGTTCGGACCCCCTTGCGGGTAACAGTCCTACTCCTGCCGAGCCTTAGCTCTTTCCTTGTTGTGGTTGTGTGTGAATGATTACAGAATGTTTGCTTCGAGCGTAGAATGCCCAATGCCCCCTCCCTTTCTCTCTCTCCGCCTTTTATACAAGCGGTGGATAGGCGGAGAGAGTCAAGGGGTGCGCAAAACAGTACACTAAGTACACTGAGTACACTGATAAGATGTGAGGGAATGGACAGGAGAGACGAAAACGTGCTGCTACTGTGCTGAGCGGCGCTGTCCACGCGTGCTTCGCAAGTGGCCTCTAACCTAGGTGAACACGCCGGTAAGGGAAAAGGCGGGGCCCAGCTTGCGCCGCCTGACGTGGGCGGCCAACCTGATGACGGCTACTCTCTCTCTGCCGGTCAATTCCGCCGAAACCTGATGATATTGATCGACTGCAGAGGTCACTGTGGCGGTAATCATCTCTTCTTCAGTCCGTCCGCGCGTGACGTCGCATTAAATGCTCCTGTCCTTTGCAGCGGGGAAGAGCCTTCGCCCGGAAGACTCCCCTCGGGACGCTTCTTGCCGTGCGGGCCCCACCTGACAGTGAGGAGGCCTCTCACGCTCGTCCCGAGCACCGGAACACAGTCGCCCGTGAAGGGCTCGCCACGTGGCTGGGGCACAGTCGGCCGCTGACGCGTAGGGCCCCTGGCCTTGGCTGAGGGGCTCGCCCTGCTGGCCGGGCTTGGTCGCCGCTGTCGCGTGGGGCCCTTTGGTCTTCTTTAGGACTCTTCATACCACGGTATTTCTCAGAACGACAGAGCCCCGGTCCACCATGATACGCAAACCGTCGCGTCGATATTTCGCCATCTCTCGCGCGGGGGGAGACGAATCGTGGGGGCCCACCTCCTGCGGCGGCCGTACGCCTGATTCTCCACCTGCGCACGATCTTCCTTGGGGAACCGAACCTTTTTTCGCGGGAAGCCGAGGAGCACGGGGCATAATGGCGCCGCGCGCGCGGGCGAGTGGGGACGGAATCCAAACTGTCGCACTCGCTTCTTCCTCCTATAAATGCCCCACTTCTCCGAGCCGCGATGAGTTCTTTCGCGCGCCAAGTCCCCAAACAGCCATCCACCTTCTTCGCCGCCGTTGTAGAGATTTTTCGCCAATGCCACCGCCGTCTTCCCATGGCTCCGAAGCGCAGCAGGAGTCGTCGTGGGGACGCCGCTCCAGCCACGCCGCCGCTTGACACAGTTTTGCCCGCCTCCGTCGCCGATGAGGAGACAGTGGCGCGGCTCCAGCGGCACGTGCCGCCGTCCGCCGCCCAGTTCCGCGCCGGCACCATGGCGTCAAGCCCCCGTGACGGGGAAATCAACACCTTCACCTGGGCGGTGCTGGCAGGGCTTGTCCCACCATACTCCGAGTTCTTCCTGGGGTGCTTGCCTTCTACGAGATCCAGGCGGCGCACCTTCCCCCCAACTCCATCGTGATGCTGGCCATCTTCGCCCACCTCTGCGAAATGTTCGTGGGGGCGATGCCAAGTCTCCCGCTCTGACGCCGGCTCTTCACGCTGCACGTGAGCTCGCGCTCGAGCAGGACCGTCGGGAGCTTCTACTTCTCGCTCCGCGACTCCGCCGCCTTCATCCTTGTCGCGCTGAAGTCCAACTGGAAGGACTGGGTGCAGCAATGGCTGTACGTGGAGGATTCCAGCGGCTGCGACGAACTCATCCTCCCCGGGGGCCCTGCGGAATCCCTCGCCAGCTGGGGGTCTCTTCCCAACGATGCAGCGGAGACGGAGGCGATGCTGGCGCGCATTGCCGAGCTCCGCCACAATGGGCTCACCGGAACCCATGTGGTGGCGGACTTCTTGCGGCGCCGCCTCTGCCCGCTTCGCATGAGGGCGCGCCCCGCCTGGCAGTACTACGGCGACGATGATAGAACCCGCATTGCTCCTGGAGGTAAGGACTCAGACTTCCTTTTGGATCTTCTAGCCTTTGGGAACTTCTTTTCCTTCTTGGCTTTTTGCTGATTCGCGGCTTTCCTTTTTCTGCTGCCCAGCCGCGGGGAATGTGTCAGAGGAAGTGCTCCGCCAATGGCTGGCGGGCCTCCTGCCCGCGCCAACCGGCGACGCCCCTCTGACTGCGAACGTCCGCCCCCTCTGCGACTGGGACCCACGGGAGCGCAACCCGTACCTTCGTGCGCTGCCTCCCATGGAAGTTTCTGGTCCCATGGTCCAGGTGGTCCAGCGACCCTTGCAGATCTGCGACCAACCTTCGACGACCGCAGAAGCTCCTGCGGCCGCCGTTCCTTCCGTGGCCGTCACGCTTCCTGCCCCAGCTGACGCGGACCGCACGCTGGGGAAGCGTCGCCTGATCCTCTTCGAAGACGACGACGAGGAGAGAACAAGCCCGAAGAGGCCTCGCCCCGCGAGACCAGGGCTTCCTCCGCTGTCCTTGGACCCCTCTGACGGGGGCGCTGCTGCAGACGCCGACGCTCCGCCTCCTGGCGAGAGCGCGGCGACTCTTCCGGAGTCGGCGCCTACTGCGCCGGCTTCTTCCGCACCGGTGCTTCCTGTGCCGACGCCCATCGCGCCAGCGCCCACGGTGATCCTGCCGCTGCCTCCACCTCCCTCAACGGGAGGAGAAACGACTGCGCCGGCTCCGCGGCCCGGCGGCCTACAGCTGCCGCCTTCTTCCTTTGCCTTTGGGGGGCGTCGCTTCAGGTGACTTTCTGCACACATGCATTTTGGCGTTAGAGTTAGCATGCTACGCGCTTTTCGCATACCTTAACCCTTTTCTGGTTTTTCTCCGTGGGATAGGGCGGATCCTGGGCCTCAAGCTCCCGTCCGCGCTCTCCATCAGCCCCCGGCTTGCTCCCGGTCCCTTCAACGGGGACGGCGCCCCCTGCGGTGGAGAATGCGCCGCCGCCAAGGCCGGTGCACCTTCCGGATGTCGCCGCCACCGAGACCGACGCCGTTTCCGCCATCGCCGCCGACATCGGGCGCTTCGAGCGCTCGCGCCCTCGCCTTGGCAAGGCGGTCGAAGGCGCCTTGACCGCAACCACCGAGCCGTCGGCGAAGCTGCGGCGAGTCTGGAGCGGAGATTGACGCTGGCGAGGCGGCGACCAGCGAGCTGCGGCGCGAGCCACCGCCGCCTCGACCACCCAGGAGACCTCGAACCTCCGCGCGACGCACTCCGAACACCTCCGGGCCATCACCGCTATGCTGCGGACCGCTTATCGCAGCTTCGCGGATGTCCTTGATCCACCGGGGTCACCTTTACGCCCATTGAGGAGGCGGTGCGCGATATGCCGGCTGATGGGGCCAGCGCCGCCGAGGCTCGAGCGATCTGCGGTGATGATCTGACGCGGCGTCGAAAGCGGTCGCCACGGCATCTTTGAAGCAGTGCGGTTCGTCTTGGGCAACTGCCTTACCCAAAACGCCGCGTTCGATCTTGACACCACCACCGGGGAACCTTCGTGCCAGCTGTCCCGGGACGAACAGTCTCGGGTCGAAGTCGCCGTGAACCGCGTATCCATGATGGGCGGCGCTGCACCGGAAGAAGACGACGACGATGAGGAGTAGCCGAACTCCTCTGCCCGTCTCGTCTTGTATATAAAACCTGTTTAATGCAATCGCTTTTCCTGCCACAAGTCTCATTTATCTTTACGCAATTTCTTACTTGCGAAAAAAGAAGAACTTAGGCAACCGACCGCCAAAAGCTTTAGACAGAACGTTCTACTGAAAGTGAGCGCTTTTTCCTTAGGCATCTGGTTACTTCAACCCTTATGGCCTCTTTGCGAACCGACCTTAAATGTTACGTGGCGAGCACTTAGCTTCCGGAAATGGTCTAGACGCCGGTGCCGTCGTTGGCGCAGGGGCCCAGACCGAGCAGACACACCAGGCTAGAACACGCCTTCCATCCGCCTCGCCTCGTCCAGCGCAAGTTTAAGTGTTCGCCTTTGCAACTAAGGGGCCATCAGCCTTAAGTACATTTTCGCTACCAGCTTTCAACAGAATGTTTTCTAACAGACTTTTTAAGGCGGAAAACAGATGCTCGCAGAGAAACAGAACTTATCTTTATACTGCAGAAGATGGCTTTGTACATCACAGCCCTCGAGGCGAGCGGAGGAGGAAGACCTCGCCGCTCGGCTCCAAGGAAAGACCGAAACAGCTACCTACGGGTAGAACTTCCTCAGTTGCTCGATGTTCCAGGTGTTCGCCACTTCGCGACCATCCTCGAAGACGAGCCTGACTAAGCCTGGGCGGGATACTGAGACCACCTTGAAGGGGCCCTCCCACAGGGGAGACAGCTTGTTGCGGCCTGCCTGTGCCTGAATTTTGCGTAAGACGAGGTCGCCTCTCGCCCGGTGTTCTCTCACACCCTTACGGCTTGATAACGGCGAGGATTCGCGATATCTGGCGGCCCGGATCGCCGCTCTGTCTCTGATCTCCTCCAGGAGATTTACCTTATCCTGACGCCGGTCAGGGTCTCCATCTTCGCTGTACGCCGCTACTCTTAGGGATCCGAAGGCGAGCTCAGATGGGAGCACCGCCTCAGAACCATACACCAGGAAGAAGGGAGTTTCGCCGGTGGCTCTGTTGGGGGTCGTCCTTAGTGCCCAAAGCACGGTGGGGACTTCCTCAGCCCAGCGCTTGCCACGCTTCTCCAGACGATCGAACGCCCTTGTCTTGAGTCCCTTAAGTACCTCAGCGTTCACCCGCTCCACCTGCCCATTGCTCTTCGGATGTGCAACGGAGGGAAAGCACAGCTTAGTGCCCAGCTCTTCACACCAATCTTGAAAGTCAACGCTTTTGAACTAAGCGCCGTTGTCGGTGATGATTCTGCTGGCGACGCCAAAGCGGACGAAGATGCTTCTCATGAACTTTATGGCTGCCGCAGAAGTGATCACCGGGACCGGCGAGGCTTAAACCCACTTAGTGAACTTGTCGATGGCAGCGAGCGAGATCGTGTAGCCCGGTTGCCGCGAGAGCGGGCCGAGATATCGGCCCCGGACGCGAAGCGGCGGAAGAGCGGAATGGTTTGCAGCGCCTGGGCCAGTCAGTGGATCTGCTTAGCATGAAACTAGCACGCTTTGCATCTCCTCACTAGCTCGAAGGCATCCTGGAGGGCAGTAGGCTAGTAGAAGCCATGGCGGAAGACCTTTCCGACCAACGCCCGGCTCCTAGAGTGGCTCCCTCACATGCCTCCATGGATCTCAGAGAGGATTTCGCTCCCCACTTTCCGAGTGACGCACTTCAGTAGAACTCCGTTGGCGCCCTGGCGATATAGGCCCCCACCTACTAGGGCGTAGCGCTTGGCCTTGCGCGCTAACTTCTCAGCCGACGCGTCATCGTCGGGGATCACTCTGTCCCGCAGGTAGGCTAGGATAGGATACATCCACTGACCTTTCCGGACGAGTGCGACGACGTTAGGATGGTCGTCGACGTACTCTGCCTGGCCTGGCATTTCCGCCTCAACCGCCGCAGCAGTTCTTCCGCATCCTCCCTCCAGCTGGGGAGCTGCTGCGAGAATGCTGACGTCTCCGCCGGACGTGGGAGCTGCGTCGAGAATCATGCCGTTCCCACCAAAATCAGGGACTGCGGCAGACGGCCGCGTGAGTCTTTCTTCAAAGACCCCAGCCGAAACAGGTGCCCTTGACGAGGCAATCTGGGACAGCTCATCCGTCATGTTGTTGTCGCGTCGGGGGATGTGCACGAAGCGCAGTTCCTCAAAAAACTGCTCACCAGGTAGGCCGCCATGACGGGATCTGAACAGGTGAATTCCTTCCTCACCTGGTTCATGACCAGGAGAGAGTCGCCTTTGACTTGAAGCCGCCGGATGCCCAGGGTTGAGGCCACCCCGAGCCCAGCGAGAGTCGCCGTATTCAGCGGCGTTGTTGGTAGCGGAACTCCGGCACCACCAGTGCGAACAATGTCGCGGTGGGAGACACGAGCGACGCCACCATGACCCCCTCGGCCGGAACGAACCGTTGAAGAAGAGAGTCCACGGCAAGAAGCTGGGTGTCTTCAACTCTGCCGCCGCGAAGTCCATTCATTGCGAACTCCGCCACGCCCTTTGACCGCCCGTCCGAAGCGAACTTGAGGTCGAACTCCGCCATGACTCCATTGCCCACAGCAATGCGGCCCGTCGCCTCGCGGTTGAAGAGAATTTTACGCAAGGGTACTTGGTCGAACGGTGATTTCGCCCGAAAGTAGTGGCCTGACCTCACGGCGCCGTCGGCATATGGCGTAAAGCATCTTACGGTCTTTGCGAGTACCTTGTTTCTGCATCGTGGAGGACCTTGCTGATGTAGTAGATCGGGCGCTAGACTCCTTCTCTCTCCGCCACCAACACTGCGCTGACCACCTCCGGGTTTGCCGCGACATAGAGGATCAACGGCTCGCCCGGATCTAGGGCGACCAGCACGAGCGGCGAAGTGTGGTACTTCTTCAGCCCATCGAACGCCTCCTGCGCCTCCGCGGTCCACTCGAAAGAATCGGTTTTCTTTAAGAGCTTGAACAGGGGGAGACTCTTATCCCCCAGGCGAGATATAAAGCGGCCCAGGGAAGTCAAGCAACCCACCAAGCACTGCATATGCCGAAGTCGCGTCGGGGGCTTCATGTTTTCGATTGCCTGAATGTGATCGGCTTTGTTGAATGTGATTGATTGTTCGACCACACGGTACTGGCGAGACCCTCGCCGAACGCGACGGCGCACACCTCCCTCATCACACGCTTAAAACTGGCGTGAGACAGATAGGTGGCCGTTCCGCCGTGGATGAAGGCGACTTCGCGCTCCGCTTGCTGAAAGCCAAGCGAAGCCGGTTCCTTGCCCTTGCCGCTGCCGGATGCTTGTTGCTGCTCGTGGACTCGCTTGTCCACTATCTTACTGACGACCTGGCAGTCCGCCAAGTCGTGGGAATTGCAACAGTGAATGGGACAGTAAGTTCTACCGTCCCACTCACCGGGGCGATGTCCTCGCCCTTCGTCGTGGCCGCGGCGGTCGTCACGGCCGCCCCTGCGGGGACCATTCCTGCGGGGACCGTCACGGCCGCGACCTCCTCCTTTCTTGCGCCCGCCGCGCCCATCGTGCGGCTGGCCACCGTCGTCGTTGTCATCGTCGTCGCGCTCGGCGGCCAGGACCTGCCCGGCCTCAGCCCCCTTGCACTTCTTCTTGTCCTTCCCGCCGTGATTTTTGGAGGCCCGGCCGCCACCCAGTGACCCCGCCCTTCGGTTGGACGAGCGGGCCTCACTTTGTAAAGCGCACTTGTGGGCCAAAGTGAAGAGCTCCTCCGTCATCTTGATCTTGCGGGTGGCCATCTTCTCCTTGACCTTGGGGTGTCGGGCGCCTCTCTTGAAAGCCGTGACGACGGCGTCGATGGAGATGTCAGGAATGGTGTTGCGAACCTGTCTGAAGCGCCGGATGTAGTCGCGCAGCGACTCTCCTTTCTTCTGCTCCACATTGTGGAGATCGTCTTCGACTCCGGGCTGCTCGAAAGTGCCCTGGAAGTTGGTGATGAAGAGCTCGGAGAGCTCCTTCCACGACCCCACCGACTCCGGGGGCAGGTTCATGAGCCACAAGCGAGCTCTGCCGGTGAGGATAGCGGGGAAGTAGTTCGCCAGAACTTTTCCTGATCCTCCCGCCGGCTGCATCACCGTGGTGTAGATCTGCAGGAACTCGTTTGGGTTGGTGGAGCCGTCGTACTTCTCGATAGGGCCGGTCTGAACTTCTTCGGCCACTGGACGCGGCGCAGCTCCTTTGAGAAGGCGCGGCATCCAACGTCGAGAGCTTCCTACTCCTGGACGCAGCCCTCATCCCGCCGCCCTCGGCGCCTAGGCGGTGCCGAAGAGACATCGCCTTCGTCAGCCGGGGCAGCGTCGCGGGATCCCTCCTCCTGGCCTCCGCGGACGGCAGCGATAGCGCGGTCGGGCTCTTGGCCGTGCCGCCGGCGGAGCTTGTCACGTAGGTCTTCTCCATGCAGCAGGTGGCGGTTCTCCAAGTGGGCCCGAAGGTCCGGTCCACCACCGCGTCTATCCTGCCGAACCACCAAAGGAGTGGCCCAGCTCCTGTCATCTTGGCCTCGCTCCCTCCCGCCAGGAGATCCGCGGGAGGGGCGCGGAGAAGCAAAAGAACGGGAGGAAGCGGAAACACGGTTCCGCGCCCGCGCGACTGCACTACCGCGGCGGCGCTTCGATGTGGGCCAAATAGGCCAACCACGGCGCCCGCCGAAAGTCGAGTCACCGGGTGGCGGGTTGTCGAAGAGGGCCACGCCGCATCGAGGTTTCTGTTGAAGCACTCCTCAAGGCGAGCGCCGCCTAGCGTGACTAGGATGGCTGCTCTCTCCATGGCGCCAACCCTTGGGCGGCATCGCCGCCCGGTGATCCACCACCATTACGCGGCAGCCGCCAGCTGCGGCTTGCTCTGGCGGCTACTTCCTTGTCCATCGCGGACTGCTGATCCGCCATCGAAGAAGTCGAAGAGCTTGAACTGATGCTAGCGCCCCTACCTGGCGCGCCACTGACGGCGTGTTTTTCATCGAACCACCAGCGAATCACACCCCTATCAGATATCATTTACGCTAACCCGATCAGCCGGGCTCGATCCGATTCGGCGTCGGGCCGGCGAGGAGCGACAGCGAAGGTTACCGAGTTCGGACCCCTTGCGTAATGATCCTACTCTGTCGAGCCTTAACTCTTTCCTTGTTGTGGTTGTGTGTGAATGATTCTGAGAATATACGCTTGGCGCAGAATGCCCAATGCCCCCTCCCTTTCTCTCTCTCCGCCTTTTATACAAGTGGCGGATAGGCGGAGAGAGTCGAAGTGCATAAAACGATACACTAAGTACTGAGTACTTGATAAGATGTGAGGATGACAGGGAGAGGCAACGTCTTGCATCTCTTGTGCGGCGGCGCCCGCTCCGCGTGCCGCCAAGTGGCCTCTAACACAGGTGAACACGCCGGTGAGGAAAAGCGGGGCCCGGCTTGCGCCTACCGACGTGGCGGCCAACGATGCGGCTACTCTCTCTGCGGTCAATTCCGCGAGAGCCACGGTGGTGATTGATCGGACCTGCGAGAGGTCGCGTGGCGATAATCATCTCTTCTTCGATCCGTCCGCACGTGACGTCGCATTAAATGCTCCTGTCTTACGCAGCAGGGGAGAGCCTTCGTCCGGAAGACTCCCCTCGGGACGCTTCTTGCCTTGCTGGCCCCACGGCAGTGAGAGGCCTCTCACGCCGCGCCCGAGCACCGGAACTGATGCGCCCGAGGGGCTCGCCTGTATTTGGGGCACAGTCGGCCGCCCGGCGTCTTGTGGGGCTCGCCCACCTGTGAAACTGGTCGCCCGCCTGACACGTGGGGCCCGCCTAGCGCACTGAGGGGCTCACCCACGCGCTGGGGCCTGGTCGTCCGCCTGGCGCGTGGGGCCCGTCTAGTCTTGTTTAGGACTCTTCATACCCTGGTATTTACTGTACCGACAAGTATAACTTAAATTCATTGTCTTAATTATTTATGAAAATTCTTTTGGCAAAAAATGTTGTTTGAAAATTATACTTTGCAGGCAATGGATTGATATTGCATGGGAGGAAAAGAACAGGCTGACGCCCGTGAACGCTAACTTGGGAACTCTCGGTCGATATCACTATCCAGGTATGGTAGTAGTGCAAGGTGTTAGCCAACCAGCGTTGAATTGGAACCACTATAAGTTGGCTACAGATGGACAACATGGCAATGTTTCACGGAGGGTCTGGATAGATTTTTGGGTAATAAAAATAAATACTCACATATTTTCTTTGTGTACATTGTTACTTGTAACGCTTAATTTGTTACTTTTTTTTACTAGTAGAGATATCGTTTGCCTGACGGACAAGAGAGGACAATGGATGCGAAGGCCACATATGTCTTTGAGAAGGCTGCTAAAAAGTGGTAAATGATATGATGTCCAATGCTCGTATCTCGACGATGTGCTTATACTACAAGAGGTTCAAAAATGAAGATATGAATAGAAAACTAGGAGCTTCTTCAATCTATCTAAAAGAGGACGAGTACCTCCAGGTGGACATTCCTTGACTTAGGAAGTGCCCTGAAGTTTGGATGGCACTTTGTGCTTACTGGGCATCAACTAGATTTGTTAAATAGTCTAGGCAAAAGAGGACCAACAGAAACGCGGGCCCAAGAACGACTCATCGATATGGTGCCGATGGACACGTTCGTCTCGCGCGCCGTATGGTATGAACCACTCATCAAGTCTTATAAATTCTTTGCATTTTGGTAATAATTCTATTGTCACCAAGACAACAACACATATAATCGTTTGCTTTGCAGGAGACCGAAAGTAGGGTTGCACCAAGCAATATTGATACATATGTCCGAGGGCACTTTAAAGGCAATGCAGCACAACCCGATCAACTTTATAGTGATGCAGCGACACAACACCTGGTAATGATTTTCAGATTAATGACATGACTTCAAGTTAATGATTTTCACATTATTAGCTAACATGACATCAAAACATTGTAGGCTCGATATGCTTCGGCCATCAACAACACAACAACGGGGCTATCTTTGGCTCTTCCGATCAGCTATGAGTCCGGAGAAGATCGCTAAGTTGTGATTCTCGCCAAAACTGGCAGCAACTTGCTTTATCCATGATGCTTACCGTCATCGATCATATATTATCTTTGATTAATTAAACCTAAAAGTGCCCGTGCCTCCAATACCAGGGGCAGCATGATCAATCTAGGGGCCGGAAAACCCTGTGAGATTAATGATTCTCGCAGACTCAATTCGTACATGTACAAGAGGAGTGTGGTGCGTTTGATGGTAGGGAACGCACGCATAGTGGTCCTGCCGGAGTCGGACGCAGCTGATCGATCAATCGGCTCAGAGCTGGAAACGACCAGTAAAAATTCTTTGCCATATGATAAGGAGTAGATGATCGTTGCATTCATGCGCAACTGCCCCCGTCCAACGAATTTATGGCGGTAAATTGGGAGAGGGTCCTCATTCCGAAAGGATGGGAGAGAATATTCCACGGCTTAGCTAGCGGTAATTCGGTGGAGTATTTTAGGGGGGAAATTATCCTCGCCATTAAATTCATATGCCAATTTGTATGTTAGTATCACATATGGGATCATCAAAATCACTGAATGTGGACCCGGATGGCATGGGAGAAAATACAAATTTTAAATAGTGGCATGGGAGAAAAGGGCCCTATTTTAGGGCGTATCCAATGGTATATATATAGCCATCTACCGGTTATAAAAAAATAGACATATCATTTATAGATAGCATATAGACAATCTCTGCAATGTACTATTTATATCATAATTGTTGGGAAACCCCTGTGAGGGAAACCCGGCCCGGCGAGGGCACAAGAAGACTGGCTGTGACTAGCACCGCCAAATGCTCCCCACTATGGGTCCCACATTGGACCTAGCCTAAACCCTAAGCACTACTATAAAAGAAGAGGTGGAGCAACTATTGTATAACAGATCTGAGAAATAATAAAGAGAAACTCCACCCTATATCTCTGTGTCCCCTGTGATTTGATCTTTCTCTGTGATTGATTGTCCACGATTATACCTCGGACTACACCCAGTAGCGAGGTTCCTCAACACGTTATCAGCACGCTTGCTCCTTGACGTGCCAATCAATCTGCGAGGAAGAACGATCTGCATCCACTTCTACCACGAAGGTATAATTTGGCGCACCGGTTACCCAGTAGATAGTAATCTGTGTTTGAATCTGATTGCAGATCGAGAAAAGTTATGACATTTTTCTAGTAGATTGAAAATTTTGCAAGAACTTTTTAGTATATTCGTTGTTGGGGATTTGTAAAAATCAACCTGGAAGATTGATCTTGGCCGCACCGCCGCCAGACGCTGCCGCCGCTGCCGTCGCCCTTCAACGCTTATTGGCGCTGCAAATCCTGCGCGGCCGCCTTATTGCCCTCGCCGGCCGCTACGGCACCAGCGCCGCCGCCCCCCGTCGTAGCGCCAACACAGCGCCAGCGCCCTATATCGCGCAGCGTCTCTGGCTGCAGCGCCCGGCCGCGCCCGCAAGACGTCGTGCCGTGCTGCGCTCTCTTGGCCGCTCCGGCGTCCGCCGACGCTGACCCAGGCAGCCGGCCTTTCGCTTCGCGCCAAGCGACTGCCGCTGCAGGCCGAGCTAACTGGCGCCTAGCTCCTGTACATGGGCCGAAAGGCCCAAGTTGGGCCGAAATTGGGCAGATTTCGTCTAAGGGCATAGAAAATTGAAAATAGCCTCCGAAAAATTCTGAAAATTACAGAAATTCTCCTGATTCTTGCAGAATCACCCGTTAGGCTTATGGGAATTATTTGTTTTTGAACCCATAAAAGACTACGTGCGGCCTTGCTAAAATTTCCAAAAGAAATTTCCAAGAAACCCCCTGATTCTCGCAGAATCATCCGAATTTGAATTGAATTTGCATTATTACTATTAACAATTTTGTTGGGCCTTCCCTACTATGCGCCGTCATGCTCGCAGCAGACTGTGCTCTGGACCGAAAGTTTCAGATGGGGTGCATGGACCATCCGGCCCATTTACCGACTCGTTCGCTCTGCTATGCAATTGCGTCTGTTGAGTGAAAAAGGTCCAAATTGGGCGAATTTACGAGAAATTGAAAAGAAATTTGTGAAAATTTGTGAAATAGCATTGAAATTGTGAAATTGTATTAAAATCACTTAGAAGCTTGGAAATTTCTGAAAGTTTTTCCGATGCCTTCCTAGATTTTCAACTGTATTGAAAACTTAATCTTCGGTCCTTTAGCATCTCGGGAACTTGAAGTTTGCACCCAGCTTTGAATTTATTTATGTGCAATCCTTGTGTGCATTTGCTATTATAATTATTAGTAATTATTTATGCCTTTGAATTGGTAATGGCATGCTAGAATATATATATATTACTGAAATACATGAGAATTAATTATGTCACGCACCACTTTTATTTAGATTACACGAAGTAGTCTTATGAATTAATCCTGAAGTATATATGTCGAGTATCATAAAATATGAATTTGAGGTATTGGCATTGCATAGTCAGAGCAACCTCACTTGGGCATTGTACTATAGAATTGTACACTGTAGCATGAAGCTCTGGGCCGCCATCGGGTTAGAACCCCAAAAGGATAAGAAACCGATGGCGGAACAACTCTACATTGCACTTTCTTAGGCACCCCTCTATGAACATATAGTATTGGTGTATGCATGAGCAACATACCGCACTTCAGAAGCGGTTTTGAACGCTCTAGTATAATATCCTTTCTATTATATGAGAATGGGGAATGTATTAAACTGCAAATTATGAAAAATGGCCAATCCCTCTTTTGTGACAAAGAAGATCACATTCGAGGAGTAATCTCCACTCTCACCTTAGTATAACTCCAAGGCTTGCAACTTTTATTGTTTAGTCACGGAGAAACTACTAGGGGGAGAAAGCCCCAAATTTTAAAGAAGGACATGAATGGGAGAATAAAAATAATTGGCCTGTGAAGAGACAGTCCATTGCTTAAGAAAGATAAAACAAGGAGAAACCCATTTTATTTTCCCACCATTAAAAGGGCAGAACACTCTCGGCATAATGTTAGGAAATTATGTTGCATTTGGGATATTGTTCTATGATTTACCATGATTATGCATACAATTATGACTTATCGATCAAAGAAGAAAGAAAAGCAATAACAGATGCTTAACTTGCCATTGTTGACACGAACTCTTGCATAGTGTCGACGGTTGGGATATTGGTCCCAAGTCAACTAAGGTTCTTGAGAAAGGGAGATAGAAGACTTGCCGAGTAGAGCAAACAGCAACCAACGAGCAACAGGGAAACACAGGGTTTTTATCCTGGTTCGGGCCTCTCCGGGGAGATAATAACCCTACGTCCAGCGCTTCTTTATATCAAAGATGATTACAAGAGGGAACTCGACGAGACGAACAAGTCTCGGCGAGATTATGTGTGTTCAGGAAGTAATATACGATCTTGGCTTCAAGTTGTCTTGGATTGGCCCTCTATACGCCGTAGGGGCCTTGCTTATATAGTGTTGAGCAACCGACCTACCGAGGGATAATCGGGCCGGGTTGACCACGAGTCCGTAGCGAACTCGATACATGCCAAATACATCCCGAGGCAGATAAGGTATACTCCAATTCTTGAGGATCACGATGTCTGCTCCAATCCGGGAAACCACGTCCGGGTCTTTACGTAGCTGTGCAGAACTCTTATTCGAGTCGGACTCAAACAGGAATCCTAGGCCATTACGCACCATGCCAAACAGGAAGCTATTCGACAGGATGCACATGGGCCTGATAGAGCCTTCTAGGGAGCCTGGACCTAGGAGGCTGTTCGATTGGGCCGTCAGGGAATGGGCCATGGCAATGGGCCGTGATTTTATCCCCGACAGCTAGCCCCCGAGACTCAAGTGGAATATCTCACTAGAGTGGGGTCTTACTCTTGAGACTCCAAGTCACGAAGAGGGTAATTTTGCTGCTACAAATCGTGCAACAAGCAACCGAACAGGTTGCGTTTCAGCCGAACAACACTTTGTTCTGGACCGAACAAACCCGCCCGATCTTAGAAACTACTGTTGCGTCGAGCGAAACACATCTGTCGGCGAGTACCCGATCCTCGGTAAACTGGAAAAAATAACCGTTGGCAGATTTCAACGGTAACTTTTCGCTGCGCAGTAAAAACAGGCGACCGTTTTTAATTAGCCATTGCAGTAAAAAACTAGCCGTTTTATGACAAAAAACCGTTGCAGAGCTGCTCAGACCAGGGCTATAAAAAGCACCCAAGCCGCCCGCGGCTTGCCACTTCCATTCTCACGCGCCTTTCTCTCCCAAGCCCTATTCCAACAAGACCAGCATCAAACAGTCACAACTCACCTCCAAAGCTGCTCGCCCACCCTGGGGATTGCTATGGCCAAGTTCGCGGGCACTAGCATGACTGTGGATGACTTGAAGAACTTAGAGGCAGAGGGACACATCGACGCCGGCAGCTGGAGGCTGCCCGGGGAGGAGGAGATGCCGAAGCCGCGCGAAGATGAGTTCGTCAACTTCGAGCACTTCGCCATGTTCGGGTTGAGATCTTCCGAAAGCGACTTCGTGGAGGCCTTCTTAAACATCAGCTGGTTGGAGGTTGCAAATCTCAACCCCAACTCGTTCCTCCAGATGGCCATCTTCGCACACCTGTGCGAGGGCTATCTAGGAGTTGATCCATCGGTGAAATTGTTCCTCCACTACTACGATGACGAGGAGCAGCTCCGCGCTTCGGATCGGGTGCTACTACCTCAAGCTCCGGGCCACCGCCGGCGACACAGCCCGTACCCTCGTCCACCTTGCTCGACTCAATGGGCGTGGTGGATGAGGTGGTTCTACCGGGGAGGGCGGCGACAAAGAAGCTTGTCTTCACCAGGCGAGTGCCGGTGAAGGAACACCGATGCCGCGGCCGGAGCCGACTGGCGAAGAGTGGTACCTTATCCGGAAGATCGCCTCACTTGTGGGCTTTGGGCTCACGGGCAGAGAGATCATCCGGGACTTCGTGACGAACAGAATCTGCCCGCTACGGAAAAGGTCCTACCCCTTCTACAAGATAGAAGGCTAGGAGGACATCACTAGGGAGAGCACGGGTAAGTTCCCTAAACGCTCAACCTTTTTTGGTGACTCATCCGAACAGGAACTAACTATTTCTTTTGTTCGGGAAGTGAAACCGACAGACGCGTGGGTGACCGAGCAGGTCGACGCCATGCTGAAGGCTGCCAGGAAGAACACCGAGGTCACTGGCGAGGTGGCCTATACATGTCCAAGGAACGTGCTCGTCCGCTCACCTGAGGTAACTTACGCGGCCACCCATTTGAGTTTCTAGACACACAATTATGGAATGCTAACATTCGCTTCCCAAACACGCAGGACGAGCAGCTGATCATCGGCGGAATCGTCGATGAGCTCTCTGAATCCGACAAGAAGAGAGCGAGGAAGGGCAAAGCCAAGGTGGCCGATAAGTCCAAGGTGGCCGCTGCGCCGACGCGGAGCTCGCCGCACCGTAGCGGCCGTCAACAACCTCTGAAGCCCCTGCGGCGACGAAGCGCACCGAGCAGGCCAAGCGCGGGCGCGGCCAGCCAAGGGGAGAACGTCCAAGCCCATTCCTCCTCACCGAGCAAAGCGACGAGGAGGTACGGAACCTGACCCACTGGCTGAAGCGCTATACACAAGCTCACCCGTGCCATGTGGAATGGCTGCAACAGATCGCTGAGTAGAGGAGGCTCGAGGAGGAAGTCGTTGCGCAGAAAGAGTGCTCAGCTTAGCAAGGAGCTGAGCTTGTCGCCTCAGGCGCCTGGAGGCCAGGGCGAACAAGAAGTCGAGAAGCCACCAAGCAAGAGGCGCAAGCTCCGTCAAGGAGCGAAGAAGAAGGTCAAGCTCCCTGCGGCAGGTATGTAATAGCGAAACTCTCCCCTTTACATTCTACCAAACCGCATAGGACCTAACGCATTTCTTATTCATCAGCTGCCCAGAAGGAGATCGCCATGGACGACATGGACGCGGCGATCGAGCGGTCTATGCTGCCCGAGCACCTACACGGTGCGTCGCAAGCAACGAGACTGCTCACCCTCAAGGACAAACTGGCAGCATGGGCTACTCTCCCGCCAGGCTCCACCGACCAAATCGACGCTCCGAAGGGCGCGATCGAACGACTCGAAGTCGAAGAAGCGGAGCGCGACGCCACGAAGAGCGGGGCCAAGGTTTTGACCTTGCCGGCTGCCCGGGGTGGGACCGAACAGACGGTCTACCCGAGCACTTCGTCGCAGGAGCAGCTCATCCCTATGGCGACGGCAACATCTGGCGAGCAGGTTGTGAGTCTTGCAACCGGGGAGTAGGGAGATGGCCGCGAGCAAGGGACGCAAGTTGCCCTGTCCGCGTCGCCACCGACGTCTCTGAGCAGAGGGGCGCCGGTCTTGCCCGAGGTTACTCGGGCGGATGAAGAAGAAGGGGGGCAGGAGCTCAAAGGCGACAAGGATGCCGCCGCCAGCCCTCTTAGGACCGAAGGTACCAGAGAGAGGAGGCGAGCCCCCAGGCGGGCGCGCTCCGTCAAGAGGAAGGTGCAGCACAGAGAGCATCGTGTTGCGGCTGTTCCGAGGAGCCGGGGTTTCGCCACCCACGGCCTTGGAGAGCGGCTTCGCCAGAACTTGAAGAACAGGCTTCAAGAGGTAAACCCCAAATCAAAACTTGTCCGTTTAAGTTGGCAATAACTGAATGTGATGGATCTGTTCTTCTCCCACTCGGGTCTTGCGGGGCACTATGGAAGATTTCGAAGAAGGCGTCGGCGTCGAGCGCAGCGCCATTCTGGGAGCCTTCCAGAGTGCAGGCGAGGGCTCGAGGGAGTGCCTCGTCGACCAAAAGCCGAGCCAAGCTGGCGAAGGTGAAAAAGCTTAAGGCCCAACTGACCGAGGAGAGGCAGTCCTCCGGGGCTCTTCAGGAAGAGGCCGAGGAGCTTCGCGCGCTGGCCGCGATGGCGAGCATCGCGGAAGGAAGGGCCAAGGAGCTGGTCCAGCAACTCAAGGCCGTCGAGCAGCGCCTTAGTCAGAACGAAACTCTAATCGAGGAGCTGCGGGCTAAGACCGAGGAAGTCGAGGCCCTCCGTGCAGAGGCCAGGGAGCAGGCCAAGCATAGGGCCGTCAGCAAGGAGGAAGCCGAGCGCCTCCGAGCTGAAGTAAAAGAGAGCATCAAAGCCCAAGGGGAAGCCCTACGCCTAAAGTTAGAAATTGAGGAGCTGAAGGAGCAGCTTGCTTCTAAGTAGCAGTAGGGTCGAACCCAAAAAGGGCCTTTGTACCTATAAAACTTTTGTTAGCGTAATAAATTCTTACCTTTTCCTTGCAAAAAAGAGCAGTAAAAAGACAAGAACGAACAGGAAACTAAGAGCAAGGCAAAACAGCGCTAAAAAGTTTTAGGAAAAACGCTAGAAACGCCGATAAACTCCCATTACGTTGTGCATTTGTTCAAAACACGAGTTCTGAACTCGGACAGAGTGTGCAGGCCAAAAGCGACACCTAGCCCCGATGCGTCACGATGCTTGAAGACCTAAGTTTGCGAATTCAAGAACGTGCATAGAGAGTTAGAGCGACACCCGCATCCTGATCGACTCATTCCATGAACTGCTCGTCGACGTAAGTGATGCGATTCATAGAATAACCGAACAAGGAAAGTGCCTCTGCCGCGGGGGGCTTACGAGAGCAGACTTTGCCAAGTGGTTGTGCGAGCAGCAGTAAGTGCCTCGCAGCGGGGGGCTTACGAGCAGAACTTAGCCGCTAGGCAAAGCCGTGTTCGCAACCTTGAGTTTAGGAACTTCTTTGAAACTAGATCTGGCGGGTAAACTTTGAAGATCAGCGAGCCAAGAGTTAAATAAGACCGAGCAGCCATTAAGTGTTATCAGAGGGAAAGTAGTCTAAGAAGACAAGATGTGAAAAGGGCCACAGGGGGCCGCAAACATTCACTGTTTATTGGATTGAACTTTACATGGCAGCCCGAGAGACATGGACGAACAGAGACGCGAAGTTTGACAAAATCGCAAAACTAAAGGAAACAAACGAAAGACCTACACAAAGAACTTACAAAGCTGGTCGATGTTCCAAATGCTGGTCAGCTCTCTCCCATCCTCCATTACCAGGCGAACAGCCTCGGGCGAGCAGTAGAAACGACCGTGAACGGGCCCTCCTATCGGGGAGTTAACATGTTGGCATTGGACAGGTTCTGGACACGGCGCAGAACGAGGTCGCCCACCTTCAAAGCCCTTGGTCGGACGGATTTGGCGGCGTGCCGGCGAAGATCTTGCTGGTAAAGCGCCATTCTGACTTGTGCCCGGTCGCGTGTGCCTTCGAGGAAATCGAGTTCGAGCAAGCGCTCTTGCTCCGAGTCAACCATGTTGACCGAGCTCGTGCGAGGCGAGTTGAGTACCACTTCGGCGGGCAAGACGGCTTATGGACCGTAGACTTGTTGGAAAGGAGTTTCCCCGGTTGCCCGGCTGGCTATGGTGCGAACGGCCCAGAGGACGGAAGGAACTTCGTCGACCCAGGCTTTGTTGTGCTCGCTGAGAGCTGCGAACACTCGCCATTTGATACCCTGGACTATCTGTCTGTTAGCTCGCTCGACTGCTCCATTGCTCTGTGGATGTGCCACAGTAAGCGAACCTTGGTGCCCGGTATTCGCGATATTCCTAGAATAGCTTGCTTCTGAACTGGGGACCGTTATCGGTGATCAGTTTATGTGGAATCCCGAAGCGCGTGATCACATTGCTTTTGAAGAAGCGTACAGCCATTTTGGCGTGAAGAGATGACACAGGCTCGGCCTCAATCCACTTCGTAAATGTGTCAATAGCGACAAGCAAGTGCGTGCAGCCCTTGAACCCCTTGGGGAACGGGCCGAGCAGATCCAGACCCCATGTGGAGAAAGGCTATGATGGGGAGATCGTTTGGAGCTCTTGGACGGGCTTATGGGCCTTCCGGACGTGAAATTGACATGCTTTGCACTTGGTTACCACATCCCGAGCATCCTGTAACGCTGTGGGCCAATAATAACCCATGCGAAACGCTTTGCTGACCAGAGTCCTGAAGGAGGCGTGGTTGCCACAGACACCCTCGTGTATGTCCCTAAGAAGGAACACACCCTCCTGCTGCGAGATGCACTTGGAGAGGACTCTCAGAGAACCTTGCCGGTAAAGAATATCGTCCATAAGCTTGTATGGACTAGCACGCCTTATAAGCCAGGAACTCTCGGCTTCGTCGTCGGGCAGGGTCCCATCTCCAAAATACCGGACAAATGGCGTTGTCCAGTCCGCAGCCTGCTCGATGATGGAGACAGCACCATCTGTCTCTGTTGCCTCGTCCGAAAACGTGATAGAGGGCTTATAAAGGTGCTCGACAAGCACCCCTACCGGGGCAGGTTCGCATGAGGATCCAATCTTGGACAGCTGGTCGGCCAAGAAGTTGTCCTTCCTGGGCACGAAGAGCACCTCGAAGAATCAAAAGTGCCGCTCCAACTTCCTCACCTCAATCAGGTATCACGCCATTGAGTCATTGCAGCACTGATACTCCTTGTTTGCCTGATTGATGACCAGCTGTGAATCTCCTTGCGATTACCGTTGGGCCTTGGCGACTTGCACGCTCTTAGTCCCGCGAGGAGGGCCTCGTACTCCGCGGCGTTGTTAGTTGCCGCAAAGTGTAGTTGGATAGAATACTGGAGTTGCTCTCCTAAAGGGGAGATGAGAAGAAAGCCAGCCCCCGAGTTTCCAGTGCGCGAGCCGTCAAAAAACATGGTCAAGGGTGTTTTTTCAGGTTGCTCGGGAGCTTCCTGGGATTTGGACGGGCAAGTCCATTCAGCGACAAAGTCAGCCAGGACCTGGGATTTAATAGCAGTTCGGGCAGCGAACAGAATATCGAATTCCACGAGTTCTATTGCCCACTTAGCTATACGTCCACCAGCTTCCTTGTTCCGTAGGATCTCCCAGAGGGAACTTGATCGGGACCAGTATTTGATGCGCCTGGAAATAATGCTGAACCTTCCTAGAGGACATGAGCAGAGCGTAGAGCAACTTTTGGACCTCAGGATAACGCTCTTTTGATCCATGAAGCACCTCGCTCATGTAGTAGATTGGCCGCTGGATGCCTACCCTTTCCACCGTCAAGATCGCGCTCACCGCTTGTGGCGTGCAGCCAAGATACAACAAAAGTTGTTCGCCATGTCGCGGGGTAGTCAAGACAGGTGGGTTGGACAGGTATTGTTTTAGATCTTGGAAAGATCTATCCGCCTCCTCTGTCCACTCGAAACCATTGTGCTTGCGCAAGGCCTTAAGGAAGGGCAGCCCTCGTTCACCTTGAAGGGAAATAAACCTGCTTAAAGCAGCCATCCGTCCTGTGAGGCTCTGGACCTCCTTAACGGTGGTCGGAGCCATCATGTTTTCAATGGCATCGATTTTTTCAGGATTAGCAGAAATTCCTTGCGAATCTATAACATCGCCGAGCAACATGCCGAATCGAACACTAAAGGTACACCTCTCTGGATTTAATTTAATTATGTGCCTGGTGAGATAATGGAATGTCTCGGCCAGGTGTTTTACATGATCCGGAGCATATTTGCTCTTTACAACTATGTCGTCAACATAGACCTCCAGATTCCTTCCGCGCTGTTCTGGAAAAATCTTCTCTATTATGCGTTGGAAGGTGTCACCAGCATTGCGCAGACCGAAAAACATGGTCGTATAGCAGAAACTGCCGAAAGGGGTGATGAAGGCAGTTGTCGGCACCCGATTTACAAGATCGGATTCCACCTGCGTAAACCCGTACTAGTCCCAAGGATCATGGCTAGTACACACAGATATACAGAAACGGAATAGTGCCAACGATATTATTATTACAAGCGGAACATAGTCGGTACAAACAACATACAGCGGCTCGCGAGCCGCAAATCGAGTACACAGCGATACAAGCCTAATACAACATCTAGAATTTTATTCATCCCACAGCACGGAGGCAGTCGAACAGCGTAACCCTAATCTTCATACTCTTCATCGGAGAACGCCTCCTCGGCGTAATCCGGGTCCTCCTCTCGGACGGCGGGCCATACTCGGATGGACCAATTGTTGAAGTTTTGAAAAGAGAGGGAGAAAAGGATGGTGAGTACAAATTGTACTCGCAAGTCGGAATTATGCAAATGCGGTTCATTACAAGGAAGGTTTAGGACATTTGCGGAAATCGCGATTATTTAACCTAGTTTTGACAAAGCAATTTGAAACTTTAAATCTCAACATTTTCTTTGGGCTCTTCTCAAGCGGTTCTCGCCACTTGGCCTCGGTGCCATAGCAAGAACAAAATTCTTTCTTCTTTTCTTTTCTCAAACTCGCTAGGTCCATTCCGCGTGACACTTTCCGATAGGCGATACCCATTTGAATATCACCGGTGGCCCCTAGCTCAAGCGAAATCCTTCTCAAATCCTTACTCATCTCAAATCCTTTCTTCAAAATCCCTTTTCTAAATTTATTTTAAAATGAAGAAACTACCATATAATCAGTCCTTCGATGCGCTCATAACATGAAAGCACGGCTATCATGACGCTTTTAACTCTGCGAGTGGAGTACGCTTTACCCTCGAGAGGCTACGCACCTGAGCGATGTTTCGCCACAAGACCATCAACCACGAGGGCCAATGATGGGTCCGTCCCATACCGGAGCTCGAGGTCGCTTGTAATGGCTCCGTTCATAGGATTATAGGATGGCAGTCCTTAGACTAGGGAGAGTTTATATTTTAGCCGGTAAAACCGGTGCCATCTTGCATCAAGCGACAAAATATCTCCTAGTCGGAAAGATTTTGGGGTAAGAGGAAAATCTTTTCCTATCAAGCATCACCCTTGATCGCTATCCTTTAAATCATCCTTCCCCAAACATTTCTCAACAATATCTCATTTCACACAAATGATTGCATCATTCGCATAAATGATTTTTAGCGGTTATCCTACCTCAACAAAGGCGTTTAAATATGAGCAATTCATATTTTTAACCTTAGGTTTATCCTACCATATTTCTTACCTTTTCTATTTGGCATAATAACTAATTCTAGCAAATCGGCGTTTAACTTTTAAACTAGCATGCATAATTTCAAGTCTAATAACATTTTCTGAATAACAGAAAATGGCTTCTCAATATGATCAAAGGGGACTTGCCTTGATCGGTTCCGGAAAGCGAAGGGGCGTCGTCGATCGGGTCTTCGAGAGCTTGACCTCCTAAACGCCGCTGCGCATGCAAAGCAATACAACACACATAAGTAAAATATTTTATGCCATCTTTGTTTTTAGGTAATGGGACATGCTGACAACTTTTAATGCATTTTGTTAAAGAGATCATGCCAAATGACTTATCTTGTGAATGCAATGATGCCATTATTAACCCAAGAATACTTCTAACAAATGTATCTGCATGAATGGCATGACAACAATCATTTCTTAAGGTCCGGGGGCTTGTAAAGTATTTTATTTTTATTTAAAAGGGATAATATGACCATTTCCCACATGCACATGAAATGATGCACCTAGAACTTATCTATTTAGCCAAAATGGATCCCACATGCAAGACAAGTATAAATATAATTTTCTAGGGTCCAGAAATGGTTAAAGTATTTGCAGAATTTTTCCGAATTTTTACAAGGATCTAGCTATTTTAATTAATTGCTTTTAGGGCCTCACAAAATGATTTATACAGAAATTGAAAAAGGAGATAAAGGCAGGCCCTTCCGGCTCTGGGCGGCTCGGCCGACACGGCCCGACGACGGGCGCCCTCAACAGCTGGCCGAGGCTCGACAGACGCTGGTGGCAAGCGGGACCCCGCTCGCCCCACTGGCAGCGACTCCGACGACGGAGAGGAAACAGAGGAGGAGCACCGCGGGCGCAGCCCAACGGCGGCGACGACTCCGCCACCGAGGCTCGATTGGGTGCACAGAGGAGTGACGGGCTAAGCGAATGCAATGGGGGTGTCAGTAGCGCCGTGATGCTCGGAGGTGATGGCCTTGGTGAAAGACGATGGCGTGACGCATGGCGTCCGCGGCGCCGGGGAGAGACGGGATCAACACCCGATTCCCTTGGCCGAAATCAACCGAGGAGAGGGGGAACATGATCGGTGAGCTCACCGAGGCGGAAAGGACGACCAGGCGGCGGAATTACGGTGGCGGCGACGGCGCGGGCTCCGGGGACACGCGGACCACGCAGCTCCAACCCGATCTGGCGCTGGCTCCATTGGAGTAACCTGCGCCACCCTGTGGTAAGGTCGAACGAAGGAAGCGAGGTGAGGTAGGAGGAAGAAGAGGAGATGGCGGTGGAGCAGGCGAAGGCTCACGGCTCGGATGAAAGGAATGTGTCGGCGCAAAGGCGGAGAGCAAAGGGGAGCAGATTCCCCATTTAAAAGCGTAGCTCCGCCGGAGAAACCCTTGATGCGACGAGCGGTTAGGTAATCGCCGGCGCCGATTCCGGCCGGTGCCGTGAAAGGCTAACGCATTGAACGCGAGGGGTGGTCCGCCGGCGATAAGACAAGGAAGGGTAGGGGACGGAGAGGGTCCGGCGGAAGAGTGTAGGCGGCGATGCATGGGGAAAGGAGCCATGGCGAGCCCCGGAGAGAGAGAGAGAGAGGTACAATGGGCGAGGCAAGCGGCGGCGCGAACAGAGGAACAGGGAGAAGAAACAAACAGAGGAGGGAGAAGGGGAGAGGAGAGGCTGACGCGGTGGGCTCCACCTGTCGGTGTCGCCCCTCCTTCTTGCAAGACGGAGAGCGGCAAGGGTGGGCAGCCTTCAATGACCTTCAGCGACCAATGAGCGGGAAAAGAGAAGAGGGAAGAGAGCGGGCCAGCTAAATTTGAGAGGAAAGGGAAAAAGGAATGGGCGGCATGGGGTCGGGAAAGGATTTAAGGCCTTTGGATTTCGATTTTCAAATGGACTTTTATTTTCCAAAAGCATTTCATTTTCAAAACCCTTTTCACAAAATTTCATATTTAAGGAATATGGTTTTGCTTTCCCAACACTTAAAATATAATTCCAAGTAACTTCACCCGGGGGTATTGGTTTATAGAAAATATTATTTAAAGTAATCACCATATTTTCCACCAAAGGCATAGACTTGAACAATTAAATTATTTTCCTAATTCAGATGCAATGCATGAAGTGATGATGCAATAATGAGTGATTTAACATTTTAAATTATGCACTTAAGAAATTATTAACGTGCCAAATTGGGTTTAAAAATTTGGGATGTTACAAACCTCCCCCCCTTAGGATGAATCTCGTCCTCGAGATTCCGATTCTTCTGGAAACAACTCTGGAAACTCAGCCTGAAGATCTGACTCACGCTCCCAAGTGGCCTCAGCCTCAGAGTGGTTGCTCCACTGAACTCGGCAAAAACGCGTAGCCTTGCTACGGGTTTTGCGAATCGCCACATCAAAATTCGATTTGGGTATTCCTTAAAAGACAGATCAGGCTGCAAATCCAACATCTCAGGGACCAATTGCTCTTCAGGAACTCGCAGGCATTTCTTCAACTGAGAAACATGAAACACACTGTGCACACCTGCCAGATACTCAGGAAGTTCCAACTGATAGGCCACTTCACCTCTTCGGGCAAGAACCTTGAAAGGACCAATAAACCTCGGAGCTAACTTGCCACTTACACGGAATCTACGCATGCCCTTGAGGGGGGACACGCGTAAATACACAAAATCTCCAACGGCAAATTTCAAATCCCGTCGACGGTTATCAGCATAACTCTTCTGTCGGGACTGAGCTGTCTTTAACCTCTGTTGGATCATTTTGACCTGCTCTTCGGCCTCTTGTAAAATATCCAACCCAAATATTTTTGACTCACCGGTCTCTTGCCAATACAAAGGAGTCCTGCACTTCCTTCCATACAAAGCTTCAAAAGGAGCCATCTGGATGCTGGACTGATGACTGTTATTGTATGCAAACTCGGCATAAGGCAACTGCTTATCCCAAGCGGTAGGCTGACGAGCACAAGCTCTCAACATATCTTCAAAATCTGATTTACTCTTTCGATCGCCCATCGACCGAGGGTGAAAAGTCGTGCTAAAATTCAGGCGAGTCCCAAGCGACTCGTGGAGCTTATCCCAAAACTTTGAAGTGAAGCTGCGCACCCGATCCGACACAATCTTTTTAGGTACACCATGCAGACACACAATTCTGCTCATGTACAACTCAGCGAGCTTGCCTCCAGTATAGGTGGTGCGAACTGGAACAAAGTGAGCCACTTTGGTCAACTCACAACGATGACCCAAATAGAGTCGTGGCCCGCTTGGGTCCTTGGAAGACCAATAATGAAGTCCATCCCAATTTCTTCCCACTTCCACTCTGGAATTTTCAAAGGCTGCAACAAACCTGCAGGACGCTGGTGCTCTGCCTTCACTCTTTGGCAAATATCTGCAGACCACAAATTGGCGACCTCTCTCTTCATGCCTGTCCACCAATACGAACTTTTCAAATCCGAATACATCTTGGTGCTACCAGGGTGTATGGAGATGGGGCTGTCATGAGCTTCCTTAAGGATGAGCTCTCTTAGAGCGCTGACACCAGGCACAAAGATCCTTTTCTTAAACCAAAGCACACCTTCATCATCAACAGAAAAATTTGGTGCTTTATCTTTCAGCATTCTGCCTTTGATCTCTTGAACTTCTTCATCACCCTTTTGGGCTTCCTTGATTTGATTCAACAAGGAGGGTTGCAATTCCATCGAATTCAAATGACCGACTTTTACCATTCCAAGATTTAGCTTAAGAAATTCTTCACACAGATCCGGCGACATCTCCTCACTCCGGAGGTGATTACAAGCGGGACGGCGGCTTAGAGCATCAGCCACCACATTGGCCTTGCCAGGGTGATAGTGAATTCCCACATCATAATCCTTGATTAACTCCAACCAACGTCTTTGCCATAGATTCAGGTCAGGCTGGGTGAAAATGTACTTAAGACTCTTATGGTCAGTGAATATCTCAGTGCGATTCCCCATAAGATAGTGCCTCCAAATTTTCAGGGCATGGACAACAGCAGCTAATTCCAAATCATGGGTAGGGTAATTTTGTTCATGCGGCTTAAGCTGACGAGATGCATAAGCCACCACCCTTCCATCTTGCATAAGGACACAACCAAGACCTTGACGAGATGCATCACAGAAAATCTCAAAGTCTTTGCGAATATCAGGCAAAACTAGCACAGGGGCTGAAGTTAGACGCTTTTTCAACTCTTGAAAACTGTCTTCACAACTGGCGGTCCATTCAAACTTCTTTTCTTTCTTCAACAAATTAGTCATCGGTCGGGCTATTTTGGAGAACCCTTCGATGAATCGGCGGTAATACCCCGCCAAACCAAGGAAACTTCTGACTTGAGTCACAGACTTCGGTTGCTTCCAGTCAACCACAGATGCTACTTTCTCAGGATCCACAGCAACACCTTCAGCAGAAATGAAGTGACCAAGGAAAGACACTTCTTTCATCCAAAATTCACACTTACTCAGCTTGGCAAACAATTGATGCTCCCTTAACCTTTCTAGAACCATCCTCAAGTGAATCTCATGCTCTTCTTCAGACTTGGAATAGATTAGAATGTCATCAATGAACACAACCACAAATTTATCAAGGAAATCCATGAATACTTTGTTCATCAAGTTCATGAAATAAGCAGGAGCATTGGTAAGACCAAAAGACATGACAGTGAACTCATACAGACCATACCGAGTAGTGAAAGCTGACTTAGGAATATCAGACTCCTTAATTCTGATTTGGTGGTACCCAGATCTTAAGTCAATCTTTGAGAAAATAGAGGCTCCTTTCAACTGATCAAATAGATCATCAATGCGAGGCAGAGGGTACTTGTTTTTAATGGTCACCTCATTAAGTGACCTATAGTCCACACACATCCTTAGGGATCCATCCTTCTTTTTCACAAAAATTACTGGAGCACCCCAAGGCGACGCACTAGGGCGTATAAATCCTTTCTCTTGCAACTCTTCGATCTGTTTCTTTAACTCAGCCATTAGATTGGCGGAAAGATGGTACGGCCTTTGGGAGATAGGCGCAGTACCAGGAGCTAAGTCAATAACAAACTCAACATCTCTCTCAGGCGGCATGCCTGGCAACTCCTCGGGAAACACATCCGGAAATTCCCGCAAGATGGGCATATTCTTCAGATCAGACCCTTCCAACTTATTTAGGGCAATAAGATTTTCAGGACCGGAGTTAGCAACAAACTGAACTTCCTTACCATCACCACTAGTCAACTTGACTGTTTTAGAGGCACAGTCAATATGGCCCTTATATTTGGCTAACCAATCCATGCCTAGTATCACTTCTATCCCTTTTGAAACAATGACCACTAGGTCTGCTAAGAATCCCACACCCTCAATTTCAATGCAAACATCAGGGCACATCAACATGGTACGAATGACTTTTCCAGGGGATTTAATCATCATAGGTTTCTTTAGTGCACTTATTTCAAGACCATGATTTTTAGCAAATGATGCAGCAATAAACGAATGCGTTGCACCAGAATCAAATAATGCAGTAGCGGGGATTGAGTTGATATGAAACTTACCCATCATTGCATGGGGGTCAGCGTATGCGTCCAAGGCCGACGTGGTTCACCCGACCACGCCCAATGAGCGACATTCGGCTGCGGAAAATTCCCACGAGCTGGCACGGAATTCGCGGGCCTTGGCAACACAACTTTGGCTTGACCTTGTGCGGACACGGCACCTTTATTGGGACAAGAACTGGCGTAGTGTCCCATCTGCTGACATGCGAAGCACTTGATGCTCGACAGGTCCTTCTTGGGGAGAGCTGACATCTGGGTGCGGACCGGTGGAGCTGACTGCGGCACTGGGCGAGGCATCACCCATCGAGAGCGTGGGCGAGGAGGAACAAGAAAGACGACCACGGGTGCGGTGTCCCTTGGGACGAGAGCTAGGATGACCATCCTGCTGGGCTCTCTTTCTCTTCCTAGCAGCCAAACACTGACGACGATTCTCCTCCTGCTTCACAGCACTGGCAAACAACTGCTTGAAGGTGGTGAACTCAGTGGAATCGATCAAGGCTCGGATCTCAGGGTCCATACCCTTCTTGAAGAAGTAGATCTTGTCAGCATCATTCCTCACATCACGGGGCACATAACGAGCCAGCAGAGTAAACTGAGTGAGATACTCATGCATCGTCATGTTCCCCTGAACCAAAGCATGAAACTCACGCCTCTTAGCCTCCTTTGAGCTGTCGGGGACATAATTTTCCTCAAATGCCTCAACAAACTCATCCCAGGTGATAGTCTCAGGGGCATCATGAGACTCACAAAATGTGTCCCACCAGGCTGACGCAACTCCAGTAAGCTGATAGGCTGCGAGCTGAACACTCTCCAGGTCTCCGCATTGGAACATGATCAAACATTTCTCAATGGCCTTTAACCAATCTGCTGCCTCCATGGCATCAGCAGAACCACCGAACTTGGGAGGGTTGGCTCTTAGGAAATTGTTAACACGGGAACTGGCAGGAGGTGGATGGTGTGGCACGGGTAGAGGAGTAGGGGCATTATTTCTTTCTCTCATAAGCTCTCGGAACATCTGGAACTGCATCTCCAAGATCTCTCTTGCAGTGGGATCTCTAGGCAGGAGCGGTGGAAGGTGTGGAGACTCGGCTTGGTTCTCTTGGGGGTTTTCTTGGGGGTTTTCTTGGGGGTTCTGGGGAAGTATTTGTGGCGCTGGAGAGGGAAAAAGGTTGAGCTCACGGGGTGGCCCTCCAACGGAAGATCTAGCTGGAGCAGGGGCTGTCTGGGCTAACCTCCCAAGTCGGCGGGGCCCACTAGTTCTGCTAGCGGCACCACCACGGGCTCGACCACGGATAATATCACCACGCCCAAGACGGCGCCGAAATCACCATCTGCTTGCCAAGAGGACGAGAGACAATAAGGGAAAGAGCTAAAACCAGATTTTTCCAAAACATGAGTTAAAATATGCAAACTTGCACGGTGCACACTCACATACATAAAATAATAGTTTTGTGGTACAATAGGTAGCGGTACCACAAGCCAGACGTCGGCCCAAATCATGAGCTAACTACCTCACAGGTTCTGTGGACCTGCAGGGGACGATTAGTAGGATCGATACAGGGCCCACTGTAAGCACCAACCAAAGTAGGATGGTTACCACGGTGATCCAAAGCGGGAAGTGCCTCATCTCCTCGAGGAACAACCGGAACTCGCTCGGCTCGGGCCGAGGGCGAGGACTCGGGGAACGACGAGGACTTGGAACACGGCGAGGAGGACTCAGAGAATGGCGAGGGGGACTCGCGGAGCGGCGGGAGCTCACCGAGCGGCGAGGACTCGCGGAACGGGAGCGGCGGCGAGGAGGACTGGCGGAGCGGCGAGAGGGACTCACGGAGCGGATCTCGGCCTCCTCATCGCGGCCGGAGAAGCAAGCAGCTGCACGGCAGGGGGAACTCGGCGGCGGCACAGCAGCGGCAGCAGCAGGGCGGCAACACAGCAGCGGGGCGGTCCTCTTATAGAGACGGCCCGGTTATTAAAGTGGGGGGACGGCAAGAAAGCGGCAAAGCGGCGGACAAGACGCATAAGCTTAAAGAAAAGGAAAAGAAAGGATGACGGCGACTACGGCAAAGGGTAGGGGAGCTCTGAGCTAAACCTGCGCCGTGGTCGGACTCGAAACCAACTCGACGGGTCTTCTTCTTCTTCATCATCATCGATGTCGACGGCGGGCTGCCAACCAGCGGCGGCGAATCTAACCATCGGGAATGCCACAAGCTCGACAAGGGTAGGAGGCGCCCTCACTCAGTTGGACCCAGATCCAGCGAAGATTCTTGGGGTGAGCTCGAAGGAGCCTGAGGGAAGATCGGCAGGATCCTTGGGCTCGAGCTTGAGTCGAGCCGACATCCTTCTCCTTGGGCGCGAGGACGGCGGCAGGAGTAGGAGTCCCGGAGGAAGAAGCGGCATTCCCGAGACGCGGTTCTCGCGAACCAACTCACGGAGCCTCTTGCGAAGGTGGATTTTCTCCACCAAGTGATGGGAGTCGCGCTTTTAAGGTCGCGCACTCCTTCTTGATCAGGTCCGGTGGCGGTTGGCGTCGTGGCGGAATTCAACTCCGCAGGCGATGGTGTCTGCGTCGTCGAGGATTGGACGAGCTCGACAAGGTGGTACACCGTCGGGTCACTCACCCTCGGCCGTCTGGCGTGGTGAACAGCTCGTCCGGCGGCGGCGAGAGGAAAGAAGCGAAGCGGGAGACGTCTGACTCACGCGTGAAGCAGATCATGGAGTCGGTGTAGAGCAAGTCTGGACACGTCCTGGATGGCGTCTGAGCAGCTGACGCGAGTGGCGGAGTAGCGGAACGGACCCCGGGTAGGTGGGGGACCGGCAGCAAAGATGGTGACGCACACCACCCAGCATGTGCGTCCCTTGCGTGGAGCAGTGGCACCATGGTACATGGGGTCACCAAAGCCAAGCGTGCCCAGCATCAGCAGCAGCTGGCGCACGAAACCTCCGTAGCCAACACCAAGGCTGGAAGCGAACGCCGGCATCTACAAGTTTCCAAAAGATCATCAGTCGAAAATAGATTGCGAAGAATAAGAATATATTTAACAATTATTTCTTTTAAAAATTATATGGTCTCTAATTTCTAGGGCTACGTCCTAGGGCCAATAAGAGCCTGGCTCTGATACCAATTCTGTCGGCACCCGATTTACAAGATCGGATTCCACCTGCGTAAACCCGTACTAGTCCCAAGGATCATGGCTAGTACACACAGATATACAGAAACGGAACAGTGCCAACGATATTATTATTACAAACGGAACATAGTCCAGTACAAACAACATACAACGGCTCGCAGGCCGCAAATCAGAGTACACAACGATACAAGCCTAATACAACATCTAGAATTTTATTCATCCCACAGGCACGGAGGCTGTAGGAACGCGTAACCCTAATCTTCATACTCTTCATCGGAGAACGCCTCCTCGACGTAATCCGGGTCCTCCTCCTCGGACGGCGGGCCATACTCGGATGGACCAGCTGTTGAAGTTTTGAAAAGAGAGGGGAGAAAAGGATGGTGAGTACAAATTGTACTCGCAAGTCCGGAATTATGCAAATGCGGTTCAGTACAAGGAAGGTTTAGGACATTTGCGGAAATCGCAGTTATTTAACCTAGTTTTGACAAAGCAATTTCGAAACTTTAAATCTCAACATTTTCTTTGGGCTCTTCTCAAACGGTTCTCGCCACTTGGCCTCAGTGCCATAGCAAGAACAAAATTCTTTCTTCTTTTCTTTTCTCAAACTCGCTAGGTCCATTCCGCGTGACACTTTCCGATAGGCCGATACCCATTTCGGAATATCACCGGTGGCCCCTAGCTCAAACGAAATCCTTCTCAAATCCTTACTCATCTCAAATCCTTTCTTCAAAATCCCCTTTTCTAAATTTATTTTAAAATAAAGAAACTACCATATAATCAGTCCCTTCGCGCTCATAACATGAAAGCACGGCTATCATGACAGCTTTTAACTCGCGAGTGGGTACGCTTTACCCTCGAGAGGCTACGCACCTGACGATGTTTCGCCACAAGACCATCAACCACGAGGGCCAATGATCGGGTCCGTCCCATACCGGAGCTCGAGGTCGCATCTTGTAATGGCTCCGTTCATAGGATTATAGGATGAGCGATCCTTAGACTAGGGAGAGTTTATATTTTAGCCCAAGTAAAACCGGTGCCATCTTGCATCAATCGACAAAATATCTCCTAGTCGGAAAGATTTTGGGGTAAGAGGAAAATCTTTTCCTATCAAGCATCACCCTTGATGCGCTATCCTTTAAATCATCCTTCCCCAAACATTTCTCAACAATATCTCATTTCACACAAATGATTGCATCATTCCGCATAAATGATTTTTAAGCAGTTATCCTACCTCAACAAGGCGTTTAAATATGAGCAATTCATATTTTTAACCTTAGGTTTATCCTACCATATTTCTTACCTTTTCTATTTGGCATAATAACTAATTCTAGCAAATACGGCGTTTAACTTTTAAACTAGCATGCATAATTTCAAGTCTAATAACATTTTCTGAATAACCGAAAATGGCTTCTCAATATGATCAAAGGGGGACTTGCCTTGATCGGTTCCGGGGAAAGCGAAGGGGACGTCGTCGATCGGGTCTTCGAGAGCTTGACCTCCTAAACGCAGCATTACGCATGCAAAGCAATACAACACACATAAGTAAAATATTTTATGCCATCTTTGTTTTTAGGTAATGGGACATGCAAACAACTTTTAATGCATTTTGTTAAAAAGAGATCATGCCAAATGACTTATCTTGTGAATGCAATGATGCCATTATTAACCCAAGAATACTTCTAACAAATGTATGCTGCATGAATGGCATGACAACAATCATTTCTTAAGGTCCAGGGCTTGTAAAGTATTTTATTTTTATTTAAAGGGATAATATGACCATTTCCCACATGCACATGAAATGATGCACCTAGAACTTATCTATTTAGCCAAAAATGGATCCCACATGCAAGACAAGTATAAATATAATTTTCTAGGGTCCGAAATGGTTAAAGTATTTGCAGTGAATTTTTCGAGAATTTTACAAGGATCTAGCTATTTTTAATTAATTGCTTTTAGGGCCTCACAAAATGATTTATACAGAAATTGAAAAAGGAGATAAAGGCACGGGCCCTTCCGGCTCTGGGCGGCTCGGCCGACACGGCCCGACGACAGGCGCCCTCGGCAACGCTGGTGAGGCTCGACAAGACGCTGTGGTGGCAAGCGGGACCCTTCGGCCCCACTGGCAGGCGACTCAAGACGAGGAGAGAGGAAAAGAGGAGGAGCACCGGCGGCGCGCAAGCGGCGGCGACGACTCCAGCCACCGGGCTCGATTGGGTGCCAGAGGAGTGACGGGCTAAGCGAATGCAATGGGGGTATCGAAGCGCCGGCGATGCTCGGAGGTGATGGCGGTGAAAGACGATGGCGGCGACGCGATGGCGTCCATGGGCGCCGGGAGAGACGGGATCAACACCGATTCCCTTGGCGAAATCAACCGAGGAGAGGGGAACATGATCGGTGAGCTCACCGAGGCGGAAAGGACGACCAGCGGCGGAATTACGGTGGCGGCGGCGGCGCTGGCTCCGGGACACGCGGACCACGCAGCTCAACCCGATCTGGCGCTGGCTCCACTGGAGTAACTCGCGCCACCCTGTGGTAAGGTCGAACCAAGGAAAGCGAGGTGAGGTAGGAGGAAGAAGAGGAGATGGCGGTGGAGCAGGCGAAGGCTCACGGCTCGGATGAAAGGAAATGTGTCGGCAAGGCGGAGAGCAAAGGGAGCGATTCCCCATTTAAAAGCGTAGCTCACCGGAGAAACCCTTGATGCGACGAGCGGTTAGGTGTCGCGGCGCCGATTCCGCCGGTGCGTGAAGGCGAACGCATTGAACGCGAGGGGTGGTCCGGCCGGCGATAAGACAAGGAAGGGTAGGGGACGGAGAGGGGTCCGGCGGAAGAGTGTAGGGGCGGCGATGCATGGGGAAAGGAGCCATGGCGAGGCCCCGGGAGAGAGGAGAGAGAGGTACAGCGGCGGCGAGGCAAACGGCGGGCGCGAACAGAGGAACAGGGGAGAAGAAACAAACAGAGGAGGGAGAAGGGGAGAGGAGAGGCTGACGCGGTGGGCTCCACCTGTCGGTGTCGCCCCTCCTTGCTGCGCACGGGAGAGCAGCGGCGGACTGGGGGCCTGTGACGGTTTTCCAGCGACCAAATGAGCGGGAAAAGAGAAGAGGGGAAGAGAGCGGGCCAGCTCGGCTGGAGGGGAAAGGGAAAAAGGAATGGGCCGGCATGGGCTGGGAAAGGATTTAAGGCCTTTGGATTTCTGATTTTCAAATGGACTTTTATTTTCCAAAAGCATTTCATTTTCAAAACCCTTTTCACAAAATTTCATATTTAAGGAATATGGTTTTGCTTTTCCAACACTTAAAATATAATTCCAAGTAACTTCACCCGGGGGTATTGGTTTATAGAAAATATTATTTAAAGTAATCACCATATTTTCCACCAAAGGCATAGACTTGAACAATTAAATTATTTTCCTAATTCAGATGCAATGCATGAAGTGATGATGCAATAATGAGTGATTTAACATTTTTAAATTATGCACTTAAGAAATTATTAACGTGCCAAATTGGGTTTAAAAATTTGGGATGTTACAGCAGTTTTCTCTTCATCCTCGGAAGAAATGCTTATTTGGTGATAACCGGAGTAAGCATCCAAAAAACTCAAGAGCTGGGCATCCGCAGTCGCATCAATCAGTTGGTCTATGCGAGGCAGCGGAAATTTGTCCTTAGGACAAGCCTTGTTCAAGTCAGTGTGGTCGACACATCCGCCACTTGCCGCCTTTCTTCTTTACAATCACAGGGTTGGCCAGCCACTCGGTGTGATCAACCTCGTGGATGAAACCAGCCGCGAGCAGCTTACCAAGCTGATTCTTGATGATCCCCTGCTTGAAATCCGAAAAACGACGAAGCTTCTGGCGAACGGGCTTTTTGTCCGGCCGGACTGCCAGTTTGTGCACGATAACCTCCTTTGGGACCCCGGGCATGTCGGACGGCTCCCAGGCAAACACGTCTGCATTAGCTCGGAGGAAGGCAATGAGCTCGATTTTCTATTTGGGGTCCAAATTGGCCCCCAAATGAACGTCTTGGAAGAATCGTCAAGAGACAGCGGAACTTCCTTGGTCTCCCCCCAGCTGGAGAGAAACTTTCAGGCGGGCAGACTTGGTCTGCGGTACTTCGAGACCACGCGGTGGAAGCTGGTCGACCAGGGCAAGGGATTGCTCATCGCAATCTAAAGCAGCCTTGTAGTTGCCCTTGACCGTGATCACACCGCTGGGGCCCGGGATCTTCACGCAGTGGTATGTATGGTGGGACACGGCCATGAACTTTCCCAGAGATGGTCGGCCCAAGATCGCGTTGTAGGCAGATGGAAAGTCGACCACGTCAAATGTGATCAACTCTGTCCGGAAGTTGCTTGGGCTGCCGAAGGTGTCGGGCAGAACAATCTGCCCCAACGGCTTAACAGCTTCTCCCAGTACAATCCCATAGAAAGGCATTGCGACCTCTTTGAGCTTGGAACGAGGAATCTGCATCTCGTCCAAGACCTTTGCGGAAAGTAGGACCAGCGCACTCCCGCCATCGATCAGGACACGCCCGACTCTGGCGTTGCTAATGGTCGGAGCGACCACAAGTGGGAGCCGCTGAGGCATGGTCATCCCAGTGGGGCAATCCTCCTTAGAGATGGAGATGGAGACCTCGGTCCACTTCATCTACTCGGGCTGTGGTTTGCCCTTCTCAACGTTGTGGACCTCCCGAGCAACTTCCTTGAGGCTGCGCCGAGAGGGATAGGCCGAGGAGCCGCTAAAGATAACGGCTATATGGTTCACGGGCTCTGGATAGTCATCCTCATCGTCCCAATCACCACCATCGGCTTGGCGCTTGATCTTGCCGGCATCACCCTTTTCGGGCAGGGTGAGCATGGGACCTTTACCGTTGTAGAACTCTTTAAGTTTTGCAGCCCAGGTTCTGCAATGGCGTATATCATGACCGAAGTTCTGATGGAACTAGCAATATCGGTCACTCGGATCTTTCTTGCCCTGATTGCCTCCCTGGGCGGGCTTCTTGCCCTTGTAGTTATTGTTGGGCTTCTTCTGCCCGTCCTTGGGAGGAGGTGCGCGATCTATACAGGCGACGGTGTTATCCTGCGCACCTTTGTTCTTTTTCTTCTAGGACTTCTTGTCACCAGGATTGTTGCTGCTCTTCTTTTTCTCATCTACACCAGGCTGGGTGGGCAGCTCGCCCTTGTCAAACGTCTTCTTATACTGAACACGCTCTGCCACATTGACATAGCGGTCAGCCGCCTTGAAAAGATCATTGGCGGTCTAGATCTCATTGATCTCGAGATCCTAGGTGAGCCGCTCGTCGCGAACTTCGTTTTTAAAGGCGCGGACAACAGACTAATCCGAGATGTTCGGGATCGTGTTGCGGATCTTGATGAAACGCTTTACGAAGTTGCGGAGGGTCTCCCCGTTCATCTGGATCATCTGGTGCAGATCATCCTCCTTGCCCAGACGCACGTAATAGCTCTGAAAATTGACGATCAGAGCGTCACAAAGTTGGTCCCAAGAGTGGATGGAACCCTCCTGCTGATTGAACAGCCACGTCCGAGCAGCACCTTCATGGACAGTCGGAAGGTAGTTAGCCATGACTAGCTCGTCACCTCCGGCTGCCATGATGGTTGTAGCATAGATGGAAAGGAACTCTTCTGGGTTTTGGGTCCCATTGTACCTCTCCACGTGGCCAGGTTTGAACTTGGAAGGCCATCTGACAGCGCGGAGCTCATCAGAGAAAGCCTTGTAGCCCAAGCTGTACACCTGACCACCTTCTCCTGCAGAACCTAGTCTCGAAATGACATTGGTCATGTTGCGCGGAGGGGCTCTTGTTGAACGGGAAGATTCCGCCTGGAGAAACTCTCTCCGAGACAGTCCTCCGAGCTCCTTCCTCGTGGTCGCCACTATGCGCTCCTCCCAAGGGGATCGTCCGTGATCGCTGCGCGCCCGTTTTCCCCTGTGGTCGCGGTGACCATAGGGACTCGGTGAGCGTTGTCGACCACGGGAAGCTTGCTCGTAGTTGAACTTTGACGGTGACGAGGATCACGCGATCGATCGGAGCGCTCGCTGTCCAAGTCTTTCCTGGCAGGCTGACTGCGCTGCCTGGAGGAGGTGTTAACTTCACCTATGGATTTAAGGCCTTCGGCCAATCGCTCTAGGAGAGAAGCAACAACGTCGCCCATGCGGGCGAGGTTGGCCTGGTTGGTGGATCTGATCACCGTTGCCATGGCTTGAAGTCGTTCCCGACTCTGATCTAGGGGTCCTAGGATCCCTAAAGCGTCCGCGTTCTGCCCGACCGGAGTCTGGTCACGAGGGAATTCGTCCCGAACAGGTAGAACAACTGCCCGGGGACATGGCGGAGATACGCGAGGCGGGTCGCGTCGTTGTCGCTTATGCTGGTCGCGAATCTCTGCCAAGGTCTGATTAATCGAGGAGTCTAGACTGCGGTGAACGACATCTTGTTCGCGAGCAGCCAGTGTTGCCCCATCTTGTTGCCGAGCAGAATTGGACTGCCCGATCTCGCCGGCCGCCGCGGCCCTCGCAGGATCCTCTGAGGTTTCTGCACCAGCCATGTTGACGCTGCGACCGCCGTGTGCTTGCACACTACACGGCGTCATCACTGTGTCGCCATAAGAGGAATCAACCGACATAGCCTTGGAATCCGAAAGATCTAAACCAGCGTAAAGATCATCGGTTTCGTAATCATCGTCAATGACGGGAGCTTGATCTAAGACCATTTATGGAACGTAGCCGAAGAGCTCTGTCCCAGATCTGGAAAGCGATCGAGATCGAAGAGATCGATCCGATCTGACAGAGGAAGTGACATCCTGTCCTTCTGAGTCATAGCCCTCAGAAAGATTTTTCTGGTCGCTGAAAGAGTTCGACATGCTCGAACAGGTTTGATCTGCTATATCCCCACGGACAGCGCCAACTGTCGACGGTTGGGATATCGGTCTCAAGTCAACTAAGGTTCTTGAGAAAGGGAGATAGAAGACTTGCCGAGCAGGGCAAACAGCAACCAACGAGCAATAGGGAAACACAGGGTTTTTATCCTGGTTCGGGCCTTTCCGGGGAGATAATAACCCTACGTCCAGCGCTTCTTTATATCAAAGATGATTACAAGAGGGAACTCGACAAGACGAACAAGTCTCGGCGAGATTATGTGTGTTCAGGAAGTAATATACGATCTTGACTTCAAGTCCTCTTGGATTGGCCCTCTATACGCCGTAGGGGCCTTGCTTATATAGTATTGAGCAACCGACCTACTGAGGGATAATCGGGCCGGGTTGACCACGAGTCCGTAGCAAACTCGATACATGCCAAATACATCCCGAGGCAGATAAGGTATACTCCAATTCTTGAGGATCACGACGTCTGCTCCAATCAGGGAAACCACATCCGGGTCTTTACGTAGCCGTGCAGAACTCTTGTTCGAGTCGGACTCAAACAAGAATCCTAAACCATTACGCACCATGCCAAACAGGAAGCTGTTCGGCAGGATGCACATGGGCCTGACAGAGCCTTCTAGGGAGCCTGGCCCTAGGAGGCTGTTCGATTGGGCCGTCAGAGAATGGGCCATGGCAATGGGCCGTGATTTTATCCCCGACACATAGACCTCCCAAAATCTCTCCCCTTGTTCTTGCAATTGCACATGAAGTGCATGGAGAAACGAATATCTCGACATATGTCATTGAAACTAGAGTAACCGTCTCGGCCCTGTTGCACCTACATCTGTGTGGTTTACTATGGGGCCTGCCCTTTTAGCGATAGAAGCTTCTGGGCGCACCCCCTATTGTCAATTGTGCTCCGTACCATTGCATCGCCCGTGGCCCGAGTTAATCATTGCCATGTAGGCATGGCCCTAACACGTCCTGTGCCGCACACTGATTGTGTCATTCTGACCGCAGTCTGCTGCTGGCGCATTTGGTGCAGACTTGACAGGCCACACACACACACCACACATAGTGTCACCGCCATGTTGTGGCCGTACTATGTTGTGCCGATCGTAGACTCGCCATGCCGCATTGGCCTACAGGTTTCGGAAGCACACCCACACGTAGTGGGTGCATATTTTGAATCGCATTTTATGAATTTGCACTCTAAATTATGGTTGCTAGCAGACATATGGATTTTTAGCATGAATTGGAAGTTGCTGAAGAGCATATTTGAATTGAAACTTTAGAAGTGCGCACATTAATTCACATGACGGGTTTTACATTTGCCCTTATTCCAGTATATATAAAGTTGCAATCAATTTACGAATTCTTTGAGTCATGAATCTTGCCTTTGCCTGATTGCAACCTAGAATCTATGTAGTACCCTCGGAGGTTATTAACACTGTTGTAGAATAACAAATAGCATTTTAAGAGAGCTCATATATCCGTATCAGTCTTGAAGAATATTGGTAGTATTAATTTGAATAAATCGCTAGTATCGATCAATGCATAGCTTGCTCATGAAGAGCCACGGGTATATTATTTTGGGTATTACATCAGCACTTAAGAAGCGTTGTTTACCCCGAGTATTTTTGAGCCTCTTAAATTTAAAGACATCCATACATGTTTCATGAAGAAACAAATGAAGAGAATAGCACTGAATGCTCATGCATTATGAAGAATGCTGGATGTAAGAAAAACATACTAGAAGTAATTCCTCTCATACGAATTCAGGCTACACTATAATAGATTTGATACACTTGTAATGCATGCCAGCTTAGAAGACTTGATTTAGAAGTTTTTAACTCTTATCTTTTTCAGTATTGTATTCTGGGTTTTCCAGTTTTTCAATGATAAGGGATTGCACAAACAACTCACCGGGCTATAATATCATGTGAAAATTTTCCGAATCTTGAAGATTTTGTGTATCTGAATGTGCCACCGGAAATTAATGAATAAACCTTGAATTATGAAGAGAATGCCAAAATCCCTAAATCTCCGGACTGCATCTAGTAGGGCAGTTTTGGTACTTCATAGTGCTCAACACTGTTTCCTATATATGATCGAGTTTACTCTCATACAAGGAACGAAGCATGTGAAGAGAAGATCTTGTAGATCACTTGAATTAAACAACTTTTTCTCATACCATCATATGAAGTCCACCGCAATGGACACTGATAGTGATTTTATTTTAAAGGCATTTGATGATGAGATTTAAAGCAGAGCACTTTGCATAGGCATAGCATGCCACCTCTTATAGAAAGACTAGCAGTCATATGACTTGAAAAAGAATTGAATAATTAGCCCGGTTAATGAGTAGAGTTGTAATTCTTGAAGAATATGTGGACACATGAAGTCCTACACAAAGCATCCCTAATCACTATACAAAAGGACATGTAGTCCTACAACATCCAACTAGTGCATGCAAAGGGTCATTATGAAATTTTTCACTTTGAATTATAAGTACTATACCACTATTGACGAGGATTATCTTCCCGTCATTAAGGGGAATTAGAACTCCTGAATGAGAATGCCCGGAAAATAAGCATATAGAATTCTCGTGCATGACCCTTGCTCTAGTAAAGAAATCAAAATCTTGGAGACTATTGAAGTATATATGAAACTGCCACTGTATGACCATTTTTGTGATATGAAGGGAATGATTAAGTTGCAATACTATAAGTAATGCGCTAGAGAGGGTTCCAGTACCAAAGAATTGAAGGTACCCCTCGACCTGTTCAAAGACCTCAGAAAGAACAGGGAGTCTGGTTCCTCCGACCCGAAGTACCTGGGGACGTCTGGGAAAAAAGGGAAAGAGAGCTTATCATGACCAAATCACTAAAATACCCTAAGTAGTGAAGGGGAGCCAGTTGAGACCTGACAGCTGGAGGGAAGCCTGCTAACGAGGCACTCACAGTCTTGAATATTCCATGGCAGGAATAAATGCATGAATGTATCGACCAAAGTGTCTGCACACACCGGCGATAAGAACTAAAGGAACTTGCTCCCGTTATGGAAAATAGCGGTGCAGAGCAAGTAGAAGTGCACTAAGCACCCCATGACTAAATGGCCATATAAATTGCATTATTAAGGGAACTTATGAATAGAGCAACAGCCAAAATCGACATATATATATATATGCCATATAAAATAAGGCAATTACCGTGGTATACTAGCATTTTCTCTAGAAGAGAAATTACATAACAAGGCTGATAGCTCGACGCTTCATGAACAAGTTTATTCCCTTGTTATGGTATTCCTCTAGATATATCTCATTATTGGCAGTACTCAACTTGAAGTTGAGAGTGAAATTTAAATTGAAGGATGTTATTACTGAATATATGTATAAGAGACTTGAATTCGGAATTATGAATGAAGATACTTGAAGTATCACCTTCCGTAACCAAGGTAGAGCAAATAGAAACATATAGTGCGAAACTCTGAAAGTCACTATATGAATTGAAGAAGAGAATTAGAATAAGTATGCTCATACTTGAAGTATGGTTTTGAATTGAAAGGCTTAGATAAACTAAGTACTGCTTAGGCTTGCAGCTCGAATATTTTCCTCATGAGATCTTGATACAACAGGCTACCTATACTCAGAAAGTATTGGGGAAGTTTGGTTTTGACAAAGCATATTCCTCCAGAACCCCTATGATAGGGAGATCTTTGCAGAAAGAAAAGGACCCCTTCCGACCCAGGGAAGAGGGGGAGGAAATCCTCAGGCAGGAAGTCCCGTACTTGAGTGTAATAGGAGCACTCATGTATCTTGCTAATAGTACACGACCCGATATTGTTTTCGCCGTAAACACGATGGCCTTATACAGTGCAGCGCCCACGAAGAGGCATTAGAACGGAGTAAAGGTTATCTTTCGATACCTCTGTGGAAGCATTGATCTTGGCCTGTTTTACAGAAAGAACCAAGATATGAATATTGTTGGTTATGCCGATGCTGAATACCTTTCGGACCCGCATTCTGATAAATCGCAAATTGGGTATGTTTTCATATGTGGTGGCACTGCAATGTCATGGAAATTGTCCAAGCAAACGCTAGTAGCTACGTCCACAAACCACTCGGAAATCATTGCATTATATGAAAACATACCCGCATTATATTGCAGACGCTAGTGGCTACGTCCACAAACCACTCGGAAATCATTGCATTATATGCCGATGTTGAATACCTTTCGGACCTGCATTCTGGTAAATCACAAACTGGGTATGTTTTCATATGTGGTGGCACTGCAATGTCATGAAAATCGTCCAAGCAGACGCTAGTGGCTACGTCCACAAACCACTCGAAAATCATTGCATTATATAAAGCATCTCGTGAATGTGCATGGTTAAAAAGAATGGTGAAACACATCTTGCAGTCATGTGGATTACCTATTGAGCAAACCCCTACAATTATCTATGAAGATAATGCCGCTTGTGTTGCACAAATGCAAATAGGTTATGTGAAAAGTAATCTTACTAAGCATATCGACCCCAAGTTCTTTTATGCGCATGAACTGCATAAGTTGAATGAAATAAGTATCCAGCACACCAAATCATGTGAGAATTTGGCTGACCTATTCACTAGGTCATTGTCTACTGCCTCCTTTGAAAGGTGTGTTAGAGGCATTGGAATGATCAGGCTCAAGGAAGTGCTGAATTCAGGGGGAGATAATTCACACGCCCTGAATTAAAACTTTGACAAGAAGCCGGAGTACCCAACTCGACCTAGAAGATTAAATGCAATGTTGGGTGGTTTGTACTCTTTTTTCTTGGTGAGTTTTTCTCTGAAGTTTTCTCACATAAGGTTTTTAATGAGGCAAATCGTGCGCACATCAAACGTATGCTATATACTCTTTCTTCAATTCTTTTTTCCCACTGAATTTTTGGATGGAGTTTTGATGAGGCATATGCATCTCGCTGGCAAGGTCCAAGGGGGAGTGTTGGGAAACCCCCTGTGGGGAGCTCGGCCCGGCCAGGGCCGGCACGCAGCACGGCGCGGCTAGGGCCTGCCAACGACTCCCCCACGGTGGGTCCCACATTGGACCTGGCCTAAGCACTACTATAAAAGAAGAGGTGGAGCACATATTGTATAACAGATCTGAGAAATAATAAAGAGAAGCTCCACCCTATATCTTTGTGTCCCCTGTGATTTTGATCTTTCTCTGTGATTGATTGTTCATGATTATACCTCGGACTACACCCGGTAGCGAGTTTCCTTAACAATAATCTCTAAATTTGTTAGGATTTTTAACACCACCAAAGATCTAAACAATACTAGAGACATAATATTTGGTAACACAGTTCGACACAATTGCCTAAATCTGTGGGATGCGTGCACCCTTCCCCAATCAGCACGAGCACACTAAACCACCCTAGGTCGTGGCCACAAGCCGACCGCTGACCCCGCACGTCATGCGCTACAGCTAGACTAGTAATAGGGGTGCCTCCCTATTTATACAGGAGATGACCAGGATATGAGTTTGACCCTGACACGACTCATCCCTACCTACCTATCACAACTCCACATCCACGTACGTAACCGACTCATAGACATATTGGACACAAATTCTAACAAAAATAAATATGGACCCACATATAATATTGTGCATCCACATTGGAATCATCAGTTATATATACACTGGTTATAAGTTAGTAGTTATACCATAGCCTGTAAAACTAATAAGGACTCACATGTAATAGTGTACATTTATCTTAGAATCAACTACATGTAGAAATGCACATAAACAAAATGCTGACTTGACATTCTTATATCTAGCTAAGTAAGCATCACTGAAGATGCCCTTATGGTTGATATTATCGTACCAAATATTGATGATGTTTGATTATAATATGCCAAATATGGACGAGGTTTGATGTGGAAATATATTCCGGTTCCAAGCATTGAACAGAAAATGCTCAGCTCATTTGGCCACGGTGCATCGTTATCTAGGTCCTTAATTTTTTCTGAAACAAACCTCAACTCCATATACTCCGTGCTTCATTACTACTTACCATCTGAACAACCACTGTCCAGTGTCTACTGATACGTACGCTCCACAAAGAACGTACTACTCGATGCCCACACATTTATTTCTTCTTAGCAACTCGTGCCTCCAGAGAGCGCAGTCCAATGTGCAGCTAGGTAGCTAGCCTCGCCTTAGCGTGGCCTGCGAGGGCTGCAAAGTCTGCACCTGATCTCTCATTGAAGACGTGGTGCCCCGGGTGGGTGCATGTGCCATTGCCCATTGGTACGTACGCCATCCACAGTCGAAAATACCGACTCAACCTTGAAGATCGAACAAGGGTGCTCACCCCAGCTTGAAGGTCCAACAAGGGTGAGCTAGACTTGAGTACATGTGATGTCATGTCCACTTGTGCAGTACTGCACGGCCTTCATATGCGTAATCGATCTGGTCCCTGCAAGCCTCTCATCCAATGGCTAAGATCGAAAGGTGAACTAACTCTCTCTCTCTCTCTCTCTCTCTCTCTGGACGAATGGAAATGACGAAGCACGAGCTGCAATTGCCGAAAGCGACGATGGCCATTTGCAAAACATGGAAGAGCAAGATCAGCTAGCATTGATCAATATCAGCAGCGCGGATTCAATTTGAAACCCGTAGGAAGTAAAGGACAGAGGTGAATTCACCAATGTATCTGTAGTGGTACGTGCGACCACTTTTTTACTGAGCAATCAATTCAGTGCCAACTACTCACTCACTTTGACTGCATGCATATATGCCCTACTACTAATATACAGTAATAATTATTTTATACGCATGCTTGTATACACATGCAACATGCAAGTTCACTGCATTACATGCATATTATAATGTGTAAGAATATACTACTATGTAGCAGGCCAGTGTGCCTGTGTGTGTACTGTGTAGTGTGTACATGCAGATGCAGAGAAGCACACACCACAGTTGTCAATGCATTAACAGCTACGTACTGCCTCCTCATCAGCTAGCCACCAGCTCCTCCTCCCGGCCCTGCCCTGCCTCTCTTCAAAACCCTATAAATCCACTCCCGCCATTGCTCACTCCCCCATACTGTCATACAGTCATACCCGGCCTGCTCTCCTTCCTCCTTTGCCTGGCATATAATCCTAGAGAGAGAGAGAGGGGGTGAGGAGAGAGAGATGGATAGGGAGGTGCTGAGGTCGACGCTGAAGCACATGGTGGCGGTGGCGGTGGTGGTGGTGGCGGCGGCGCCGCGGCTGTGGGCGGTGGTGACGCCGGAGAGGGCGGCGGCGGCGTGCTGGGCGTGCTGGGCGGCGGCGGCGGCTTGCTGGGCGTACGCGGCGTGGCGGCCGCGGCCGGTGTACCTGGTGGAGCTGGCCGGGTTCAAGGCGGCGGCGGCGCACGAGGCGTCGCGGGCGAAGACGATCGCGCACTTCGGGCGGTGCGGGCGGTTCAGCGAGGAGAGCATGGCGTTCCAGAAGCGGATGCTGGAGCGGTCGGGGCTCGGGGAGGCCACCCACTTCCCGATGTCGCTCATCAGCATGCCCGTGGACATGTGCCTCCGCACGGCCAGGGAGGAGTCCGACGCCGTCATCTTCGGCGTCGTCGACGAGGTCCTCCGCAAGGCGGCCGTTGCGCCGGCCGACGTCGGCGTGCTCATCTTCAACTCCAGCCTGCTCAGCCCCACCCCCTCCTTCACCTCCCTCATCGCCCACCGCTACCGCCTCCGCCCCGACCTCGTCGCCCACAACCTCAGCGGCATGGGCTGCAGCGCCGGCATCATCGCCATCGACCTCGCCAAGCGCCTCCTCCAGGTACAGTGGTACACTCGTTGACACTGGCACTGAGCCACACTCACTGACACCGCCTTAAAGCCCCATGCATGCATGCATGCACGAGAACCGATGCAGTAATGGCGTACGACGATCCATCGGCTCTGGGTTGGGCCACCCGCGTCCTCCAGATACGGATGGAGAATAATAAATGAGAACATCTCGCTGTATGCTTGACCGCGACTAGCTGCTAGAAGCAATCCATAAGTGATTAATGATCGTGCCTGAAATTATAATCATACTCCATTTAGAAATTAGAATGATCCATATCAAATCAATGCATCCCAGTGTCAGCCACATACTCCATATATGAGCTTTTATAAAGTGCCCTCCTGTCACAAAAAAAAATTGTTTTGAACGGGTCTTAAAACGGATCTTCAGCAAATAATTAATGGTACACTTTTTTTACAAAGTGTAATAAAGTTAAGAAGGTAATTTTTTATATGAATATTCCACGCATATGACTTGGGTGTATTCAAATTAAAATTTTCAGATAAAGTGTATAAATGGTCAAATTTTCAAAATATCACACACAAGTACTTGAAACCATACGACGACTTTTTTATGACAAGACGGGATGGGATGGTCAGCATTTTCCTCTGCTGCCAATGCAAATTATACAAATACCTGAAAGTTAAGCATCTTTTTTGGTATATATATTTATATGTCTGAAAATTTGAAAACACAAACATGGTGTGCTGAGGGATCAAAACTGATCAGACACTTCTAGCTGGATTTAATGCCTGTAGCAACCAATGTAGCAACCCATAAATACGGTAGCTGAAAGCTACCACAATGCCAGAGATATGAGATTCCAGACAGGGGGCGGCACTGAGTAGGACCTCTGTGTTTCGGCCAGGGAGCAGCCTCTGCCTTCCATCTTAAATATTCAGGATCAGGATGCACATTGCTGAATTTACTCCCTGAGCAGCTACTCATTGACATGGTTGTTCAGTGCTCCCCTGTTCCCCCTCTTGTTTATGCAGCATGAGCATCTCCAGGCTTTCTGTAATACTGAGCACTGTAGCAGACATAGAAACGCTGAAGATCCTCTATAATACTGTAGTATAATGTAAATTGTGAAGTAATTTTAAAAAATGGATAGAGAAGACGCTAATAATATATTGGTGCTATAAAGATCGGTATCCTGTCTTTAGGGCATCTATCTCTTGTGCCCTTGCCACACAAGTCCGGGATACCAGTCCTGTGCACTAGCAATGTAGGATGCTGTATTTTTAGAAATAATATTTTTTTATTCATGAAAGGCCCCAAACTAAGAGGGCCCCATTAAAAACATCTCACAAGCATAATCTAAAATGTCTTTGATCAATCTTCCATTACAGATATTTTGAAATTTATTTTACCTCCACACTTTTTTTTACTGTTTAACTTCTTTATCTTTTGCAATGTTATATTTTTTAGATATACTTGAGAAAGGCCCTCCCACCTATACAGGGATATCCTTGTACTCGTGTGGAGTTTAGGATGTGTTATGTGAACCTTGAAAAATGAAGAAAGGTTATATGGATCTAAGAGCACATTGCATGGCCCCCACATAAGTCAAGAATATTCCTATGCAATGGAAAACTATACTCGACAGATAAAAGCACTAAAGCATGTTCCTTCAAATACAATGTCACGAGTCATTTAGTTTATTTAGATAATAGAAGAAACTTCTAGTGTGTGCACCAACTAGAAATGCACAAGTCATGACTAAATATTATAGTTTTGATATGGTTGGTTTAGATAGTTGTAAACCTGTCGATAGCGCCAATTTTTGAACCTAGGGTGCAAGGTAAAAAAGAAAGAATGGAGGGAGTGTCCAAATCCGCGGGGATAATAAAAACGGAATTGCGTCAGCACGTAGAACCCTGAGCGTTTAGTGCCAGTGTTGTTTGCAAGGCGCAGTACTGAAGCTTGGCATGTGTATGTGCTGGGTACTAGATAATTCAATTGATGGTGAAATGCATGGCGTTGAAACAGGCCGAGTACCTACCGATTAGAGCGTCTTCGTCCAAATATTTAAATGCACGTTGTATAACACTATTTACTGCACACTCTATTCATCTCTCTAAACTTAAATTATCCACTTTTTACTGTATTTAAAAAAAAATTTCAACAAACATTGTATGGTACGCATTTTATTTATCTTAGAGCGTCCTAGCGTCGATGGCCATTGTGGCTAGCTGGACCTCGAGGAATGTACTGACGAGGGGCGGCATGGCGGTGTGGGTGGTTGGAATTGGATGGCAGGTGCACCGGGACACGTACGCGCTGGTGGTGAGCACGGAGAACATCACGCTGAACGCGTACATGGGGAACAACCGCGCGATGCTGGTGACGAACACGCTGTTCCGGGTGGGCGGCGCGGCGATCCTGCTGTCGAACCGCGGCGGCGAGCGGCGGCGGGCCAAGTACCAGCTGATCCACACGGTGCGCACCCACCGCGGCGCGCACGACCAGAGCTTCGGCTGCGTGACGCAGGAGGAGGACGCCGCCGGCGAGGTGGGCGTGTCGCTGTCCAAGGAGCTGATGGTGGTCGCCGGCGAGGCCCTGAAGACCAACATCACCACCCTCGGCCCGCTCGTGCTCCCCATGTCGGAGCAGCTGCGCTTCCTCGCCACCGTGGTGCTCAACCGCGTGTTCCGCGCCGGCGTCCGCGCCTACCTCCCCGACTTCAAGCTCGCCTTCGACCACTTCTGCATCCACGCCGGCGGCCGCGGCGTGCTGGACGAGCTGGAGAAGAGCCTCAAGCTCACGCCCTGGCACATGGAGCCCTCCCGCATGACGCTCTACCGCTTCGGCAACACCTCCTCCAGCTCGCTCTGGTACGAGCTCGCCTACTGCGAGGCCAAGGGCCGCATCGCCAAGGGCCACCGCGTCTGGCAGATCGCCTTCGGCTCCGGCTTCAAGTGCAACAGCGCCGTCTGGAAGGCCCTCCGCACCATCCACCCCGCCGACCTCGCCGCCGGCGACAACCCCTGGCTCCCCGACCTCCACGCCCTCCCCGTCCACGTCCCCAAGGTCGTCCCCATCGACGAGGCCTCCTACCACATCCCCACCAACTAGCTCACTACGTGACCTCCTCACCCGTCAGCTAGCAACAGCATTACCGATCGTATCCTATTCCTCCGCTCCATCTAGCTTAATTGATTCTCGCTATGCACGCACTTCATCTCGCAGCGATTCCATCTCATTAATCAGACCCTGTGCCGGCAAGCATCGATTCTCGGTTCTTGGCCACTTTTTATTCAATGGATCGAGCATCTTGATCACTATATATTCTAGCTTTTTTTAATGGAGCTGAGTGATAATGAAAAGAACTTGCTGTGACTCGCTGTGGAACTGAGCTGAGCTAATTTCAGTAGCTCGCTGTGGTGGCGTTGGCCAGGAGGGCCTGAGCCTCCGTGTCGTACTTGAAGCCCTGCCTCCGGGAGTGGTCGGCGGCCCAGATGAAGATGCCGAACAGCTTGCCCTGCGACTGCAGCGTCCGGCAGGCGGCGAGCGCGGTGTCGACGGGCACCGAGGTGGTCGTCGCCGCCGTGGTGAAGCTGGCCAGGATGTTGGCGCCGGGGTAGTTGGCGAGCTGGGCGTCGAAGTAGCCCACGTACTGCGCCGCCGTCGTGCCCGCGCCGTAGGCGTAGAACTGGAAGTTCACGTAGTCAATGGCGGCGCCGTACGCCGCCCAGAGCGCCTGGTAGTGCCGCTGCACGTCGGCGTTGTCGTACGGCGCGATGGAGGCGAACTTGATTGCGCCGCTCGCCTTGAGCGCCGTCACGAGCCGGCCGACGCACTCCGCGAAGGTGGCCGGCGACACCTGGAACTGCTCGTAGTCGATGTCGATGCCGTCGATGCCGTACTGCTGGAGGATGCTGGTGAGGGAGGCCACGGCGTTGCTCACCCACGTGTCGACGGAGGTGATGTTGAAGAACACGGGGCGGTCGTTCACGGTGGCGCCGCCGAGGCTGACGGCCACCCGCACGTTCGGGTTGCTCCGCTTCGCCTCCGCCACCGCCGCCGGGGTCAGCACCGAGTTCTGCCAGAAGATGTTGAACTGCCCGTTCGTCGGCGACGGCGGCTCCGTCGCGGTGGTGTAGTCGATGACGAAGGCGAGGATGAAGTCGAACTGGACCTTCGGGTTCACGGGCACGTCGCTGAACTTCACGCCGTTGTAGATTGCGCCGATGTAGTCGCGGAAGAGGTTGGAGTTCGCCGCCGCGGCCATTGGCGCCGCATGGAGGAGGACGACGAGAGCGGAGACGACGACGGCCGATGCAGTGAGCTTCGAGGAGCCCATTGCTGCCTATATAAGCTTCTTGTAGTCTTGTAGAGGAGAGTCGCTTTGCCCTGCTCTGCTTGGTTCAGAGGGTGCAGAACTGCAGCTGAACAAGGCTGTGCTTTTATAATCAAAATCCACCAATCTCAATGAAGATTTCGAGAGGGAAGAGATTCACAATTTTCAAATAGAAGATAGTACTAAATTGCTACAGAAACTTTTGAATGGACTTTGTCGGCCAAGTCTGAACCTTGGAGGCCAGGTCAGAGTTTACCTGCTGCTTTGATTGGATGAGCCTGAAACAAGTGCTCCTCCTCAATGCCACAGCTGACTCTTGATTTGCCATGCGGTCAATGGATATGGATAATAGTCAGTCTGAACATGGAACAATTTAGAACGTAAGATAGGTTCAATCTTTAAACTCATACTACTCTGAATATTGTCTGCACGGATGTACGTCTCCATCTTCCAACTGGCCGGCAGAGAAAAGTCCAGACCGTTGACACCGACGCTGGAGCTTGCAATTTGTATAAGGATCTGGCAACTGGCAGTACGAATGGTTCTTAATCTTGCAGGCTAATCTCTTCCAGAAGATGAAATGGCAGGCAGGACAATGGCTGGCTGCATAGGTCAATTGCATCGCCGTCTCAGCTTGGATGTTAGCAGAGCTACCTGCAGAATGAAAGATTGTTCTTTCCAGTCTCGCTGCGCAGTTTGCGGCTTGTCTTTTGTTTGGTTTACAGTGACCGGAGAAACGGAAAGAGCAGCTGCTAAGTTGGACCGCATCTTCAGGAAGCAGCTGCTGGCTGGAAAGATCATAGATGTTCTCAACTGAGGCTACCAACTTTGACTCAAAAAATGGACTTATGGAGATAGTGATTTGTTGATGAGGATATGTGGGCATTATTCAGCTAACAAAATACAAGAAGTAGAGGACCAGCAAAGGCATGAGAAGCCATGCATAAGAGCAGAGATTTGGATGTGGCAGCTACCGATTGCAACGCAAAAACGGCAGTTAATTGTCTGAGAAGGGCCCCCTTGGTGGTGTTCGCCAAAAGCAGCTCGATTGTGATTAGGGCTGAAAAAAAAAAGACTTGTTTATGATCTCGTAGGCTCAATTAAACAATGCTTCAAATGCATTAGTTAATTATCCAACACTAAAATAAGTCGATTTTAAATTAATTTTATTGTTACTTCAATTCGGTTTGACTCGTTGGCTCGACCATAAAACTATTTCTAAACTATAAACAAAATGACGTAGAATCAATCTAAGGTAGTTTCAAAAGAAGCTAAAAAGAAAGTAGTTTGGCTCGATTTCTGGCCCTAAGTGTGAATTGTCATAGTTTTTTTGTGTGTTTATATTAACATATTGTGACGCACAAATATACGCGTTTGTGGATGTGCTAGTGAATTTATCAAAACACACAAATGTCACGACCCCCTGCGTCACCACAGGGAATCCGGCACCATGATCTGATACTAGCCCAGACTAGTACCTCATGATGGACAATTAACGGCTATCATCGCTGGCATTCCATTATTGTTATTTAAAATAACGGAGAATTACAAGATAGCATCTTGTGCTAATACAGTAAGACATATATTACCAAATATCAAGAACGAATAAAAAGAACATCGAGCAAAGAATGACCTTGATGACGATATCCAAGCGATTGACCGAACTCCATGACTAGTCTCCGACATCGAGTTCGGACCCTTCCTGGTCCTGTTTAGACTTGCAACCTGAATAATAAAATTATCCGCGATAGATATAATGAGTACGCGGCTACCCAGCAAGCAATCCTTAATAAATATATGCAATGGCAAAGATGGGGGGATTGGTTGTTTTACACCAAAACCTATTTACTAATCAAGTCTTAGCAAAAGTGATGTTTTGTTGAATGCATGAATCAATAGTATCATCAAGAACATCAAAGGGGAGGTGCATCATCACACCAGGACAAACATCAATGGACGGTGCATCCTCGCACCAGGCCAATCCCAGTCTACTCTAGTCAAGTTCAATTATTAAAAAGGTGGATCTACATGTGCAAACCTTTCCGGACTCGTCCATAACCGCGGACACGGCTATCATGATAGTTTTAACTCTGCAGAGTGTGTACAAGTTTCCCCACAAGCCCTGTCTCATCCACTAGGAGAAACGGTACAAGACTTTTACTGACTTACTACGCCCACCACTTCCCTGACCCTCTCTTAAGGTTTCCCGGCCCGCTTGTGCGTGCCACAATAGGCGCCTTCTCACGTCTAGGCACCACCCGGGCGTTCCCCATTTAAGCCATTCGGTCTCAGGAACGCACCTACCCCTCAGAGGAGATAGCTAGTCTCCACCTAGGCGATGGTGATGAACGTAACCCGCCGACCTCACGAGCCAGAGTTAGTGGGTTTCAGAGTGTACTAAGCTAGGGCCGAAGGCACAAGTGGTCAGTCTGATGAGTTCGCCCAAACAATACACAAGCTTGAGTCCTTATTAGAGAGACCTCGAATCTCCACCACATTCCAGGAACCATCACTGCCGGGTCTCCCCTAAACAATCTACACTAGTTTTAATTGTTTAGGGTTTAATCAAAAACACCATTACGAAGCATACGCCTCACAAGGCACATTTTATAGTGAATCCCAATGCAGTCCTAATAGTCAAGGGATAGGCTAAGGAACAATAAAGGGTTTATCAAATGAGGTCTAGTCATGTTAGTAAATGACTAACATGAATAAGGCACACACGCTATTCTAATATGCATGCAAAGGTGAATTATAAAAAGTAAAGACGATTAAGCTCCCTCCGTCCAAAGGCTGATGTCCTAAATCATAACCAAGAGGTCACCTACTTTTAGACGGACGGGGTTAGTAAAACATAGGACAGGAATATGCAAACAACTAATGCTTGCCTGACAGCGATCGGCCTCGCAACGAATCATTGACGTTAATGATCAACCTCGTTCGGGGCGACGTCTCGTTCCGAAACCCACGCCTCCACGTCCTCCCGGTAGGTTGCCAGCATCTTCAACTCCAACGTAGTCGACGACGGTATAGGGAAGGACACAGGCGAAGGGCGTCTGAGGGACGGTGGCTCGGCGAGGAAAAGCGGTGGCGGGGCCTGTGCGCCTAGGGTTTTTGGTGGGTTTATATTGGGGTCAAGTGGTGAACACAGGATTGGGCTTATGGCCCAAATCGATTGGAAGTTAGGGCAGAGCCCGATTGGGCTAATCGGCAAATCCGATTGCTTTGGGCGGATTTGGTATTGGACTCGGTTTTCTCAGGACGGTAGTCGGCCGACGTTGCGAGAAACTCTAGCTTGACCGAGAGAGGTAGATATTTGGTCGGCCGAAATGCCGAGAGAGGTCGGCCGGGTTCCGGTTATCACGGATAGAAGTTAGGGTTTCAGGGTTCGTCGGCCGAGAGAAACGGACATTCGACCGACGATGGTTATGACGAAGGTCGTTAGAGTTTCGGTCGGAAGAGTTTTCGAAGGAGGTCGGGTGGAATTAGGATCACGGAGGACGTCGGTCGATTAGGTTTTGGTCAAGAGACGATGGACAGGTCGACAAGATGAATTGGGGTTTCGGTCAAGTTAGGGGTTGGACGGCCGGCTTAATGAGGGGTTTTTAGGGTTTTGGTCAATGATCGAGCCCGGGTTTCAATCGAGACAAAATGATAGGGTTTCGACTGAGGAACGAATAAAAGCGAGGAGAGAGATTTTTGTATCTGAAATCATAAAGTTTGGAATTTAATAAATTGTAAAGTATAATGAAAAATAATTAATAAAACAAATTCTTATAGGCAAATAATTGTTTGAAAATTTAGGGATTTTCATACAAGAAAACAATAGAAATTATTTTAGCATGGTTTTATTTTTTTAAAGAAAACTTGGGACATTCTAATATTTATTAGGATGTCACACAAAAGAAGGGGACAAGAACACTGGTATTTCATTATCGCAATAAAGCACAGGTTCTCGTTGGATTGCGGTCCATACCCGTGTTAGTTGGCCATCTATGTAGACGATTGTGATGTTTAGGATCCCGGGGCCTCGAAAGGCTACCCAGTTAATTACATCTACCCAATTAATTACATCCGTGTATGAATAAGCGAAACACCTCTAATTAAGCCGCGAGACTGTCTTCTTCTTCTCTTCATCTTGTGCATCACCATGATGGGGTGGATGTCGGGTGTAGTTGGTGACGACAGAATACATGGGGTCACACGGCCCACGCAGTGACTAGCATAGCCGTTGTATGACTATGCCCGACCGTGTTGTTTGAATTTGTATCTTCAGGTTTCACGTTGTTTTAGTAGAATCTGGGGGAATGCACGGCTAGCACTTGACTTGGAGTTGAAGTAAATAGCTTGTTGGCATCATCAGGGGTATTTCGGCGTGTCCGGGGTTGGATGTTATCGTTGAAGGTTTTGATCACCATCGTCTTGATATTATTGAAGCGAAGTGTATGTCGATACCGTGGAACTGGGATCTCCACGATACCGCCGGCTTTCAGGGTCTTGTTTGCCTTCAGGCTGTGTTGTTGGAACGGAGAGGTATGTCGGCATCATGGAATTGGGATCTCCACGATACCGCCGGCCTTCAGGGTCTTCTTCACCTTCGGGCGGTGTTTATTGGAGCGGGATGTACATTGGTACCGTGGAACTAGGATCTCCACGATACCACTAGCCTCTAGGGTCTTGTTCACCTTCAGGACTAAATTTATTGACAGGACATTGATCGATGTGGCAGTCGATCTCGCTGGTATTGACGGGGTCGCTGGAGAAGGTCGTCGGACGGCTCCCGTGATCATTGAAAGAGTCGTTATCGAATAATCTTTGATTTCCCTAATCGGAACGACATCCCGCTAAAGAAAACTTGAGAGACGGAGTTTCGGGACGATTCTCCCTAGCGGAACGCGATTCTGCTAAGGAAAATTCCTAATTTTATGTGGTGTCGTTCGGGGGTTCTTTGTTTGATGACGATAACAGTGCACAATGCCTCGTAAGGGCACCGGCCGTCATATATTGCATAGTGGGGTGTTCTGCTGGCGATGTCTTGATAAACATCAAACATCCACCATTTTTCATCCCATTGTGAGAATCTCTATCGTTTTGCGTTGATCATGCATCATTTTGGTATTTTAAAAGATCAAGATTCACTAGGATGTTAACGGTATTTTCGAAATCCTAGTGACATTGGTGGCAGTAGGAGGGATGGACGCAGGAAGATGAAAGCGTAACCAGGCGTGTGACGAGGTCACGTAGATAGTTTAGCATTATCAGTTTTTTTGTCGTCTTGTCAAGAAGAGTTTGAAATGCCTAGGTTATGTCGGATCTTGGATCATCGATGCACACTGGTCTATTCTCTAGGTTTTTGTGTCATAGAGTTCGTGTCGAGAGGGTGTGTGAATTCATTGGGGCTAGGGATTGGATAGACCTTAGTTCCTTCTGTTGTCAGCCTCACCGAACTGTAGAGGCCTGGGTTACCTTGGTCTAGTGCTTGTGCTGTCCTCTGGTCAGCCCGTGTCTGAAGATCTCTCCTGTCCTTTTCAGGGTTTCCTTCGGAGTGCGACCGGCCACCTCCGAACTACATCTGAAGGAGGTCTGAATTTAAATCCTTGTTTGTGCGTGTTCGACCCAGATGGTGTCCAACAGGTACTAGGCGCGTCCGAGTAGTGATGGCTTGTGTCTCTAGACTGTGTCCGACGATCTCCGGACTGTGTTCAGTGGACGTGGCAATGTATGTTTTGGGGTGCCGGGTGCCACCAGACAATGTCCGGGTGGCTCCAGCCCTAGGGTTTGGTCCTGTCCGAACCATGTTCGGTGGGTGTCGGACTATGTTCGTTGAAGACTGGTTTTCCGGGGTTGTGGCCATCGAACGTCATCCAGTGGCTCCAGACTCGCGTGTTGTAACTCCACCAGACTCTGACAGGTGGCCTACGGACTTTGTCCGGAGGAGCCATAGTGGCTAGTTTTTTTTTTTTGAGAATTGATTTTTCAACGTCTAGCTTGCTCGGGGAGGTTATATATAAGGGTCTTATGATTGGCTAGGAGAGGTTTTGTGCTTCCTTTGAGCTAGAGCATACACCCTATAGCATTTGAGAGCACTAGAGGTTTAAGTTTTATGTATTTCTGTCATCTACGACTGTGCACAATATGCGAGGTGCTTGATCCGGCATGATCAATACCATTTGGAGCTTATTACTCATGAAGGTTGTCGGGGATAAAATCATGGCCCATTGCCATGGCCCACTCCCTGACGGCCCAATCGAACAGCCTCGTAGGGCTTAGCTCTCTAGAGGGCTCTATCTGGTCCATGTGCATCCTGCCAAACAGCTTCCTGGTTGGCACGGTGCGTAGTGGCCTAAGATTTCTGTTTGAGTCCGACTCGAACAGAGTTCTGCACTGCTACGTAAAGACCCAGACGTGGTTTCCTGGATTGGAGCAGACGTCGTGATTCCCAAGAATTAGAGTATACCTTATCTACCTCGGGATGTATTTGGCATGTGTACGAGTTCGTTACGAACGTGTAGTTAGCCCGGCCTGATTATCCCTCGGTAGGTCGGTTGTTCAACACTATATAAACCGAGCCCCTACGGCGTGTAGAGGGCACGGCCAATCCTGCGCGACTTGAAGCTAAGATCGCATATTAGTTTCTGTACACCCATAATCTCGCCGAGACCTGTTTGTCTCGTCGAGCTTCCTCTTGTAATTCTCTTTGATATAAAGAAAGGCTGGACGTAGGGCTATTATCTCCCCCGAAGAGGCCTGAACCAGGATAAAAACTCTGTGTCTGCTCGTTGCTCATTGATTGCTGTTTGCCTTGCTCGGCAGGTCTTCTATCTCCCTTTCTCAAGATCCTTAGTTGACTTGGGACCGATATCCCAATCGTCGACAAAGGTCTTGCATTAAAGATGGTGGGTGGAGTGAGTTTGAGTAGCTCGGCTTGGTGTGTGTAGGAATCCTTAAGCCGGTGCACAAGGTGTTAGAGTCCACCTTGCTAGAGCGGTGAACTACTACCACGAGCGGAGATGATGTGTGTGGCTTGAGAAGAAGCACATCCTTGTGCACAAAGGCTAGCCTCAACAGGGAGTAAGAGCTTGGTTTCAAACCTCAAGAAAAAATTGTCTTGTCCTCTTTACTTATCACATTTATATTTTTGCATTTTAGCTTTCACACATTAGTTGCTTATAGTTGTTTAGCTTTCGCACATTAGTTGCTTATAGTTGTTGATTATTGTCTTGTATAGTGTAACTCTTGCTAGTGTAGCTTGGGTCACTATTAACTCGACTAATCAACAACATCAAGGAAGGAAAAGTTTAAAAATTTGTCTATTCACCCATCTCTAAGCCTACTCGATCCTTTAACCCATTAAGTTTCCCTCCACCATTGCTAAATTTACAATATTATCCTCATTCACCATTACAAAGATGTGTGATCTTATGGCAAATAGGGAATTCTCATGTGGAAGACCCCCTACCATATGTGTACCGCCAAATGCACCCCATTATCTTACTTCCACTCCTTCTCACCTTATGTATGTCGTGCAACAAAATATGTTTCTGATATGCACGATCAACATGAGAGTCATCTCCTATCAGTGAAACATGTTCTTTGTACCGGGTACATCAAGGGGCATTGTATTATATGGTCTTCCCATACCTACTGATGTGCCCAAAACTCGGGACCAAAGCGGCGGAAGGCGGCGGCGCTCGACGGTCTACTCATCGGCGACGAGGGAGCAAAACTTGGGACCAAGCTTTGCTATGCATTGGTGGCGCACCCTTAGAATAACGGGTAGGTCGAGCTGAAAAGATCTAGTTGGCCTAGAGGGGGTGAATAGGTAACTTTTAAATTTGTTCTAAGTTGAAGTTTAATCAAATTTTCACCCAAATTAGCTAGCCAAACCTATTGTAAGCAAAGAGATCAATAAGATGCAGCGGAAATAGAAACAATAAGTGTTGAATGTAAATGCTGAAAAAAGGGAGAAGTACACTAAGATTTGCTTGAGTGAGGTTCAGAGTCCTATTCCTACTCCCGTGAAGGGTTCAACCTCTTTCCACTATTATAATCCAACCTAAATGGTTTTAATTTCAACTAATCTGTAGTTGATATCTTTTCACCACTCCCAGAGTACTATACGAACCGGGCCGTTCTGGTCTGTAGCAATTTTTAAAATTTTAAATTTCCCTCCGTTGGTTTTCCCGGTCGTTCCTCTGGTCCAGCGGGCAGCATGCATGCCACGCATGCGGTGCATCGCCGACAGCGGCCCATCTAGCATGCAACGGCTGGCCGACAGCCATGCTCACGCAGCATGCCATTTTTTAATCCTTGTCGCGATTTCTTTTTGCCATTTTTCCTTATTTAATATTATTGTGTTTTCTAGTCATTTTAAAATTTCTTACGTGTTTTGAATTTCTTTATTTTTTAAAAAAAACAGGTCAACATGCATGAATCGGATGAAAGGGGCCATATATATAAGAACCAGGCCGGACTGGTTTGCCCGGTTCTAAAAACGAATTGTGCCTGTGGCAAAACCTCGTCCCGTTAGCCTAGTTGCATGAATGAATCGGGCGAAAGGGGCCTATAAGAACCGGGCCGGGCCGGTTTGTCTAGTCTAGTATGAATGATCCTGTAGCTATAGATGGCCAAACGGACAGTCTGAATGTTGACACTAGGCTTTGAACCTTGGACCTCTTGACATCCAAAGCACTATTGCCAGCCACACCTACTAGCTATTAGGACTTGATTTCTTTTGTGATGGTTGTGTCATGTTATATTATACTACCTACAGTCATAAAAAGAAGTCGTTGTTGACTTTTGGACACGCCTTTGACCATTCGTCTTATTCAAAAATTTCGGTCCCGTTTTTTTTCAGCTTATCAGCTTAACAGTTTAACAGCTTAACGTCTTATCTATGTTTTGAAAATACATGTGTTTTGGGTTTTTGAGTTTGTTTTTTCGCTGTTTGTAAGGTGGATCCTAACACTTTCGAAAAGTAAGTCAAACAAAATGGATCCGAATCTCGAGACTATCTAGAAAAGCTCTAGAAATTCAGTCATTTTAGCCGGTCAGATCAGCTCAAAAGAACAGAGCTGACGGCGTGTTCTCCGCTTCAACCACCGCGGATCACACCCCTAGTCAGATTTCTATCCTGCTAGCCTATCGGCCGAGCTCAGTTCGATTGAGCGTGGGACGCAGCATAGAGCAACACACGGGGATTACCTAGGTTCGGACCCCCTCGCGGGTAATAGTCCTACTCCTGCTGAGCCTTAGCTCTTTTCTGGTTGTGGTTGAATGGAATGTGGTTACAGAATTCTTGTGAACTGTGTGTTCAAGGCGCACGTACCCCCATATCTCTCTCTCTCTCTGCTCCTTTTATACAAGCCTCGGAATGGCGGAGAGAGACGAAGGAGTAGGCAGTACAGTATTCTTAGTACACTGACGAGACACGACAGGAGAGACGAAAACATGCCGCTGCTTACGCCGAGCGGCGCCGCCTCAGCGTGCCGCCAAGTGGCCTCGCCCGCATGCACATACGGTGAGATCAGGCGGGGCCCAGCCTGCTCCTCCTGACGCGGGCGGCTATCTCAAGCAAACCTTCTTTCTGCCGGTCAATTTCTCTGCGCCACAATGACAGCCGCTCAGACCTATAGGGGTCACTGTAGCGGTAATCACTTCTTCAGCTGTCTATCCGCGCGTGATGTCGCATTAAATGCGCTCGTCCTTCGTAGCAGGGGAAGCCTTCGCAAAGAGGACTCCTTTCTCAACGCTCCACCACTCGGGCCCGCTTGACAATGGGGCCCTCTGTGCGCCGAGGGCTCGCCACGCCCACTTTGGTGCGTGGGGCCCTCGCCGTCATGTTGATGGGCTCGCCCACACGCTGGGGCCTGGTCACCCGCCTAGCGTGTGGGGCCCTCGCCTAGTCTTCTAAGATCTCGCCCACGCGCTGGGGCCTGCTCGCCCGCCTGACGCGTGGGGCCCGTTTGATCTTCTCAGGACTCTTCACACCCTGGTATTTATTACACCGACAAGAGCCTTAGTTCAAATATATAAAAATATAAGTCATACTTAAAATACATTTAATAATAAACAAATCTTAACAAAATAAATACTATTTATATAACTTTTTTAATAAGACGAATGGTTAAAGGCATGTACAAAAGTCAACGGCAAGTTCTTTTCGTGACCGAAGGGAGTAATACACATGTTGATGAACAAAAAATAAAAAAATTAATCATGACGAGCTAGCCCGACCCGGCGTGCCTGGCTTTCGGTCAAGGCATAGTGATGGGTGCGGACGCGGGTCCCGATCTTCTGGTGAGAGACAACAAAGATAATTCAGTAGGTGTCATGGAGACCTAAACGATCCGGTTTCCAACTCCACAAGGAACTGGAAATCCCCGCGATCGCTAAAACCACCACGACGAGTGTTATCGACCGAACCAGATGCACGATTGATCTGTCCACGAAGGACGGTTCCTGTAGGCAACCGAAGAACGAGCAATAATACAAGATAAGCAAACATAATTGCGAATATAGATTAAGATCAATTGGGGTTTAGAAACTTGGTTTTGTTGGTCTGGCCGATACAAGAAGAACAAGACAATATCTCACACAACCGTGATGAAATCAACTAAACAAAACCTAACTAAAAGAAGCACGACGGGAGATTAATATAGGGCGGCGGTCAGAAGAGGGGCACCCAAACAAGTGTCAACGCATGCAGAACCCTAACCCTAGGGGTACATGGGACTTGGGCCAAAAAATACGGCGTCACAGCGCTGGAAAGTTTCTGTCTGTCAATTTGTTTTCGCCATTTCTGTAGACTCGGATGGAATTTGGAGGCGTGGCTGGATCTATTGGAAAGTTTATTTCGTAAGCTTTCCGTAGAGTCCTTATTTGTCTCATTTGGACGTTATATGTGATCTTGAGCGTCCGTTTAAAGCTGCACTGGTTCTGCATGACCGAACCGGACTTGGCACCGATTTCGACGTACTCTCGATTTGGAATCGGTGGTCGGGGACTTTTTAAGCTTTGTAACCAACTTGTTGAACTTTTGTTAAGGAAGGTTTGAATGGCATGGCATGAAGATTCATGTCGTCTTGTCTTTTTTCTACTTATCAGCAAGCTTGTTAGGGACAGCAAGCTCGTAAGTGATGTCCTTATTACATGGCATGTCTGACTGGACTATGCTGACCTAAACATGACGTGTGTTGCCGTTCTTTGGTCCAAACAAAAATGCCGTGCCTCGTGTCGGCCATTTGACCCGTTTGGCCATCTATACTTGCAAGCCAGTATCACTCCGCTCATCCGCTGGCCCTCCCAGGCTCCCGTCACGCTCCCGTGCCCGAACCGCGTAGCGGACGGTCTTAGAAGCTTCTAGATCTACGCAAAACCCTAGCCGCTCGAACCCTCTAGAACGCCCCATGGACGGCCTCGCGGCGCCCTCGCCCTCCCACTCCGGCGCGACCTCCGGCGGCGGCGCCTCCCACCGCAAGCGGAAGCTCCCCCCGTCGTCCCTCTCCGACGCCACAGCCGACGAGGACGACGACACCACCGCGCCGTCCTCCCCCTCCACCTCCCCCTCGTCGCCCTCCCGCCAGTCCTCGCCGTCCTCCTCCCACTCCGACGACGACGACGACGACTCCCTCCACACTTTCAACGCCGCCCGCCTCGACGGCGCGCCGGCCTCTTCCTCCGGCCGCCCCCCCAAGCCCGACTCCTCGTCTGCCGCTGCCACCGCCTCAGCAGCGGCGGCGGCTGCGGCGGCGACTCCCAAGACTGACTCTGCGTCTGCGGCGGCCGGTGACGGGAAGGATGACTCCAAGGGTCTGTTCACAGACAATATCCAGACCAGCGGTGCATACAGTGCCCGCGAAGAGAGCCTCAAGCGCGAGGTAAAGACATACGTAGTAGTTTTGATTTGCTTGGTTTCATTAGGCAGGATCTGTTATGTTTTACAGCATTCAAGTGTTAAGCAGAACGCGAATTTGCTGAGGTAGGTGAATTTGTTCTGCAGGAAGATGCGGGAAAGCTGCAATTTTTGTGCTATTCTAACGATGGAGTTGACGAGCATATGATCTGGTTGGTATGCTAGTTCATTTTGCTAACAAGCTAGAAGTTGTTATTGACCAACATGTCTTCCCCAGGTTGGTAGGTTTGAAGAATATCTTTGCCCGGCAGCTTCCTAATATGCCCAAAGAGTATATTGTCCGTCTTGTTATGGACAGGTAATGCCTGATGCGAAAATATCTTTGATTTAGAACTAGATACAGTAAATAATTTCCAGAAGTTGCTTATAAGATTAGTAAATCTCTTGAATTGTACCTACACATGGTAGCTAATTTCCTTTGCAGAACTCACAAGTCAATGATGGTTATCAGGAATAATATTGTTGTTGGTGGCATTACTTACCGACCTTATGCAAGGTAATGTTGCTGCTTCAGCGCTAGTGTTTTTTATTATGATCGAATTACACATTGTGTTTGCACTTGCATTTTAGTTCATCAAATTTTGCATGTCTGCATGATGCCCTTAAGCATTTGATAGTTCTTGACAACCGAATGCCAATGGTGGCAGACATATATAAATTTAGGCCCTGTTCTTTTGAGCTGATCTTAACGGCTGAACGGCTGAAATGACTGAATTTCAAGCGCTTCTCGAGGTAGTCTTGAGATTCGGATCCATTTCGTTTGACTTGTTTTTTAAAGCATTAGGACCCACATTCAAAACAGCGAAAAAATGGACTCAATAAACTCAAAGCATATGTCTTTTTAAAACGTAGATAAGTCGTTAAGCTGTTAAGCTGAAAAGAACTGGGCCTTAATCTATCTGAGTTAATATTGACTTGTGAATGGTAAATTGTAATGATGAGAAAGGGCCATACAATTGTAACCACTATAGGGATCCAATGTTCAATGATCTCAAAACATTCGCTAGGTTAGAATGCAGGATGGAGACATGTTTACTTTTGTTTCTCTGACAATTGTTGTTTCTTTGTTATGTTATGTTGTGCACCATGTCAATGATATTCCTTTCTTCTAAGTCTGCAGTATAAGTTAGTGAGTAGTGACTTATTACCCTAATTCTGCTTTTGAAAACTGTAGCCAGAGATTTGGAGAAATAGCATTTTGTGCAATTACAGCTGATGAGCAAGTAAAAGGCTATGGAACAAGATTAATGAATCATTTGAAGCAACATGCCCGAGATTATGATGGGCTCACTCATTTCTTAACTTATGCAGATAACAATGCTGTAGGCTACTTTGTAAAACAGGTGCGGCTAGCTGACCTTCATTTGTTTACTTTATTTCTCAAAATTACAGATGTGTTAGTACTGAGAAACTTCGGAGGCAGCACTACAGCATGTATGTACCTCATATTGACATGACACATATAAATTTGTTAAAAAAATTAGAAAGCTTCCTGTCTTAGTTAAAGCTGCAGAGCGCCATATTCGCAATCTCTTACAGGTAGAGAGAGTTATTAAGAATAAATGTTTTTGACAGTTTAGAGGTTAATTGACGGTTTGGGTCGAAAATTTCTTCATAACCAATATTGTGCTTGACTTATTGCTACTGGTAAAAACTAATTTTCCAAACAAAAATCATTCATATTAACTTATTATTGTCAACTTGTAGGGTTTTACAAAGGAAATATCATTGGACAAAGAAAGATGGCAGGGGTAAGCATGTTGTGCAGCATTTATTTGTAAATTGTGTTGACTTATTGTGTATCTTGCAGAGGATAAATTTTAAAAATATATCTATGATAATAAGATAATAGATTGATACTTGGATATCAGCTTAGCAGTAAAAATCTTTGAATTCAAGAACGATTACTAATTACTAGTATTTTTCTAACAAAAAAGAAAAATCCAATACTTCTTCACTAAAAAGAAAAACGAATAACTACTGCCTATTTGTGCTTATTTGCAAATTATTCCTGATTTAAATTGAGAGTAGATTTTCGTGATGTGGTTTCGTTATTTTTTTTGTGCTGCTGCATTATTAAACAGTATTATAATGGTCTGTCTGATTGTTACCATGGCAATACTGATTTTAAAAGTTTGCTGGTTCTAGTTACATCAAGGACTATGACGGAGGAATATTGATGGAATGCAAAATTGATCAAAAGCTACCGTATATTGATCTTGCTAAGATGATTCGGCAACAAAGACAGGTGTAGCGACGAGCTAATAGCTGCCCTGATAGTGAAATGGAAGCAATCAGACCTTTTTAGCTTTCTTTTGTCCTTTATCAATCACCAGTATGCTATTCATTTGTCAATAAGAATAAAGTAAGTTTATGCATGTCTTTTGTTTTGACTGTATTTTACTCTGCAGGCAATCGATGAGAAGATCAGAGAGCTATCTAACTGTCATATCGTTTATTCAGGAATTGACTTTCAAAAGGTTAGTTTTTCTCCTTATGGGATGTGTTTTAGACTTTCTCTCTACTTTTGTTTATGCAACCTGCTAGGGAACACTGCTAGGCTGCTAGGAAGAGGGGGCCATTCTGGTTAGATCCTTAACTATGTCTCACCTCTATCTACACTATTGACATGGATAATCCTGTAAACATTAAAGGAATATTTTTTGTTTATTATCCATACATGTTAGAAAAATGACATAGTTTTTTTTTCCTGGTGACTAAAGTTGGAGCCATCTGTTGTTTTGAATGTGGCATCCCTTCACTATGCATCTTGTTAATTAATGGTGCCTTCTAGGGAAGCATGGGTGTTTCAGTTAGAAATTTGGTATGTACCACCCATAAATTCCCTGTTTTTGATATATTCCACAGAAAAAATATTGGTTTCTGATACAACTTTAATGCCTTGTTTGTTTCAGCTTAAAGTGTTGAAAGTTTTAATCTGAAAAAGCCGTGACCCCTTGAGAGAGGCCTTGGAGGGTTCAAAAAATAATAATAAAATATTTTAGTAACTAAAGAAGAACTATTTAAAACCTCCACAAGAATGACTACAAAGTACTACATTGTTTAGCTTGTACAAAAATAACAAATTTTATTTTAATTTAATTTATATTAAGCCGAAAAGAACAGGGCCTAAGTTTACAATTTTCACTATGCCATTATGAACTTATGACGTGATTTAGCAATGGTGGCATTGATTCCCTTTGAGAGAAAAGGAAGAATGCTTGGGTGGTCCCATTTGTCCCATTCTCTTCATTCTCCCGATTTTCTCCCAATCATGGAATACATATTCTTTGGGTCAATCAGGGATAAAATTAACAAAATTGGATCAGAAACAAACCTAAAACACTTGTTTGGTGAGGAGCAAACACCACTTTCTGAACAGAGGACAGCTCCATGGTTGTCTCAATGCTCACTTTCTTCCATAATTGCAGCATGCACAACTTTCACAGGTCACAGGCACCAATCAAACAACGATAAGGCTTCTCACACTCACCACGGCATAGAACGAGGGCATCCCCACTTCTGCTGCCGCTGCACTCCAATTCTGCATCTTCTACCCAGTCCAATCACTTTATTCATCCTCGCTAATATTGAGCCCAATCTATGTCTGAGGCCACCTGGTCAAATACCTAGTCATCAATCGGATGTGGCAGTAGTAGCGCCTCTAAGGTTAGTGATAGCTATGGCTAGAGGAGTGCAGGTTTTACTGTTTTAGGAGTTGGGAGTTCAGGCAACAGGGATTATAGCGATTGCTCTGGTTGACCCATGGAAGGGGAATGGTGACAACATCAACGCTGATTCTAATGAAAGGGTGATGGAGTGATTGCCAAATTTAAGGATTTTTTGGTGGTATTGAACTTAGGGGCGCAAATGGATTTAATATGGTCGGATAGTGCCCGAGAAGGATACAAATTAATATTTTTTGTCGGATACAGATACAAATATGAAAACAGAATTTGTTGGATACAGACACTAATAGTGTCATAAGAACACAAATCATAAAAAATCGATATTATCGGATATAGTTTGGATCGGATTTAACTCGGTTAGCTTACTTTAAAAATCATCAATGTAGTTCTCTCAGTTGGGTGTTGTCCGGTGCATAGTATTGTCCCTCCCTATGAATAGGATAGTATCCATATTTCTTTTGGATATCATCCAAATCCCTATTTTTATCCACAGATAATAGCCTTATATTTTTAAAACTATCTAAATCACTATCGGAATGGATCGGTCTGTTGGTCAGAAAACATTCGTTCTATTTGCACCCCCTAATTGAACTAAAGCAAGATCGAAACTAGGGATTTTTCAATGGTATGTAGCCTGCCAATGTTCTCTTTTTTTTGTTTTTGCTGATGGTAGTTTGTATAATTTTATTTTACTCCCTCCATTTTTTGAATACTTGGCATTTTTTTACCAATGCACATATAACTATGCAATCATTGTTTAATTACATTATGATAAAAATCCCCCTAGCAATAATCGAATTGTGTGGATAGAGTAGAATGGGACAAATAACTAAGAGGTACCTAAAATGGAAAATTCTCCTTGGCAATAACAAAGTGACAAGTATTCATGGAAGAAAAGTTTAGTTGAAAGGCCAAATATTCGAAAATGGAGAAATTGTTATTTGGAATTTGTAGTAGATATTACAAAAGTAATGCAATATATTTGATATACATTTCAACAGTTCTGCTTCACCCAGCTCCACACAATTTTCATTAGTCCGGTTGGTACTTGCATGGTGTTTACCAAGTTACTTTTTTTCTTTTTAGAAAGAAGCTGGTATTCCAAGAAGACCAATGAAACCAGAAGATATTCCTGGTCTGAGTAAGTAACTTCTCTATGCAGACTTTTTTAAAAATCTTGTTCACTCTTGTAACTATTTCTATGTAGCCCCCATCTTTCTTGAATATGATCGCTTAAATCTCGCTTTTCAAAACTTGCTACACCTGGCTGTGTGAAAGCATCCGCTGCAGCCTTTTCAAGGTGTTTAATTACATGTGGTTGGCTGGCAGCAAGTTTTGAAAATCTCACGCGAATAGCATCATCAGCTTTTGACTCAACAAACTTTGGTACATCAGAACTTATAGAAACAAGAGACTTTCAAACACTTACCATTTTTTAAAAAATAAAGGCACACCTTTCGCTTTCTAGTGCAATAATCCTACCTTCTTTTTACTTTAGTGATCGTGCAAGTCTGATCAGAGCTGTAATGTGATGCAGGAGAAGCTGGGTGGACTCCTGACCAGTGGGGATTTTCCAAATCACGTACAGCCTTTTCCTCTGATTACAGTACTTACAGACAGCAGCTTAGTGGCCTTATGCGGTTATTGTTGAAGGCAAGTATTTTATATCCCTAATCTTTCCATATGACATGCATGTTGCTTAATACCTGATTGCATTGGATGAATCTCTATATGTTTCACCCTTCCTATTCCAAAGATGTGGCAAATGTACCATAAGCCAATGTCAATTATTTAAAAATTAAAAGATATCAAATAATTTGTCACTGTTAATAAGAACTTGTGTTACAGAATATGACTGAACATCCTGATGCTTGGCCATTTAAAGAGCCAGTAGATTCAAGGGATGTTCCAGACTATTATGACATTATCAAGGATCCTATTGGTGAGTTTAAATGATTTATGGGCTCTGTTTTCCTTTCTTATCCCATCTTTTCAAAGCAAGGTTGCATACTGTTTTTACTTGATCAATTACTGAACACAAGACTGTCTGCAGATCTGAGAACAATGTTCAAAAGAGTTGAATCGGATCAGTATTATGTGACCTTAGAGATGTTTGTAGCTGACATGAAGAGAATGTTCAGCAATGCTAAAACATACAATTCTCCTGATACAATCTATTACAAATGTGCCACGAGGTAAGTGATGAACTTTGACCTTATCTTGTTTGTTCTCTGGCCCCTCAATCAGTGATATATTTTTCAGTTACCAAAGTGGTTTCTGAAGTTCGTTTCTGATCACCTGGTTCCATTGTTCATTTTTATTTGCATTCCTCAGCCTAGTATAATCTATTCTGTCTTGTAAATAGCACAAGGTTCAACTTTAATATGGGAAATCTGTGATCCCTTGGTCGGTGTCAGTGTTTGGAACCAGGTGTGCCGTTTCCAATATTGAGTTGTCAAATGCTGATTGGTTTCTGTTTTTTTTTTGGCTGTGCAGGCTTGAGAACTTCTTCTCGAATAAAATCCAATCTCAGCTTACCCAAACTTCAACCAAGAACTAACCTGACATGGAGTGCATCAGATGCCATCACTTGTACAATTTTTATAGTCATTGCCTTCCTGTTTGCGGCATCCAGCTAGTCATTGTCTTCCTGTTTGCGGCATCCAGTAATGTATCATAAATGCATCATCTTCGCATCATTTTAATTCCGATGTAAGTTTTATTTATGTCAACCTAAATTCTTTGGGGTAAGTTTGAGGTATTTATGGGTGAGTTGGGTTGTGCTCAGTACTTGAAAAGAAGAGAACGGCAACGGATAGCTGGTCTGGAACAGGGGATTAACTTGATCAATCTTTGGAAGGGTTTGGGCTCTGCGTTTTGTTCATTACCTGGTGCCTCAAGTTGATGCATCAGTTTATAACAAATCGGTTAACTATGTTTAGATTGCAGTTTAATTATCAAGGAACAGTCGTGGAGAAATGTACTTTGATCAACGCAAAATAAGAAAGAAACTTTAGTACTTCATTTTGATAGAAAATCCTTATACATATAGACCCTTGCTGCTTCATGCGGCATGCTGCAGCCTCTGATCTACCCCAGATGCTTCTTGAACCAGACTCCAATATTGAGGAAGCTCTCGAAATCCGATTGCGGTCTGCAGATAGTGCCAAAATCAAACCATGGATTAATGATGAATCAACGACCTGAACACATCCTACAATTGGAGGCAGATGAACTGAAATTAGTCCTTTTAAAAGTCTTACATGTTGATTTCATGTATGTCCTCTGGGAACACCATAACTTTGATATCAGCTCCTCTTTCTCTCAGAGCTCTTGCGTACTGTAGTTATCAGGGTATGAAGAGTGTAAGCATGAGGCACAATTTGATCCGACAAATGAGTCTGGTTTGTTTCAGCTTAAATTGAATTAAATAAAAATTTAGTCTTTTTGTATAAGCCAAATGATGTAATACTTTGTAATCATTTATGTCGGATTTTAAATAGTTCTTAGAGTTTGTAACATATTATTTTTACAATTTTTTAAACTTTTTAAGACGTCTTTCGAGGAGTTACAACCTTTTAAGATTAAAGTTTTTGGTGACTTTCAGCTCAGACAAACAAGGCCGATATTGATGTGCTGCGCCCCCCCCTCCCCCCCCCAAAAAAAACCCGACAAATGATGCAAGGTATGCAACAATAAAAATGTTGTTTTCTTAGCTAGTGGTGGGAATCGACTCGGGCCGGCTCGGGTCGGTGCAAAATGGGCCAGCATGGCCCAGTTAGCACTTTGGACCGTGCCGAGCCGGCACATCCCAAAAGCACAGCAGGCTGACCCGGCCCAAGCACGGCACGGGTGACAAAACAGCAGCCAAAATGATTTTTAGAAATTCATATGTTGCTCAAATGAAAACGTTGTCTATATAAAAAAGATGAGACTCTAAGTTATCTACAACTTTAGTGTTCAACCGAAATTCATCTGAGCAACAAAAGACCTCTCAAATGGTGAATTACCGAGGACGGTGACGTCGACCCGAAAGCAGGCAGCGAAAAAAATAATTTTTATAAATTCATACGTTGCTTAAATGAAGAACTTGTCTACATGAAAAAGATTCGTCTTGAAATAATCTATAATTTTCATGTTGAACAGAAATTCATCCGAGCAACGAAAGAACACGAAAAACACAAAATACTGGCTAATGCCTCTTTTCGGGCTGGCCCGGCCCAAGCACGGCCCGTACAGTCGGGCCAGGCAGCACGTCGTGCCTGGTTTCCAGGCCTGGCCCGGCACGCCATTCGGGCCGTGCCGGCCCAGCCCATCTTTTTTCCGTGCTGTGTCGTGCTTCGGGCCGCTTTTTTCTTGCCGTGCTTGGGCCGACCCAGACGGCCCGGCCCAAACTTTCAGCACTATTCATAGCCAAAGGGTGGTAATTTGGGCGCTTTAAAAAGTAAGTTTAATCCGCTCATTTCTTCACAGAATGGTAATTAAGCTTGTGGTAACCGTGTAGTTCAGCTATCATCTCTTCGAATTTGTTGTGAATTATTTATGCAACAAGTTGAAAACCCAAACCACCGAAGTAAATCTACAGATGTTGATAAACCTAACCTGTAGGCCATTAGAAATAGGGACCCGAAGATCTGCTCCTCCCAGAAGCATAAGAAGGGGCGCTTTCACCTGCAAAATCAGCAAAACTCCATCAATCATCCGGTAGTGATACACGCAAAGTTTCATTGCTCGTTCTTTTCAGCGTATTATGCCGTTACGTATTACTGTAGCAAATTTTGTTATTTTTTTATAGCCTATATGTTGTGATAATTCGTAACGATTTTTTTGTGGCTTTTAGTAGTCCATCCAAAGATCCTATCACTATTTTTAATTATTTTTTAAAATAATTTTTAGACCTTTTTTGAAAGCTCGCAAATTTGCTACAGTATTACGCAAACGCAACGATACGCTGAAAAGAACAAGGCTGGTCTTCTCGAGTATTTAATCATATGTCGTTGCTTTAGGCCATCCTCAATGAGATCTAACTCAGCCTAGACACTAATTATCTAATATTCACACATCTTTTTTAGTATTCATCTATATTTTCATCCATTTTTTTTAATTCGTTACAGTATTAGAGCATCTCCATCACACCCCCCAAAATGGCCTCTATTTCAAAATTTTTCAAATGCATTAGGAGGGAATTTGGTCCATGTGAGTAGCAGATTTGACCGTAATGCCATCTTTATATGACATCTTGTAGCAATGCAGGAAAATTTGAAGGCCCTGCTGGGGATGCTCTTAGGCTAACTAAGTTAGACTCCATTGGTGATACCCTTAGTTCGAGACATGATTTAAATAGTGATAATCTTTAATTTAATCAGTGGGGATGATCAGATGATGTGAGTCGCTGTTGGTGGCTCGCCGCATCCATGCTAGCTTCCTTGCCGCCGCCGTTGCCGGAGCGATGATAGGCCTTCTCTCTCCTTCCCCCTTTCTTCCCCTTCTCCCTCCCCTCTCCTGTGCATTTCCTTGGGTGGTTGTTATTATGCTCGAGGGGCCCTCTACGGTGGCGTTGGCATCAGATTGGATGGTGAAGGTTGGATCCGATGGTGAGGTGGCTGGATCTGACGATATAGTGGCCATTTCGGGTGCCCTCTCCCATGGCTTGGCGACCGGAGCAGGGGGCTAGGCCAGAAGCAATGGCGTTGGGGCAGGTTGTGTGATGGTGACCTCGACGCAGCCATGCTCCTGCTGCAATGGAGGGTGGGGCTAGCGAACTTCTCGTCGGCTCTTGCCCAGAGGTCTTCCACATGGCGGCGACAAATCCTTCGTCATTCGGTGCCCTTTGAGATCCTTTGCTTCGTTGCCTCGCTCCTCCCGTCCTCCACCACCTTGTGAGAATGTGAGGCTTGGCAGCGTTAGGCGGTTTCCCTTGTTGGTGGTGTTGTGGCGGTGTGGGTTGGCAATCTTGTTTTTCATGTCGTCCCCCTATAATGTGGCCTCCCTTCCGTGTGGTTTCAAGATGGATGTGTCGAGCGAAAGCCATGGCCGCTTGGGCCGGCAAAGGTGATGCTGTTTGGTGCCACCCCCTCCTAGAGCCATTGTTGTGGGTGCCATCCTCCAAGCCTCTGCAGGTGGGCGACAACGGTGTGAAGGCTGGTAACTTGTTGAAGGCGTTGTCTCAAAGGCTGTCGGTTGACCGCCAGTTAGGGTATTTGTTGTTTGGCCACTGTCTCACTGTTGCTTAGCTAGTTGCCTCGGTTGGGTCGGCTGCCTCACCCTTTCAAGTATTGTGGACTTTGCATTGGGTTGCCAGTGGCGTTCGGCTGCTGTGGTGTTGTTCTCGCTAGGTGATGGTATAGTCGGCTTTAGCCTGAGTTAACAGCGTTGAGCTGTGATGCTGTTTGGTGCCTAACGTCGTTTTGTTTTTTTCTTCTTTCCCCGATTTTTTCTCCTACTTGAATCGGCAGAGTTCCTACTTATGTTGAAAAAAATAATCAACGGAGAGAAAAAATATATACTTTTGAAATATAGGCGATTGGCGACTTCTGATAGAAGAGGAGAAGATGATCAGGTGAGGGGGATTCAGAGGCATATTGCCTCTCTTCATTTCCGCAGGCTACTGTGTAACACCAGTCTGGGATGTCAGTGGTGCCAATCATCAGTGATATGTTGCAGACAGGATTCCGAGCAGCTGCCACCACAAATCTATCTGGAGCCTGCAGCCAAAAGGCAAATTGCACTAATAGCAAGAAATAGAAATAGCAAGCCGTCGACTATACCCATCATGGATTCATGGTTCTGCAATCTGTTAAATTGCTAACCTGACCGATCAAATGAGTTGTCAACAATCCACCATGTGAAAGCCCGACGACAGCTACTTTAGATGCATCTATCAGTCCTTCCTTGACAACGTAATCAAGCGCGGTAAGACAATCTTGGACATCCTGCTCAACACAGGTCAGAAATTAGATTCGTCTACGAGGAACAAAATTGAAGAATATAACTGGACTACATACCTGAGATCCAACTTTTCCAGGAAGTGATTGCAAGGCCTCCTCTCCGAAACCAGGTGTACCCCTTTTTCAGATTACAGTGACATGATGGCACATTGACATGTATCATTAATCAGAAAATGTAGAGAGTTCAAGAAACTTACCGATAATTGATAATAAGCAGGTTAAATCCAAGTGAAGCAAGAAAGGCTGAAGATTTTGAGTAGCTTGATACTGATACTGAGTGTGGACCACCATGAAGGATTACAACAGTTGGTTTCTGCGAACTATCCTTGCAGGACACAAAGATGGCCTCGAATGGAAGCTTACCACCTACAAGACACGAGAAATACTACCTGAAGAAGAATCGTAAACTAATGTATGATGGCTCAGAATATTGTTCATGAATATACCGTCAGAGAGGTCGTTAGAGGGGTTAATGACTGGAATTTTAAGAATACTGAACTTGTGATGTGATAACAAAGCCTTTACCTGCATCGTTAAATACTCTATAAATAAAACGTATGTGTTTTTTTAAAAAAGGATTGTACTTTAAATTCTACAGCAAACAGCAGTTGACCTTATTACTGGCAGCCATCAATGGACTATTAACTTCGTCCCAAACCCATCCGTGTGCTTGATCATCTGGTGATACTTGATGGCCATACCTAATTTGAGGAGGGTCGATGGGACTACTTGACACTAGATGCCATAAGAAAAGGGGAAAAAAAACATAATCAAAATGAGGGGGAAAATATGCATATAATACTGCTGCTTGCACGTAGAATTACCAGCTAGAACATTATTGCCAACTATTGCAAGAGCACTCCATGAGTAATCTGAGTCTTCTGGGCTTATTCTTGTTACTTTTCCACTGGAGAAGGAATGAAGTAGGATATCAAAGTTAACTTGCGCTGCAGAACAGGAATATGAGAACAACCTTTTAATTACCTTAAAACATCTATTGATAGTATCACTTCAGTACTTCTCCAAGCAGATGTTAATATTATTGTATATTGATCTGAAAGCCAAGGATCGGATAACATGGATGAGCAGTATAGACCAGGAAAGCATCCATCTTGAGGGCACATTACAATAGGAACCTGGTTCAGTTGTAAATTAAATTTGCTGAAGAGTTCAGAAAAAAAGTAAACTTCAAGACAAGATAAATATATGGGCATACCACATCAGTGACATTAAGGTGTTCATCCATTTTCCAATCAGAAGGCCAGTTTATTTTATGCAGCGAATCTGTTGCATTATGTGCTTTACTCTCTACTGCACGTTTTGCAGATAGAAACACCAGAAGTTTTCCATCCTTACTGTTGACAATAGTTTGAGCTAATTAGCATTGTCAAGCATGGTTTGAAATCTTTCAAGAAAGTGCAACACAAGCATACCTGAACCGTGGAAAGAAAGCACTGCTCAAGCTTGAGGTTAAGTTTGTTGCAGTCAAAGGACAATCCGATTTATGACTGAAAAAACTAGTGTTAAGTAGATTCTATAAAAACTACGGAGTTATAGCATGATTTGAACGGTGGATAATCACCTAGCAGATCCATCATCGGCATTTGGTTCTTGAAAAGGGCAATGGATTGCATAGAGAGAACATGGCCTGTTAGAACAATACTTGATCCCTAGTTTTCTAGGCGTGTTCTGAAACCCGTTGTGCTCTAGCCATCCAACGAAAACCAAATTCTTTTGACAACCACTTGAGGATGGTGGAGCCCAAACAACTTGACCAACACTCAGTGATTTTGTAATGCCTTTAGCAGCTCGTACTTCTCCACTGCATACACCAAAGTACAATAAGTCTTATTGTCGGATCTATGATATAAAAGTATTGTGTTATTAGAAGGTGCTCAGAGACCTAGCAATGTCAAGAACAAACAATGAAGGTCTCCCTTTCCTGGAGTAAGTTTCACCCCAGTCCTCTTCCCAGTCCCCCTGTCCTTTCCAGCTATTAAAGTCTTTCTCAGAAGAACTTTCTGTTCTATATCCGGCATCATTGAAAACTGGTTTTGGCTGAGGTGACTCTTCAGCAATGTAAGCTATGAAGGTCTCTTCTTGGTTCCATGAAATACCATGAAACCTGTGCCAACAAAAAAAAAAAGAAATAAAACATCATGTTCTAGTAGTCATGTTATACAGAGAGGGGGTAAATAGGATGAAAAAACGTAGGTATTATGCTGTAATTTTACCATTCATCGGTGTAAAGTGGACCATGAACAGACTGATCTATAAGTATCTCTTTCTCCGCATGTGATTGACCAACAATTTCAAGCTTTGTAGGGGAACCATTCTCTCCGTTCTGCACCACAAGAAGCTTCGATCTCGAAGGAGATGGAACTACAGCAGACACTCTAGTCATTTCAATAGGGAAAGGAGACCATTGACACTCCAGAGGGTTATCTCCATGCCTCATAATATGTGAATACAAAATATATTTCCTCTTTTTGTTAGCCAGTAGGTTTGATTGGCTAATGGAAAACATTGCTGTGAATTTTCCTTCTGCAATCAAGAAGTGAGAATCGCATTATATCACATTGCTGTAGCAATTGAATGGGAAAAAGAAGACTAAATGGTGATTATTGATTGTAAGTGAGGTACAACATAGATGAAAGCTCACCAGTCCTACCATCGTTGGTTTTAAAAACCCAAGCATCTTCAATGCTTGGGAGATTGGTGAATTCTTGCAATAATTTGGACTGGGAAGTGTACCCTTTAGACATCATTTCATCCATTCCTAGTGAATTTTCTTTCTTCAAAGCAGACTCAGAAACTTGCAACTGCATGTCTGACACGAAGAACACGATCTACAGAGATAATCTAAATCTGCACTTTTCACAAAGATAAGCATGTTAAGCATGTCATAGGGAGAATCAAGTAAAATTTTGTCGCCGATTTCACAGAAGAGATGAAAAATGAGAACCATAACTTTGACGTCAAGATTACCTAAAAAAACCTTCAACGTCAAGAGGCAGGATCTGCAATTCTAAGTTCCAGGAGCACACTGCAATCAATATCACTTCAATTCTAGTGCGCTATTCCAATTACAGTCACCCATAGAATACTTTATACTTTATTAGGAGCAACTATGGAATACTTTGATGCATTAATATTTGGATCCAATATAGTTTCAGCCACAAATAGTAGTTTCACTTGTTCTTCACAATCCAAGAACAACAATAGCCTCAGTTCTTGCTCTTTGCACAATCCATTAAAAAACTGGCATCGCCAATGCACCAAACTCAATTATTTTAGGGATAAAAAAAAAAGGAATCATCTAAAACGGTAGGAATTAAGAGCTGTTTTTGATGCCTGCCCCAGAACACTAAAATCGGAGCATCATGTCTAGTAGGTCTTCAGGGAAATAAAGGAAGTGAAATTACTTACGTAGTTCTGCTGCTTTTGCAGTGGAATAACAAAAGCAAGTCGAATGATTTGAGTTCAAGACTCCATTGAGCTTTAAAATGCCATCAGTACCTTGCAGTTTCCTTTTGTATCGGCATACATACCTCCAAGGTCTTAAAAAAAAGTGAATAAAATCAAAAGGAATCGTAAATGTCTTCATGATCATACATACCACCACATGCAATAAGACAAAGGGAATCAAACAATAAAGTTGCGTCACATCTGCATCCACCACTTATCAAGTCATCATTGAAAATGCACCGAACAGAACAAGATGCCAGCACAAGATGCCTAGTCTTCTCTTTAAATCAGTTTTTTTGGTTCTTCTCTTCACATGACTCCAGTTTATAATAACATAGAACGCTGCTCAAGTCATTTTGCTAGATATTAAGAACTAGATAATGAAGAGGACTTCAAGGTATACTGATGCAACTTGTGTATTACCTCCGAAATCTATATGTACATAGGTGATTTTACTGCATTTCCATGTGTCTGACGAGACCTGAACCAAGTCGTAATTCTGAAGTCAAGGAATGCTACACCACAACAGTTTTAGCCACCCGAAGCTTAATACATATCAGTAGGAGAAAAATGTAATTACATTTTCAACAGTCATTCCAGTACAGTAACAACAAGAGATACAATTTAGCAGAATTGCGAAGGAAACACATTTCCTTAGGACTGCTTTGACCCAAATTACAAGCACTTAAATATAATTTATTAGAATTGCTAACCAAACCATGTTTTCCTTGGGGTTGCTTTGACCCAAATTACAAGCAGTTATCTAACAAAAAATAAAGGACAGATTCTATTGATAGCAGAGGCATTATTTGCTCATGTGCTTCTTGAACCAAACCCCTATGTTGAGGAAGCTCTCAAAATCAGACTGTGGCCTGTAAAGAGACATAGAAATTCGATCCAGTGATGCTACGAGACATTGTGAAGTAATCAAGGTAAAAAAATTGAAACTTGGACTAACTTATCAAGTCCATGGATATCTTCTGGGAAAACAATAATTTTGGTTTCAACTCCCCTCTCCTTCAAAGCCCTAGCATACTGAAAATGTTGCAACCAAAGTCAAGTATAAATTGAGGCATGTGTAAGGCAAAATTGAGATGAACAGAAGCAGCACATATAGCTGAGTTTTAACCCATTGTTTTTTAAAAAATTGATCTGATTTTATCCAAACATGCACTAAATGTAGTGCTAACCCACTAGTACTAGCGAAATTCGTAAGGAGACCTCTTTAGCCTTTAAAAGGGTACACATTGCATAAATGTACCTGCAGGCCATTTGAAACAGGAACTCGGAGATCTTGTGCACCAAGGAGAAAGAGTGTTGGTGTCTTAACCTGCAGGTTTCATTAGTTTGCCAAGTAATTGATTACTGGTGAAGTCCGCATATTTTTAAATGGTACGCACATTCCTTTGCAAGAAAGAGCTGTACTTTGATTTCATATGAAAATGTGCAATCCACACGTGTACCTTAGAAATATGTGATATTGGTGATTTCTGGTAGAACTGAGAAAGGGTGTCTGCTGAAGGAGACTCAGAAAAGTAGTTTTTCCCTTCTTCTCCATAAATCTCCACGAAGCACCAGTCAGGGATATCAGTGGTACCCACCATTAATGATAGGTTACATACTGGGTTTCTAGCAGCCGCTGCAACAAATGTTTCTGGAGCCTGCGGTACAAGAAATATGTGTCAACAAAATGCTAGGCCAGGAAACATAATAGACAAATAACATCATGTGATATATAAAGTCTATGCGCCCAAGCTTTTCAAGGTTTGGAATCTCGATACTGACAGAAAGCATTGTAGATCTAATTCCTCGATGCAATGCTAGTTTAATTCTGTTTCTGGATGTGAAAAGTTTTTATACTAACATAAATACTCAAATTGTGGAGATTTCAGCAAGAAACGAAAGACTTCAGAAAAGAGCCGGAAGAAATCACCACAGTTCAGTCTAACTAGCAGGGTTAGCGCGCCCGTGGCGCGCCACTGCAAGCCCTCTTATATCTGAGTAAATAAAGATGTATCACAAAACAAACTAATAAAAAAAATTACATCTTTTGTTTGTTGTTCTCATTTTTTTATTTCTTTTTTTGAAATTAGTTGCTGATGTCGAAATTTTTTTATAGGCCATTATCATGATATTACGGTGCCTCTTGCGAAGTTTTTTGTCTCCAAAATTTTTTAAGTGGCCTTAAATGTTACAATAAAAGAAAAGAATGAATTATTTTGTAATACAATCATTGGTAAATCCGAAATGTTTTAGAAATAGCTAGGTTTTTTTGTGGACATCTTCATGAATACGAGCTATTAAACCGTAGTTATATATTTCGAAGGCTTTCTATTTCTATTATTTACTAATTGATATCGGAAAATTTAACATTTGCAATGCTTAAATACATTTATGGGCCCTTGCTATAAAATTTTGATTGCAATTGGAAAACATGTAAATTTCTGGATTTGTTTACCTTGCTAGACCAAATTTCCCCCACCTGATCCCCTTTCTCTCCATTCTTTCTAAAATTCATGTTTTAGGGGGGTTTGAAGTTTTAAAATTTAATGTCACGAAATTTAAAATTTAAAAATAAATTTAAGGGATTTTAAAAGATATCGAAATTTCCATTTGCATTCGGGTTGGGAATTTGGAAATAAAAAATAAGAATTTCGAAAACTGTAAGATTCACAAAAATGAATTAAGCAAATTGTACAATACAAAAAACCAGGAAAACTAAATTTAGAAAGTTGAATTTTGGAAATTCGAGAAAACTAAAAGCGAATATAACAAATTCTAATAGATGAAATATCAATAAAGGTTTTCAATTTCCGACATTCATTTAATTTCGAATTTTTAAGAGGTGAGCAGGCAGTACATGCGAGGGAAAAAATGCGCAGCGTAGAGCAGGCGAGGCATACAGGAAGGCAGTACAGGGGCGAGCAGGCGAGGCGTATAGAAAAAATGGGAGCAGAGGCCATACGAGGGAAAAAAATGCGCAGTGTAGAGCAGGAGAGGCGTACAGGCAGGTAGTACAGGGGCGAGCAGGCGAGGTGTACAAGAAAAATGCGAGCAGGTGAGGCCAGGAGAAATGCGCATAGCAAAATGGCGGTGCGAGGGTTCGAACCCTGCTCTCCTGAGCGAACACTAGCTCATCTAGCCAACTTGCCAAGCCACGCGCCGTGTTGGTCAGGTAGGCAGGAAAATGTTTTTGAAGGTTGGTTTAATATGGACGGCTGGATTTGTTTCGACGAGTGTTCGGACGGCTCTGGACGAAGCCACGCGTCGCACGGAGATCGTCCGACGCTAGCGCTTTGTGTAGATGTATAGATGAGAAAGGAAGCAGTGAAATTTCAGGTTATAAGTTTACCGAAGCCTGATATTCGGCATATATGTTCAAGCAGTGGCGTAGCCAGCAGGTAGTCCGGGTGGGCCGGGGACTACCCAGATTTTCGACCTAGAGACCCCCCTCCCTATGTCTCAATTCTCAGCCCAACAAGGCCCAAAAACAAAAATGCTAGGGTAAGCAAGAGGGAAAGGGAAGGCTGGCAGCTCGGCTCCTCTGTTCTCCCACCACGCAGCTTCCCCCCTCCCTCCTCTCCCCTCCCCTCCCTCCCTTCACCTCCGCTCCTGCCGCCGGCACGTAGCCAGCCCTAGGCTAGGCCCAGCGAGCTTCGCCTCTCTAGCCGTCCGGTGACCAGGGCCAGGCGGCCAGCCCTCCACGCCCGGCACCCTTCGGCCTCCGACCTTGATGGCGGCCACCCTCCGCCGAGCGGCTCCGCCGCCAGCCTGCTCGTCCTCCGTCGAATCGTCGGTAGGCCGCATCACCCAGCGCCCCAAGCCGGCAAGCCATCGAGGTGGCGAGGCCCAGTATTGTCGTAGTGCAATGTTTGCAAGCATTCCCTGCATGACTGCATGGATCTGAGGAGCTAAATCAAAAGATTTTCTTTTCCGAAGCTATGAACGACGAGGTAAGATTGATAAACATTTTGTAAGTTAGTTATATTAATTTGGTTGGCTTTATTAGATTGGATACAGAAGATGAATTGCATGCCTTTGGATTTAACAATTTGATTTTTCCCCATTTGCTGCTTACATGGAGTTGCCCAAATGTTTCCAAATCGGATGGTGATCGAAAGGAGTTGTCTCTGCGTGGATACCTAGATATTGGACAGGCTAGTGGACAGCTTAGATGTAATCTTTTATTTATATATACAAGTTCTTTCCATTATCGAAGTATGTAAGACCTTCTTTCATATTTGAACTATCCATATTGTAAAGTTTGTAAATTTCAAATTTAAATGTTGATTTTAATTGATTTGTGATGTTATGAGATATTATTGTTTTATGTCAATATTTGTGTACTACTTTTACGGTGTTACAAAAATTTGGAGCGTCAAGTCAGGAGTCAGGACTACCCAACAAAAAATTCCTGGCTACGCCACTGTGTTCAAGGCACTGACTGAAGCATTGCACTGCAAGGTATGATTTCCATAAAACAAATAGTTTGACATGGTGCCATCCTATTTGTTATGCTATTTTTTTTTATACTGAATTTACATTATATTCTTGTTGCTAATGAAATCCAATCATGGTCACGGACAATGGATTGCAGGGTAAATTCTGTTTGATATAAACTGTGAGAATACTAAGGGAGAAGTGGAGAACAAAGAGAAAAAAAAAATCAAGAAAAAATGTATTCAAACCTGGCCGATCAAATGTGTTGTCAAGAATCCTCCATGTGAACCTCCGACTACTGCTACTTTAGATGCATCTATTAGCCCTCTCCTTGTAACAAAGTCCAAAGCCATCAGAACATCATTCACATCCTGCTCATAAGTAGTAAAAAAAACGTGCATAGTATCACAGACCATGGTAACTTTTAAAATCTTCTAAGAAAAATATTAAGCATGGAAATAAATTTATGGAACCTGGGAGCCAATATTGCCAGGAAGAGATTGTAGTGCTTCTTCCCCAAACCCCAATGAACCCCTAAACAATAGGGTAATGCATGCATAAAATCCACGCTAGTGTTATACAAAATGTATTTACCGTTTAATATAGAAAAAAGAAGTCAAAAGGGCATAATGATCGAGTTATCGAATAATTCTAGTTACAGAGCACATCCAAGATTAAATACTAATAAATTCAATGCTCACCTGTAGTTTACAACAAGCAAGTTAAATCCCAGTGAATAAAGAAATGCCAAGGATTTTGAATAGCTGGACGGGTAAGTTGTGTGTGGGCCACCATGAAGAACAACAATTGTTGGATTACTTGCAGGATCCTTACAAGACACAAAAATTGCCTCAATTGGCAGCTTCGCACCTGAAAAGATATAAAAATATATGTAGCGAGAGAGAGAGAGAGAGAGATCATTGATATTGTTGAAATACAGAATAGTGCAAGCGTGCAGCTATTGTTCAACAAGATAAAAGGAAATGATTATGTAATTTGTAATAATCAAATCTAGATGGGCTAGTCCAAGATACATATAAGTATAGTAGGATGCTTGATGGAAGTGCAAAGTGAAATGCTGAGTGGATGTGTAAATGAGAATGTTATCCATGCAGATCTCTTCAGTGAAGATTCTGCAGAAATGGTTAGTTGAAATAAGAAGTATCTACATCTACACAACTCAAAAGCAGCAGTAGATATTTTCTAAAGGATATTTGAATAAACACCATAACATGGACACATGCAGACAACTGAGTAGAAGTTGGACTGTCATCAACATTACAAAGTTTTTTCTTAGATTATTATGCATTCCAGTGCACCATATTTCAAACAATACAATTACATCGTGCCAAAACTCACAATATACCAATATAGCAATGTAAAAAAGGCAACAAAAAGAGGATCACTGGGTCAAGGATGCAAAAATAGTTCAGAAAGAAATAAATTGAGAACTACCAAAGAGTCATATATAGACAAAGAAATCAATTCTGAAAATTTGGAGACTACCAGAAGGAATAGGCAGTGTTAAATTGTTAGCATACCATCAGGAAGTTTGTCCGAATGGTTGCTGATCGGGATTTTGAATACACTAAACTTATGATCTGCCAATAAGGAGCTGATCTGTCAAGATACATCACAATGCTTACTTTACACCATCAAATATTTTGTTAGAACCAAGGGGGGAAGTATGGACAGAAATATTAAATTTTAGCTAAAACCTTCTCAGATGGTTTAGGAAACGGTGATGTAATTTCCTGCCACTCCCACTGGCATGGCTTTTCAGTCTGAGAAGCTTCAAATCCATAGTATATTTGAGGTAATGTAATAAGGCTGCTGGAAACTGGAAAAAGAGTGGAAGGCACATAAATACAAAAATTATCTGATGGAAATATGGAAGTCTGCTGTAAAACTCGTCAAAATATGAGTCACCTGCGAGAATGTTATTCTTGTCAAGTGCGAGAACATTCCATGAATAATCTGAATCCTGAGGACTAACTCTTGCAACTTTACAGCTGTGGATGAAAGCAGTCATTCGCAAATATATAAACCAGGCCATATCAGTCTAACAGCAAACAGATATATATGTGTAATTACCTTTCAACATGTACAGAAAGTATCACTTCCTTACTTCCCCAAATAGATGATAAGATCATAGTCCGTCCATCTGAAAGCCATGGATTCCTAAGTATGCTATAGCAGTACAGCCCAGGGAAACAGCCATCTTGAGGGCACATTACAATGGGAACCTACACAATAATCAGCAATTCAGCATATGAAGCATGATGTGCATCACCTTTTCTTCTTCCAAAAGAAGTGCTTATAAGAGAATATTAACCATTTTTAGTTCGCTTCTTTACTCTTTGGCTTTTTTTCATTTTATTTTTAATAGAGGTTGAATTTGGGCACTTCAATAAATCCCATAACTTTGGTTTTTACAAAATAAAGCCCACAAGCGCAAATCTTAATCCAGCATTGGCAACTGGCAAGTGAAATCTTTTGACAAATTTTTAAAATAGAATAAATAAATATTGAGGAAAAAATGTGTTATCGTACCACATCAGACGCACTAAGGCTCCCTCTTAGTTTCCCATCTGAAGGCCAGTCAACTCTATGCATTGAATTTGTGGCATTGTGTGCTCCAGTATCCACAGCACTCTTTGCTGAGATAAACAAAAGATATTTTCCATCTGGGCTGTATGATAAGAGCTCTCATTATTTATCATAACAATATATCTACGCATCAGAAACTAAACACAACCATTCTCGAAAAGAAGTGTGAAAGGAAGAAACTCAACAACCAATAACTGGAGAAGTATAAATGTATAACAAAAGGCGTAGGTGATTCATATCTACTCAAGTCAGGGTCTACGGCAACAAGAAACGAAGATGACTACTCGCCATACTCAACTGCCCGAAAAAACTTTCTTTCCAAGTGAAATTACACCCAGACAAGAATTTATAGCTGTTTAAATAGTGAAGTCAAGGCCTGCTTTAGCTCATTAAAATGAGAGTACATATTTGACAATACGCATGGTCAATCCTATGGTATGGCTTACTAAGATGAAAAAGATGGTGATGTAGTGTTAACATTCCAATGACAGGAAATTGATGGCCTTATTTAAGAAAAAAATGTGTTACTGATGTTAAATCCAAAGAAAAAAAATTGAGATTGTAAAGCCTAACTGAAGAATGTCAGTGGAAAGCAGTACGCTACCTGAACCGTGGGAAAAAAGCACTGCTCAAACCTGCTGTTAACTTGATAATAGCTGTAGTATTGCCCGTAGCAGAGCTGTACTAGCATTAGAAAGATGGCATCAGAAAACAAACAACCAACACATCGTGAGACATATTGCATATTATATGTTCAGCATTTGTCTTTCTAGCTAGGATCGACCAAGTAAAATACAAAAATATATGACTAATGTTGTCCGCTTATATTACAGTACGTTTGGAAAAAGAAAAATCAAAAAGCAACATGAAGACATCTAACGTCTAAGAGGTTTGAATCTTACAATGGGGGCAACAAAAGAGAATTAAATAATTAAAGTTAGCAAGGGCAGATATGCTCACTCAGTTAATGATTTGTCAGCTTCTTCCTCGAAAGGATCAAGAGCAGCGTACAACGCGCAAGGTCTGTTATAGCAATATTTAATACCAAGTTTCCTTGGTGTCTCTTGGAAACCATTATCATCTGACCATGCCACGAAAACCAAGCTATATGAAGGTGATGGAGCCCAAATCACCTGGCCAACACTAAATGTTCTAGGTATGCCCTTCACAGCTCGTACTTCACCACTGCAATGGTACCAATAGTATTCCTCATAATATCAATATTTTGTCAGACAATCTGGAATTTTATATTCAGGGAAGCCAGAAGGCGGAAGCATACCTTGAAATGTTAACAACATATAATGCAGGTATCCTTTTCTTCGAATAGGTTTCTCCCCAATTCTCTTCCCAATCCCCTTGTCCCTTCCAGCTCTTGCAGTCCTTTTCAGATGATCCTTCCTTCTTGTAACCTAAATCATTGAACCCTGGCTTTGGTTGAGGCGGCTCCTCAGCCACATAAGCTATGAAAGTCTCTTCCTGATTCCATGAAATCCCTTCAAACCTACATTACAGCAATGTAAAGCACACAGCGAAGCTACAACAACAGAGAAGCAATGCATCCCTCTCCCCAAAAACAGGGGAAAAAGAAAAAGGAAATTTACCATTCATCTGTGTACAGGGATCCATGAACAGATTGTGCAACATGTATCTCTTTCTCCAACTGAGAGGAACCCCAAATCTCTAATTTTGTAGAGGAATCATCCTCAGCATTCCGTACAAGCAGAAGTTTTTCTCCTGACGGTGATGGAATTACGGCTGACACTCCAGTCATTTCAATTGGGAAAGGAGACCACTGGAAATCCACAGACTTTGAGGCACTTTTTAAGATGTGAGAATTTAAAATGAATTTTCTCTTTTTGTTTGCCAATAGATCCGATTGGCCCATAGAAACCATTGCCCGGGATGTGTTTTCTGCATATCAATAAAATAATAGTAAGAACCTTGAAACTCAGCTGGATGTTAACACCAGTGCATACCATTCTTGGAACTGAATATCCAAGCCTTGCCAATACTGGGAATTCTAATGAATTCGAGCAACAACTTGGACTGAGAGACATATTCATCCACCATCAAGGCATCCATCCCCAAAGGCAATCCTTTCTCGGTGGCTGCTTCTGAGTTTTTTGCAGCATCCATGGCTACCAAGCACGACGATGCCTTGCAAATGCTGTGTAGTCAAAGAGATTACATCAGCATCACACACAAAATTAAACTGTAAAGAATCCAAAGCCAACCAAAACAGGATTCTCATGAGTTTCCTTATCAGAGAAACATGAAAACGTCATAAATCACGTACATTTAATCCTTAATATAAGAACTGGCATTCACCCTGCTGTCCCTATCATCCCTGACTAATTGTTTTACAAACATGGTCACTGCTATAGCACCACCATCACAGCCTCACCTGTAGTAATTATGTGCAAGATTCTTCTTTCGGGTGTACAAATTACTAGCATACAAGAAACAGCAAGAACTAGGATGGATGGATTAAACAAGGGGACACAAACACAAAATTCTTCCACATTTGGGCCAATAGTCGGAGGCGTAAGAATTACATCCAATTCCTTGAAACCGAGCATGGCGTGGTAACCTCCCAAGAGCTCAAGGAGGAAGAAGGCTTTCATTTCTTCAGCTCTCATCTTGGCTCCTCTCCTGCCCGCACCCTCTCCCTGGCATGGAACCAATTGGGGTACTCCCCGCTAGAGCTCTCTCATTTGGAGTCCAGTTTCTATGAGGAAGAGACCAAGGCCATGGTGTTTTCCCTCCCCTCGGAAAAAGCTCTAGGACCAGATGGCTTCACTAGGCTATTTTATAGAAAGTATTGGGACATCGTCAAAAATGACCTGGTGCAGGTGTTTGATCAGTTATTTGAACTTCGAGAAACCTCCTTCTCCCTCCTAAATAATGCTAACATAGTTCCGCTGCCAAAGAAAGACAATTGCCATTGCATTGTGGATTACCTCCCTATCAGTCTTATCCACAGTGTCAGCAAGATTTTCTCCAAGATCCTCGCAAAAAGGTTGGGGAACCATCTAGACTCCATCATCTCCACGTCCCAAAGTGCCTTCATCAAGAGGCATTGTATTCAGAACAATGTCATGTACACTCAGAGTGTGATTCAAGAACTTCACAAAAACAAGACACCTTGCCTCTTCCACAAGCTCGACATCGCTAAGGCTTTTGATTCAGTTCATTGGGGGTATCTTCTAGACACGCTGCAAAAGTCGGGCTTTGGGCCAAAATGGAGAGAGTGGATTTCAATTATCCTATTGTCTTCGTCTTTGAGGGTGCTCATTAATGGTATTCTCAAGCAAAGCTTCTACCACGGAAGATGAGTCTGACAGAGAGATCCGCTATCACCGATTGTTACGTGCAAGCACGCAACAGGGGGAATATAGGGGGATACGACCCTTAACGTGGGCGAGACGACTATTTATCGTCAGCGACGCCTTGGCTGTTATCGGAGCCACCGCATATGAGATCTACTCCTCAATTTTGATTCATTGTTTGGATGATAATAAAGAATACATGGCTCTGCCTTTTATAGGGAGCACTGACTTGGACCCTAAGGAAAAGACCGACTTAAACTCTAAGAAAAGACCTAACTTGTCATAAGAATATATTCCTAAAAAAGAGGAACTAATAAGGTAATATCTATAACCCAAATCGCAGCGGGGCCGTGTGCTACAGTACCGTGGGTACTGTTCATGGGCCTAGGCCTTGTTGGGCCTGCCCATATCACCGATGCTCTTCATCATTGCCATAGACCCACTCCAAAAGCTCTTTAGCAAAGTTGAGGAAAGAGTGATCTCAGCAATCCAGTCGAGGTCCTTGCACATGCGCACCTCCCTTTATGCAGATGATGTGGCTATATTCCTTAATCCTGCACAGGTGGATATTCAGTTGACTCAGCAAATTTTTCAAATTTTTGGCCAAGCTTCTGGCCTAACAACGAACCTACAGAAGAATGCGGTGTTCTCTATTTGTTGCGAAGATCTTGACCTTGAAGAAATCCTGCAATCTTTCCCTGGAGAGTGTAAACTGTAAAGGATTCCCATGTTGGTACTTGGGCCTGCCCTTGCACACCAGCAAAATAGGAGTCACCTGCTTCCAGTGATTGAAAAGCTCAGTGCCAGATTGACCAAGTGGGAAAGCCGTCTTCTTTCAAGGCGGGCAGACTGATCCTGCTGAACTCAGTCCTCTCTTCGCTCCCCACGTACCACATCAACATTTTTCCGCTAGCCAAATGGACCCTGCCTTGTTCGCAAGATGGACAACATTAGATCTTTTCTTTGGCATGGCGATGAGTCCAGGGTGGCCACTGTCTGGTGCATCGGGGTAAGGTGTCCAAACCTAGGCGACTGGGCGGCTTAGGTGTGCTGGACCTCGAAAATCTTGGTCGAGCGCTTCGGCTAAGATGGCTTTGGTTTGAGTGGAAATGCAACTCCAAACATTGGATTGGCTTCGAATTGCCTTGCGATGCAACTGACATAAGCCTTTTTCGGGTGGCAACAAAGACCATTTTGGGCAATGGGGAGAGGTTAAAGTTCTAGAAAGACAACTGGCTAGAAAATGAGATGCCGAGAAATTTTGCACCTAACCTTTACAAGATTGATAGATTCAAAAACCAATCGGTGGCTACGGAGCTGTGTACCAGGAATTGGATCAAGTCGGTTCGCGTCATCCACACTTTTCAGCAACTCCGTGAATACGTTTTGCTTTGGAGCAAGATCCAGGATGACATTATGTGGAGATCCCGGAACAGTGCTTATTCTGCCAGTCCTTCAACGGGCTAGTGATTATTGTCGCGTGGAATATTTGGAAGGAGCGTGATAGGATAATCTTCCAAAATGACGCCTCTGATCCAGAGGTATTGTGTAATAGGATTCAAGAGGACATACTCTCGTGGGAGTAAGATCACTGCTAGTCATTGCTCTTTGGGCTTCTGGTATCAATGCTCTCTTGTTCTCTCTGCAGTTCCTGTCGTTTTGGACATTAACACAGACTTCGAAATGCAACTTTTGACCATCAATTAGTAACGGAATTTACTGGAGAGATATATGACTTTCTTTTCTCTTAATTGATCAGGCAGAGCTCCTGCCATTTTGCTAAAAAAAAATAACTACAAGAAACAACAACCAAGCAAGTTGAGACTTGGATAGAACAGACACTGCAACAAAACAAAAGCAGAAGCAGCAGTTCCAAAACAAGGACAAAACATTCAGAAAGGTGAGTTGGAGAGATTTATCAAAATATTACAGGCAGACACTGATTCTCAACGTGATAAGTACTACTCAGTGATTCATATTAACCAATTGCTCCCATCATCCAGAGAAGAAACCAAACAGAACAAGCTCCGTGCACAATAAGAAATAAGGATAGATAACACACTGCAGATAGCTCCCTCCCGGACAAGGAACTGCTCAAACATGCAGCAATCTAAGAACACACCAGACCTCACCAGTGCCCCCACAGAAAGCCCCCCAAGAAGATCGGTTAACCTCGGAGAACTCACCGGCGGCAGGACGAGGGCCCGCGGGCCGGAGCACGGGCCAGAGGAGAAGAGGCCGCGAGGAGTGAGCTTGCGGCGGCGGCAATGGAGGAGTGGCAGCGGAGCAGCGAGCAGGTGAGAGGCGTGGCCACCAAACCCACCACCATGGGTTGGATTCGTCGTTCCGATTCGGGTCTGAGACTTTACCATTTTATCCGAAGGACCCCAGAATTGTTTGCAAATTACAGTATGGTCCCTCGACGAGGGTAGCAGTAGAAATGTAGAATCATGGTACCTCGTGAGTCGTGGGCGCGACCAGATCGCATCGCGGCCGCCCGATGCACCCGCTCGCCCTCTCCGCCACCGCGCTGCTCCGCCTCCTCAAGTCGCTCTCGCTCTCGCCGTCGCCGACGGAGGCGGCGGCGGGGTCCGGGGCGCACCTGTGGGCGTCGGCGATCCACTGCCTCCTCCTCAAGGCGGGGCGCCTCCAAACTGGGCCCGCCGGGGCGCACCTCCGCACGGCGCTCCTCAACGCGTACGCCGCGCTCGGCCGCCCGGGCCACGCGCGGGACCTGTTCGACGAAATGCCCGAGCCGAGCATCGTCACGCGCACCGCCATGGCGCGGGCGCACGCCGCGTCCGGGGAGGCGGCTGTGGCGCTCGCCATGTTCCGGGACATAGTCTCTGACGGCGTCCTCCTGGACAACGTCGCGCTGTCGGTCGCACTCGCGGCGTGCCATGGCGTGGATTCTTGCGTGGCCAGGGGGAGCCCCGGAAAGATGGTCCACGCTCTTATCGTGACCAGCGGCATTGTGCCAGACGTGTTCGTTTCCACGGAACTGGTACGGGTCTACGGGGAGTGCGGTGAACTGACGATTGCCAGGAAGGTGTTCGACGACATGCCTAGGAGGAGTACTGTGACTTGGAACGCCATGTTGCATCAGTATGTGAGGCATGGAAGTGTGGATGCTGCGTATGAGCTGTTCCTCATGATGCCAAGGAGGGATGCGGTGTCATGGAACACAGTGATGACCGGCTACTACCTAGCCGGCCAGTGTGGAGAGGTGTTAGGGTTATTCCATCAGATGACCTCGTCATCGTGTCCGGTGCACCCTAATGGACAGATAATGAGCACTGTCCTTGGTGCTTGTGTGGGTGCAGGTTGTTTGGAGACTGGGATTTGGGTCCATGCTTATATTGACAAGAATCAAATGAACAATGATGGCTCATTGGATTCAAACTTGATAGATATGTATGCAAAATGTGGAAGCATTGACAAGGCCTTACAGGTGTTTGCAAAGGCGCCTAGGAAGAGAGACCTTTACTCATGGACAACAGTGATTTGTGGACTGGCAATGCATGGTCGGGCCACTGATGCGTTGCAGATGTTTGACGTGATGCAGGACAGTGGTATATGCCCCGACGATGTTGCATTCGTTGGACTTCTGAATGCTTGTGCACATGGAGGTTTGGTAGATGAAGGTCTATGCTACTTCTACTCCATGGAGGAGAAACACGGAATCACACCCAAGATCGAACACTATGGATGTATAGTAGATCTTCTTGGCCGTGTAGGACGTTTGCCTGAAGCATACAAGATGATTACAACTATGCCAATGAATCCTAATGCAGTAATATGGGGTGCATTCCTGAGTGCTTGCAAAGTTCAAAGCAATGTTGAACTTGGCGAGATTGCAGCGGCCGAACTCAACAGGTTGGATCCAGGTGACCCCTGGGCAAGGGTGATGCTGTCCAGCATGTATGCGAATGCCCAGGACTGGAGCAGTCTTGCCAGGGAGAGGTCGGAGATGAACAGCCTGCAGACCAAGAAGATTCCTGGGTGCAGCTCAATCAATCTCGACGGCGAGGTGCATGAGTTTGTCGCTGGTGGCAGTCAGCATCCTCAGCATGCTGAGATCTGCACTGTACTGGAGGATGTTGAAGCACAAACACAAGGAAGCTGAGGTGCGCAGGCTCCATGGGCTAAGGTTCTTGTTCTGCCTCTGGATGCTGGCTTGCAGGTGCAGATTTTGTGTGCCTTCACAGGTTGGTGCCTTGCTCTCCTTACACACTGGAATGTGGAGAAACTGATGAATGGTTTGTTTATTTATTAGGTTAAATTGCAAAGAACCGATGACATTACCTGTGGATGTGGACTACAGTCAACGTGCCAGATGGCAATATCTTGGTCATTGTCAAATTGGATGAACAATAGATTGGTGGATACAACGATATAGCTGCCAGTGTCAGTGCCCAGCGTGCATGAATTCAGCATTATTTTTGTACTGTAAAATGCCTGAGCTTCAGATAGTTGAGCTGAATTAGCCAGATTTTGTTAGCATATTCTAGGATCCGTGTTGTTAGAGTAGCAAAAAGCCAAAGATACGTGGTACAGTGACTGGGAAGTGCATCGTGGCTGTGAGAATGCAGATGCCGTAAGAGCATTGTTGCAGGAATAAGCTTTGAACCTGAGTGTGTGTTCTGTTCATTTGATGATTGATGGATCGTTGATGTCAGAAAAGGAATCCTACTGCTGAACTCAATGTGTTCTGAATTTTTGTTGTAGCTATAGAGAGATAAATGATTGGTAAAATTGGTTGAAGCTGGCTTATACTGTCATGGTTTGGTGCTCGAAGACTCGAACGCTGGTAAATTTTGGATTTCAGTGCATTGTAAAGTCAGTATCACTGGCTTACTGCAGTTTTGGTCCAATGCCAAAATTACTTGCTATTATTTTCCCTCCTTCTGATGTTGTGTGCAGCAGGCGCGTTATTTTCCATCAAATACAAGTAAGAGTTATGGGGACTGGGGACTGGGAAAAAAAAGGAGATGAAAAGGTTTAAATACCTTTTTATTTTTTATGATAAAAGTTGTATGTGCCAAAAGCATTCCCTACTTTAAAAAAAACAAATTACTGAGTTTCTTATACAATTTTTATAATTGTCGCGTTTGGGTGTACCATTATTCCGAGAAATTTTGCTGTACCCACGGATGTTGTGATCGGCCTTTTATCCCCGATTATTGCCAATGATCAGTTCTATGCGAGGTTAGAAATTGTGTTTTTGCATCTTCACGGTGAGGTATGAAAACTATTGCGGGTTATCAAAGAAGCTACCCTATATAGCTATAGTGTTAAATTAATATTTATATAAAAATTATGAAATATTTATATAATATATTAGTTGTAAGAAACATACATGTTATTTATAAGTACGTAAGGTTCTACGTAGGTTCATATAACAATCATTAATGGGTTAATTAATAGGTAGAACAAATTATTGCAATATATTCTTCTATACACTTGTTACACATAAATTAGTCAAGCACCCATGTGGCCCGGTTCTTTTGAGTGATCCGAATAATGAAAATTGAGCACTCGAAATGATTTGAATTTGAGAGCTTCTCTAGATAGTCTCGAGATTCGGATCTATTTCGTTTGACTTCCTTTTTGAAGAATTAGGACCCACATTCAGAACAGCGAAAAAACAGACTAAAAAACTCAAAGCATTTATCTTTTCAAAACATAGATAAGTTGTTAAGCTGTTAAGACATTAAGCTGTTAAGCTGAAAAGAACATGACCTAAAGTAGGAAGGTACCAATGATATATTTGGACATTCTACACCAATGGAGTATGCCTCAAGTCTTTCGAATGGTTGTGCCACCTTGTGTGTATGACGAAGCACATAAGCACAAGTAACCTTTTGCGTGGTAGGCCCACCCGCAAATGAATCAATAGTATTAAATGATTTTATATCGACGGAGGGCAGATCCGATGTTGCAGACAAAAGCTGGATATAATGCTACGACAGTGCTGCTGTGTTGAACGACTGCCCTATCCCTTTGTCTCATACAAAGGGTGGGCAGAGTCATGGAGCTATATAGAACGCATGGATAGTTGGGTTCGACAACGCCTTTTCCTCTTTGTTGGGCCTTTTTTTTATCCAAAAATGCATAAATCTAGCTCATCCCATTATAAACGCAACGCAAGTATATAGCTTGTATATATACTCGATTCTTTTAAAAAAATAATATGTATTCACTTTAATACCCATGAATCAAGGGGGGTTCACCCAAGCCACTCTCTCTTTATTAATTACCCTCCAACTCGACGGTTAATCTCATATAATTGACATCTTTGTATCGAGAGTGTCCTTAGAAGCAAAACTTATATCTTTTTTAGGTTAATTAATACAAATTTGTCACTTCATACATGTCATTAAAAAGTCAAAATCGTCCGCATGCCACCGCAAGGTTGCCATTCTCATAAATGTAACATCATAGATATTTTTGCCCCTTCAATCCCCTTAAAATTTAGCCAATTGTACCTCTTCTACCTCCCTTCCTCACTCATTGCCCTTAGGATGATAGACTGACACTTCCTTCTACCTCCCTTCCCCAATGTCCTTCAATCCTATAGCTCCCTCCTCCTAGACACTCTCAACATCATTGTCATTGTAAGGATCCTAGGCCGAGAGGGGGGGTGAATCGGCTCTTTTCAAATTTTATTTCTCTCGATTCGCTTGCTTAGTTAGTCAAATTAAGAACCCAAGCTATCGATTGATCTATGGTCTAGTTGCGGAAGTGATCACACTAATACACAAGCGACTACTAGGAGGCTCGATGGCACACACATGCAAGCGATCAATTCAATATGCGAAAGTAAATAAGCGAGACGAGGAGACGCAAACCGAGTTGTTTATCGAAGTTTGGTGTTCAACACATGAACACCTACGTCTCCGTTGAGGAAACTTCTCACACAGAGAAGTCGGGACTCTCTCGTCCCTAGCCCTCAATCCACTCGTGGTAGCTTCTTCACCAACACATGGTAGGCAAGCTCCAAACCCTCACACAAGGCGAGTTCTTCCACACACAGAAGCTCCTCGCACCCACGGCGTCGACACACGGCACCGACCCCCGACACACGGAGGGTTTGTACACGACCTTCAACGGATGAAGGCGACGCACCTCCGACACACGGAAGTGATCCCCGACACACGGAGGATTTCGGTGATGTAGTCGAACGGTTGATGTAACCCGTGGCGTGACGACAATCTCTCCGGCGGTGAAGTCCTTGGGGATGGATGAGAGGAGGTAGGTTCCTCTCTTTTTCTCCCTCTCAATCTCTCAAGCACATAGAACCCTAGGTGGAGATGGGAACCATGGGAGGAGCTCTCTTGGTGGCTAGGACAAGGGGTGGCTTCTAGTTTTTTTTTGGCTCTCTCAAATTTCTCCCGTGCTCTAAGCCCCTATTTATAGGCACAAGGTGAAACCCTAAAGATGGACGGCTCAGATTCAATTTCGCAAGATCTAGCTCGATCTGTCGGACGTTGTCCAGTTCCCATCGGACGCCGTCCGAAGGACGAATCTGGTGAAATTTTCACCTTGATCGGACGCGTCCGACAGTTCATCGGACGTCGTCCGTTGGAGTGCGCTGTGCTCTCCTCCTGTGCCCGACAAGTGTTTGGTCGCTTTCCTAACCGCCATCGGACGCCGTCTGGCAGCGACTGTGCATCCGGGTTCTTCTCGGGACTTTGACACTTGGTCATGATATGGTGCACCTAGGTTCTTGTCTTGTCTTGTCTTGATCTTGTAGCTTGTCTTGTCTTAATCTTGTCTTGTCTTGTCTCTTGTCTTGTCTAGTCTTGTCTTGTCTTGTCTCTTGTCTTATCTTGTCTATCTTGTCTTGTCTAGTCTTGTCTCTTGTCTTGTTTAGTCTTGTCTTGTCTTGTCTTGTCTCTCTTGTCTTGTCTAGTCTTGTCTCTTATCTTGTCTAGTCTTGTCTTGTCTTGTCTCTTGTCTTGTCTAGTCTTGTCTTGTCTTGTCGTGATTTTGTCTTGTCTTGTCATGTCCAGTCTTATCTTGTCTTGTCTTGTCTTGTCGTGATCTTGTCTTATCTTGTCGTGTCTAGTCTTGTCTTGTCTTGTCGTGATCTTGTCTTGTCTTGTCGTGTCTAGTCTTGTCTTGTCGTGATTTTGTCTTGTTTTGTCGTGATCTTGTCTTGAAAAACCCACTTGCCATCAATTACCAAAATCACTCAGCCCATGGGAGCTTGAGCTTACAATCTCCTCCTTTTTGGTAATTGATGACAACACCTGCAAATCCAATATGACAAGGCACAAATACAACCTCTGGTGCAATGGGTTAGCTCAGAAACATTGCATACCAGTATAGCACAAATCAATGCATAAAGAATAAAGTGCAATGTACATGTAGACATGAGCTCCCCCTAAATCAATGCATACCACTTGTAAACACATGGAGCAAAGCATCTCCATCCTAATTTTCGTCCTAGGAGCAAAGCATCTCCTAATCCTACCACTTGTAACCTCACAACCCAAAAGCAATTCTCTCCCCTTTGCATCTAAAACATGACAATAATTCCAATGCATGGATTTGCAATTATTTCTCCCCCTTTGGCATCAATGACCACAAAGTAGCAAAACATTGGATTAATAACAAATTAAGAGCTTTGGAGGTTATACTAGTGCAAACACGCCCATAAGTCCACTACACTCAAAATCTAGCCATCTCAAGGTCACAATGTCACAAGATCAACTAGAGCAAAATTGATAGATGTGTAATTCAAGTTATTATGACCTAGAGCAAATATAAGATGAACTATAGCTAGAAGTATAAAGAGTTGCTCCAAAACTCAAAGGGGACACATGATGCTCCATAGCACTAGAAGGTGCAATCCAAGCTACACATGCTATCACCGTGCCTATTTGAGACTAAAAACATTTTTGGTTGAGCTCATTTTTTTAAAAGATTTTACATTTTTGCACTTTGCAATTTCTCAAATTTTGCCATGTCTCAAACCATAGGCGACGCCACCCAGCATGACACTGAAGATGAGCGTCTCGGTCATTCAAAACTCCCTCTAAGTTCATGCCTAGTGCAATGGCAAGCTATCTCATCGAGGAGACATTAGGGAGACATATATGACCAATTGTGGCCTTATTCACGTTTTAACATATTTTACAAATTTGGCTCAACATTTCTCAAAATTGCTCAATTTTAGCGAAGTAAAGACATGTGCAAAATGAAAAAACACAATCTAGACTTAGGAGCACATGATCAACCAAAGAGTTTAGAGTAATCAAATGATACTAGAAGCTATAGTCATCCTAACACATGCTCTTGGCTTTCAATTGCATTGATATATTTAGTTAAGCACAGGTTGAACTAGTGACACGGTTAACACATGCTATAGCTATCAGAATCATGTGATAAACATCTAGGCAATGAATGACATCAAGTATAACAGGCAAAACACCTAAATGCTGAATCTGACTTCAAAAGATTTGCAATGAATGATATAGCCACACGACCGACTCAAGCAATATTTGACTTGTCTAAAGTGTTCAACTCATTTCTCAATTTGCAGAATTGTGTCTCATCAAGTGGCTTGGTGAATATGTCGGCAAGCTGGTCCTCTGTCCGCACGTGCTCAAGCACAATGTCGCCCTTCGCCACATGATCCCGAAGGAAATGGTGACGGACATCAATGTGCTTGGTCCGTGAGTGTTGGACCGGGTTGCACGCTATCTTCACCGTGCTCTCGTTGTCGCATAGGAGAGGAATATGGTCAAGTTTAAGCCCAAAGTCAAACAGTGATTGTGTCAAGTAAAGCAGTTGTGCACAGCAACTCCCTGCCGCTATATACTCAGCCTCAGCAGTAGATAGCTCCACAGAGTTCTGTTTCTTTGACGCCCATGATACAAGACACCTACCTAAGAAATGACACGCCCCGGAAGTGCTCTTGCGATCAATCTTGCACCCGGCATAATCTGAGTCAGAATAGCCTAGGAGCTCAAACCGCGCACCCTTCGGGAACCAAAGACCTATGCTAGGTGTGTGTTTCAGGTATCGAAGGATTCGTTTCACAGCAGTCATATGCATTTATCTAGGGGAGGCTTGAAATCTAGCACACATACACACACTAAACATGATATCCGGCCTAGATGCAGTCAAGTAGAGCAAAGCACCAATCATGGAACGGTAAAGATTTTGGTCAACATATTTACCTTCTTTGTCGAGGTCGAGGTGGTAGTTCGTCCCCATTGGTGTCCGGATTGGCTTGTAGTCATTCATGTTGAAGCGCTTGAGTAGATCATGGATATACTTCTCCTGGCATATGAATGTCCCGGTCTTGAGTTGCTTGATTTGAAATCCCAAAAAGAAGTTCAATTCGCCCATCATCGACATCTCGAACTCCTTGCTCATCATGTCGCTGAACTCTGTGACCAAGGACTCATTTGTGCTACCGAAGATGATGTCATCCACATAGACCTAACACAGGAACACATCTCCATCTACCACCTTAGTGAACAGAGTCGTGTCAACCCTTCCAACCGTGAATCCCTTGGAGATGAGGAAATCCCTTAGCCTTTCATACCATGCCCTAGGGGCTTGCTTGAGACCATACAAAGCCTTCGACAGTTTGTACACATGGTCAGGGTGCTGAAAATCTTCAAAGCCCAGAGGCTGCTCCACATACACTAGCTCTCCAATGTACCCGTTGAGGAAAGCACTCTTCACATCCATCTGCTTGAGAACGATGTTGTGGCATGTAGAGAATGCCACAAGCAGTCTGATAGCATCCAGACGGGCCACGGGAGCATAGGTGTCACCATAATCTATACCCTCGATCTGTGTGAAGCCCTGAGCCACAAGTCTAGCCTTGTTGCGCACCACCACTCCAAGCTCATCTTGCTTGTTCTTGAATACCCATTTGGTGCCAATCACGTTGCAGTCGCTTGGTCTTTTCACCAAGGTCCAGACTTTGTTCCTCTCAAAGTTGTTCAGCTCCTCGTGCATCGCATTTATCCAGTCTGGGTCACTCAGTGCCTCATCCACTTTCTTTGACTCAAGCTCAGACACAAACGTCGTGTGCTCACAGAAGCTTGCTGTCCTAGATCTCGTTTGCACACCTTGAGTCAAGTCCCCAATCACTTGATCAGCTGGATGATCACGAGCAATGATGTGATGGGTCTTGATCAACTGAGGTGGTAGCTCATCTGATTCTGCATCTGGCTCACATGCTGTCTCTGCCTCTGGAGCCTGATCACGGCTTGAGCTATCCGCCTGAGGTGAGACTCCCCCTGACTCTGGCACTGGTTCAGGTGTGGAAGGTGGTGAAACAGTCTACATCTCCCTCTGAACCTCTACCGGCCTCACATCACCAGTTGCCATCTCCTCCACCGCTCTAGCCAACTGCTCACCATCCACATCATCCAGGTTCTCATGCTCCCCTTGACTTTCATTTGACTCATCGAACTTCACATCGCAGGTCTCCTCAATCTGACCACTGCCCTCATTGTACACCCTGAATGAAGACCCCCTGGCTGAGTACCCTAAGAAGATTCCTGTGTCCACTCTGCTTTGGAACTTGCCCAAGTGCTCTCGCTTCTTCTTGATGTAGACCTTGCAGCCAAATACCCTGAAGTAGGAGACATTGGGTCGTCTTCCCACAAGCAGCTCATATGATGTCTTCTTCAGTAGCTTGTGAAGATACAGCCTGTTGATGCAGTGGTAGGCTGTGTTGATTGCTTCAGCTCAGAACAGATGTGAAGTCTTGTATTCATCTAACATTGTCCTCGCCATCTCAATGAGTGTCTTGTTCTTCCTCTCAACCACCCCATTTCTTTGAGGAGTGTAGGTGGTCGAGAACCGGTGATCAATCCCTAACTCATCACGAGCGACTCAATGAAGTGTTAGTGAACTCCGTTCCATTGTCACTTCTCACCTTCTTGAGGGTACAATTAAAAGCATTTTGGGCTTTCTTTACAAACTTTTTGAAAACATCTCCAGTTAGAGTTTTGTCAGGTAGAAAGAAAACCCAAGTGTATCGGGAGAAGTCATCAACAATGACCAAGCAATAGAGATTTCCCCGATACTCACATATGTTGTTGGCCCAAAAAGATCCATGTGTAAAAGCTCGAGAGGTCGAGATGTAGACATGACATTCTTGGCAGGGTGTGAGCTTGCCACTTGCTTGCCGGCCTGACAGGTACTGCAAAGCTTGTCTTTCTCGAATGTCACATCTTACACCCTAAGAATCAACTCATTTTTAAAGAGTTCCTTCAAATTTGCCATGCCGACATGCCCAAGACGCCTATACCAAAGCCAACCAAGAGAGACTTTAGCGACAAGGCAAGTCGAGACGGATGCGGCAGGCTTACTAAAGTTCACAAGAAACAAGTTTTCAAACCGAAAACTTTTGAACACAAGTTTTTCATTTTTGTCCAAAACCAACAAACCCTCAGATGAGAAATTACAATTAAACCCCAAATCACATATTTGGGCAACAGAGAGGAGGTTATAGCTCAAAGTTTTCACTAGTAGCACATTGTCGATTGAAAGATCTAAAGAAATTGCTACCTTTCCAACTCCAAAAACCTTGCTCTTGCTTCCATCTCCAAAAGTGACCTTGGGGGGAATCTTGCCTTCCTTCCCTATTGAGGTGAACAACCGGAGGTTGCCGGTCATGTATTGGGTGCACCCGCTGTCGATGATCTAATGGCACCCTCCACTCCGGTAGTTCACCTGTCATGAGAAGAGATCACTTATGTGACTCAGGGACCCACACAGGAGGTCCCCGAGGGTTAGCCTTCAAACTAGAAGCAACAGAAATAAAACGATCAATCAATGACTTAGGCACCCAAACATGTGCCTTGTGCTCATTCTCAGCCCTCAAGCCAGCATATCTAGCAACTACCTTACCCTTGTCATTCACCTTAAGCAAGTAGTGATCATACAACTCAGTATGAGCTCTTGAAAGTTTGGGTTTGGCGTGCTTGGGAGTGTTCCTAGTTTGGTTCCTAGGTGGAGTTTGCCTAGCAAAGTTTTGCCTAGGAGGACCATTCCAAAAGCTAGGTGGATAAGGAGCTTGCCAAATGTTGTATGGCATAGGAGGAGGACCATTTCAATTGTTGTACCTAGAAGCATATTGCCAAGCATATTGGTTTTTAGGTTACCATGTCGTGGAATTATAGTGCCTACAAGGTCCTTGCCAAGTGTTGAAGTGCCCAAGGTGTTGCCTAGAGTTCAAGTTACTAGTGTGCAAGTTGTTTGGCCCAGAGTTGCTTCTCTTCTTGGGATGAGCATGATAGTAACCTTGTCTACTGGTAGACGCTCGAGGAACACTTGATTTCTTCCTCCCTTTCGGCTTCTCTGGGGTGAAACCCAAGTGTCGACGGTTGGGATATCGACCCAAGTCAACCAAGGTTCTTCAAAGAGGAGATAGGAGACACGCCGAACAACCACGAACAAAGAACGAGCAGGAGCGGGGTTTTATCCGGTTCAGCCTCTCGGAGAGATAATAGCCCCACGCCCAACCTTTCTTTATATCAAAGAGAATTACAAGGTGGAACTCGACGAGATCGGCAGGTCTCGGCGAGTAGTATCTGAAAATCTATCTCGCTAAGGTCTAAGCTAGATGCTAGGATGTAAAACTCAATGCCAGGATCCTCTAAATGCCGTAGGGGCCTGTTTATATAGTCTTGAACAAACCGACCTACCGAGGAATATCGGTAGGGCTAACTACAAGATCGTGAACGAACTCATACATGCCAAATATGACCTACGGTAGATAAGGTAACCTCCTAATCTTGGGGATCACGACTCCTAATCCAATCCAGGAAACCAACGTCCCGGTCTTCACGTAGTCGTCGCGAACTCGTCGAGTCGGACTCAAACAGGAATCCTAGGCCATTACGCACCGTGCCAGCCATGAAGCTGTTCGGCAGGATGCACATGGGCCTGATAGAACCTCCCAAGGAGCTGGGCCCTGGTAGGCTGTTCGATTGGGCCGTCAGGGAGTGGGCCATGACTATGGGCCGTGATCTAATCCCCGACACCAAGCCACCCTTTTGAGAGGATTTTCGTTGTTCCTTGAGCATCTTATCCAAGGCCAAGCTACCCTCATAGCACTTTCCAAGCCCCTTATCAAATTTCTCAAGTTTAGACCTTAACTCGGCATTTTCAATTGCAAGTTCCCTAGCAGCTAGTGCAAATTTACAATTATCTGGTGTACACACTAGTGCGTTGCTAGAGGAACCGCTAGAAGTGGAAGTCAACACAGTGCAATCATGAGCAACCTCAGGACTAGCAAGAGTCAAGTCAATAACAGTGCAAAGAATGAAGTAATGAGCATAGCACAAGTAGCATCCAAAGAATTAACAGGTGTAGTATCAACTAGTCGAGCAAGAGGCAAAGCAACTAACTCATCATTCGTAGCTAGGAGTGTCTCATGATTCTCCCTAAGTGTATGATAAGTAATCATGAGATCATCTAGGGATTCATTCAAAGCATTGCGCTCTTCTTCTAGTACATTGCACTTAGATGACAGATTTTTGTTAGAGCCTAACAAAGTGTCATGGTCAGATTTTAAGCTATCACATCTAATGGCAAGATTTTTGCACTTAGTTTGCAATGCAATTAAGGTTTTACCAAGCTCTAAATTCTTAAGTGTCTCATTCTTATAGCGCTCACAAGCTTCCCTAAGACAATCACGCATGCCTTCAACATCCACATCTGACTCAGAACCAGAGTCGCTCACCTCGCCACTAGGTAGAGCCATCAGGCACTTGGAAGTGTCAACAGGAGTTGGTGAAGCCTTTGCCGATGTAGAGGAAGTAGTGGAAGAAGCCTCATCATCATCAGAGTACCATTCTCGAGGCTCAGCAACCGCCGTGAAGCATCTTGGAGTGAAGACTGGAGGAGGCGGCACGGACTCGGCTATCGCCATGGTGGCCAGCTCTTGATCAGCTGACTCCTCCTCATCTCCTGAAGTTGACGTTTCACCGGAGCTATCATCGGTCACCCATTCTCCCACAAAGGCTAGCCTCTTGCCTTGTGAGGAGCGACCTTTGAACCCTGACTTGTGAGGATTCTTCTTCTTGTAGTCATTCTGCCTTGCCTTCTCGCCATCGCCCTTCTCCTTTCCTTTGTCCTTGTACTTGGTATTGCCCTTCTGAGGACACATTGAAGCGATGTGTCCTTTCTCCTGACACTCATAGCATCGGTATGATGCATGGGTGTTTCTACTCATCCTCTTCTTGCCTCTATAGCCATTTCTGCTCATGAACTGGCCAGGTTGCTTCATGAACAGGCCGAAGTGTTGGAAACCATCCTCGAGCTCACTCCATGACATCTCACCCTCATTCTCAGCTTGGCTTGACTTGGGACCACTCTGCCTAGATCCACTTGTTTTGAGGGCGATCACTTGATTCTTTGCTGGAGCAGAGGAATCCTCATGATCATTGAGGAGCATCATCTCATGCGCGGTGATCTTGCTAAGCAAAGCTGTGGGAGCCAGCTTCTCCACATCACCACTGTTGGTGAGATAAGTGGTGATGTCTCGGTAGTCCTTCTTGGGGAGGATCCGCAGCATTTTCCTGCACACTTCATCATTTGCAACAGTGTGACCGAGCCCCTTAAGCTCGTTAAGGATGGGGTTAAGCCGAGTAAACATAGCATTAACATTTTCATTTGGAAGCATTCTGAACTGATCATAACGCTCCTTGACAACCACAAGTTTACCCTCCTTAACAGCTGAAGTGCCCTCGTGAATGTCAATGAGTGTGATCCATATCTCGTGTGCGCTAGTGAGATTGCTAACTCTATCGAAAACCTCCATGCCCAAACCACAAAACAAAGCATTCATAGCCTTAGCATCGGTCTCTAGGAGTTTAGTTTGTATGGGTGTGGGAGGTATATTAGCAGTGAGTGTGACACCATGAGAAGACTCTACGACCTTCCAAACATCCATTCCCATGGCTTGAAGGAATACTTTAATGCGCAACTTCCAAAAGCTAAAATTAGTGCCACTAAACAAAGGAATCCTATTGGCAGCTACACTACCCCCGTCGGCCATCTCTAAGCGGTTAAGCAACTAGAGACCCGAGCTCTGATACCACTTGTAAGGATCCTAGGCCGAGAGGGAGGGTGAATCGGCTCTTTTCAAATTTTATTTCTCTCGATTCGCTTGCTTAGTTAGTCAAATTAAGAACCCAAGCTATCGATTGATCTATGGTCTAGTTGCGGAAGTGATCACACTAATACACAAGCGACTACTAGGAGGCTCGATGGCACTCACATGCAAGCGATCAATTCAATATGCGAAAGTAAATGAGCGAGACGAGGAGACGCAAACCGAGTTGTTTACCGAAGTTCGGTGTTTAACACATGAACACCTACGTCTCCGTTGAGGAAACTTCTCACACAGAGAAGTCGGGACTCTCTCGTCCCTAGCCCTCAATCCACTCGTGGTAGCTTCTTCACCAACACATGGTAGGCAAGCTCCAAACCCTCACACAAGGCGAGTTCTTCCACACGCGGAAGCTCCTCGCACCCGCGGCGTCGACACACGGCACCGACCCCCGAAACACGGAGGGTTTGTACACGACCTTCAACGGATGAAGGCGACGCACCTCCGACACACGGAAGTGACCCCCGACACACGGAGGATTTCGGTGATGTAGTCGAACGGTTGATGTAGCCCATGGCGTGACGACAATCTCTCCGGCTGTGAAGTCCTTGGGGATGGATGAGAGGAGGTAGGGGACACCTTCTTCTTCCTCTTCCTCTCTTCTTCTCCCTCTCAATCTCTCAAGCACATGGAACCCTAGGTGGAGATGGGAACCATGGGAGGAGCTCTCTTGGTGGCTAGGACAAGGGGTGGCTTCTAGTTTTTTTTGTCTCTCTCAAATTTCTCCCGTGCTCTAAGCCCCTATTTATAGGCATAAGGTGAAACCCTAAAGATGGACGGCTCAGATTCATTTTCGCGAGATCTAGCTCGATCTGTCGGACGTTGTCCAGTTCCCATCGGACGCCGTCCGAAGGACGAATCTGGTGAAATTTTCACCTTGATCGGACGCGTCCGACAGTTCATCGGACGCCGTCCGATGGAGTGCGCTGTGCTCTCCTCCTGTGCCCGACAAGTGTTTGGTCGCTTTCCTAACCGTCATCGGACGCCGTCTGGCAGCGACTGTGCATCCGGGTTCTTCTCGGGACTTTGACACTTGGTCATGATATGGTACACCTAGATTCTTGTCTTGTCTTGTCTTGATCTTGTAGCTTGTCTTGTCTTGTCTTAATCTTGTCTTGTCTTGTCTAGTCTAGTCTAGTCTAGTCTAGTCTTGTCTTGTCTTGTCTTGTTCTTGTCTTGTCTTGTCTTGTCTGTCTTGTCTCTTGTCTTGTCTAGTCTTGTCTTGTCTTGTCTCTTGTCTTGTCTTGTCTTGTCTGTCTTGTCTTGTCTAGTCTTGTCTCTTGTCTTGTCTAGTCTTGTCTTGTCTAGTCTTGTCTCTTATCTTGTCTAGTCTTGTCTTGTCTATCTTGTCTTGTCTAGTCTTGTCTCTTGTCTTGTCTAGTCTTGTCTTGTCTTGTCGTGATCTTGTCTTATCTTGTCGTGTCTAGTCTTGTCTTGTCATGATCTTGTCTTGTCTTGTCGTGATCTTGTCTTATCTTGTCGTGCCTAGTCTTGTCTTGTCTTGTCGTGATCTTGTCTTGTCTTGTCGTGTCTAGTCTTGTCTTATCTTGTCGTGATCTTGTCGTGTCTTGTCGTGATCTTGTCTTGAAAAACCCAGTTGCCATCAATTACCAAAATCACTCAGCCCATGGGAGCTTGAGCTTACAGTCATTGTCCTTGAGCACCAACACTTTGGGTTGTGCGATTACGCTCCTCCCATGATGGCTTTCTTCTCCCTCAATCTTTCCTCTTTAATCAGCTACGAAGGCTCGTGCCGCTTACTCCACAAGCACACCGGTGACCCATGCTCCTTTGTTCTTTGTCCTCCACGTTTTCTGTTCCCACCATTTGTCTAGCCTAGATCTGGAATTTGACACCCTTTTCCGTATGGGACGACAACCTTGACATTGATGTCAGTATGACCATATTACTCAAATTCCCACCCCCTTGATTACCTTTTGCGTGGCAATTGGGCAGTGTGGCTCATCAGTGGGGTGGAAATCTTACCCCCAACGATGCGGGGGCGCAACAATAACCTTGAGATAAGCTCACAAGAATCACGTGATACCATTAAGACTAGTTGCATGTTTAAAATGCCTCATGCTTATTTGGATAAAAAACTAATTTGACTTTTCCCGTCTATTTTTTTTCGTCATGAAAACACCTCAAAAATCTCATAATAATAACATAACAAAGTGTACTAGCTTCGAGAAACAAATTTTAAATACCTCTTGAAGTTAAATTTAATATTCAACTCAATAAACTTATTCATTCAGTGTAGCCTTAGCCACAATGTGAACATGCTGCTAGAGAGAAGATAGAAGGGAAGATGAAGAAGGAATGTCAAAGTAGTCTTTAAATTTATGTGATGGTATAATTGTGAGAATTAAAACTTTACAATGCCACGTGAATGGTTTTCAACTTTTTAGCGACATATGTTTGAAATCACCACTTTGCTGTGTGATGAATTTAATTATCCAATTTTAAAAAAGAAACCTATGAAACACTTAGAGCATCTCCAATGGTAGGCCAATTACTAGCTATAAGAAAGCTACATGTTACAATATTTTCGATGGATTAGCTATAACATTGGCTATTAAAATTAATATAAGTTCATATTAATAGGTGCGATGCATCTTGTAATCCGCACCTTGGTTAAGAGCAAGCCATTATCTTTTTGCTCTCCTTCTCTCCATATAAGTAAAAAGATGTGGTGAACTCCTTATAGATAGCTAATTTGTCATTATTGTAGATGCTCTTAGCAATACTAGAAGAGAGTGGAGGGTTTGGGTGGATTGGGTTGGAGTATGTTTGAAAGTGCGCTATGAACCAAGGCATGCCTCAGTGCGGAATTTGATGTTAACTAAGTTTATTTTATTTTTCTTAAAATACCAAAAATAAATGCTCGGTCGAAGGATTTGCATAAATGGACTCATGTTGTCCAACCAGCAAGCGATAGGGACCTATCGCTGGTTATTAGGGCGATTAGCAGAAAAATAAAATAAAACTATGCTATTTTCTAAAAAGACACTAAACTTTTTATAAAACCAAAAAATGATTATGCAAAGTAATATAACTTTTAGTTCTCTAAAAAAATGAAATCTTTCGGACATGCCATTATTAAGTTTCGGTTTGTGGATGATAGCATTAAAAGTCAGAAATATTCCATTATTATTTGCAATTCATTTTATTCTTGCATTATGAAGGATTTCAAAGGTATACAAGGTTTAAATACGATTCAAATACACTCAAAATACGTCTGACAGATGAGTCCCACATGATATCCTCTATTCTTCTTTTTTCTCCTTCCCTCTTTCTCTTCCTCGAAAAAATCCTCCCTCTGGTGGTCTCCCTCCCGGTGAGTTGCCAGTCTAGCAATGCCGCGTCACCTGTGGCAGTGACTTCAACGCGACGAGCTCGACGGTGATGCAAGCAGGTTGCAATGGCAGCAACAAAGGTGGAGACAATGCGACGGGACGGTGATAAGACTGACAGCAATGGGGCGCGTGTGATAGTGATAGAGCTGGCCATTTGATTTTCTCAGCTTGTCGTGATTTTCAAAACCAGCGGGTTAATGGTTTTCATGGTTAACTCGGCTACGAAGGCATTGATCTGGATCAACGAATCAGGTAACAATCCGAACCTCTATTCTAACCACCCGGGTTACTCAGGTGTATATCCCAAGTCCCCTTGAATCAATTCTATGGGCGAAGGACGGATACTATAAATCAACCGATGGATTGCTTCACTAACATTTTAATAAAACAAAAAAAATTAAATAGAGGGATCCTGACCATCAGAGTAAAAGTTTCTCTCTCTCTTTTTTTTTACAAATCTATCTTTCCGAACATAAAAGAGTACGCCTTCCAATTCCAACTGAGGAAGCGTAACGAGGTAGCCGAATGCGCTGGGCCCTACCAGTAGGGCGCCACCTCACGCCTCACCGAAGCAAAGCATCGTCTTTTGCCGACTGGACCCCACAACCCCGCCGGACTCTAGGAACCGAAGCTGTAAAATGCGAAGAATATCAGAGCATTTCCATTTGATTTCACGACTGCTAGTGCTCGGCGGCTCGGCGCTCGCTACGACGAGGAAGCCATGGCGGCGACGTCGACGTCGACGCCCCTTCCCTTCTCCTCCTCCTCCTGCGCCGCCGTCCGAGCCCTGGCCCGCGCCATCCCTTCGCGCCGCGGCCGCCTCCACCACCGCCCCCTCGCTTCCGCCGCCGCCGCGGCCTCCCGGGGCCTCCACCGCCTCCGCCTCCGCCGCGCGTTCTCCGTCTCGGCTTCCGGGGATAATGGCGCCGCCGACGGGCGGAGGAGGTACGACTACGACTACGACCTCTTCACCATCGGCGCGGGGAGCGGCGGCATGCGGGCCTCGCGCGCCGCCTCCTCCCTCTACGGCGCCCGCGCCGCCGTCTGCGAGATGCCCTTCGCCACCGTCGCGTCCGACGGCCTCGGCGGCGTCGGCGGCACGTAAGTGAAACTCCCAGCTCCACGCCCATCCCCTATATTTGCTGTTCGTATGTCCAGTCGCGCCACGGTCACTAACTTGTGGTCCGCCGATTGATTAATCTGCACACTTCGGCGCCTCTGTGCATACTGATGACTGATCAGTGATCACCATGAAATTGAGAACAGGTTTTCATACCTTCTGTTCATGAATCACGGAGATCATGCGTTCGGGGGTGCCGTTGTCACTTTAGTTTTGTCGCATGGAGGTCGTAGAGCCACAGACTAAAAAGCAACATGTGTGCCTCCTGATGTGAGGCAAAAATTTGGTTTAGAAATTGCAGAGGGCTCTGTCAATTCCATGCTTCATTTTGGGAGTCTGAACTTATGGATATCGAGTATTATCCAGTCAGGGCATATCTACATTTTGCTATGAACTCCCTGCAGATTGTATGCTGCACCGATTCTTGATTCACATGCATGATTCATGAAAATGGGACGACAGACGACTAGCGATAGCTACCATTTGACCAGGGTTCATTACCATGTTGTACTTATTTGGTTTATTTGATTTTTTCTTGCTTGTTTCACTATCAGAACTTTTTAGGTGTTTTTCTGTATTTCAGATGTGTGCTTCGTGGTTGTGTTCCTAAGAAATTGCTGATGTATGCATCAAAATACTCTCATGAGTTTGAAGAGAGTCGTGGGTTTGGGTGGATGTATGGGACTGATCCAAAGCACGACTGGAGAATTCTGATAGCCAACAAGAATTTAGAGTTGCAGCGCCTAGTGGATATTCAGACAAACATGCTGAAGAATTCTAAAGTTACTATAATTGAAGGCCGTGGAAAGGTTAGGTTACGCTTGTGAATCAAGTTGAAGTTTGGATATGCAACTTTGATGAAAAGATTGATGTGGTAATGACAGCAGTTAATGTAATATTTGTTGAAACTAGTGCAGATCATTGATCCCCATACTGTCAGTGTGGATGGCAAGCTTTACACTTCTAGAAACATACTTGTAGCTGTTGGTGCTCGACCATTCATGCCAGACATCCCAGGAATAGAGCATGTTATCGATTCAGATGCAGCATTGGACTTGCCTTCAAAACCTGAGAAGATTGCAATAGTAGGAGGTGGTTATATTGCTTTGGAATTTGCTGGTATTTTCAATGGCTTAAAAAGTGAGGTTCATGTTTTTATCCGGCAAAAGAAAGTGTTAAGAGGCTTTGATGAGGAGGTAAGTAATTATACAAACTGAAAACTTCCTTATTTGGTATATTGCTCGTCATGCCTTGAGTTTCTTTAGATCACTTCATGTTGTAAGCTATTTTTTTAGTCCCTTCGGATTTGTAGGTCAGAGATTTTGTTGCTGAACAAATGTCTTTGAGAGGTATAACGTTTCATATAGAACAGACTCCTCAAGCAGTAACTAAATCAAATGATGGTTTGCTATCCCTGAAGACAAGCCAAGGAACTATTGATGGGTTCTCACATGTAATGTTTGCGACAGGTCGAAAGCCAAATACAAAGGTCAACATTATATGACTTTGTTTCCAATTCTCAAAATCAGATTTTGTGCAGCTGGACAATTGTTAAAATACATTCATCCTTAAACAAATCATACACTTGTAGAATTTGGGATTGGAAGAGCTTGGGGTCAAAATGGATAAGCATGGGGCAATTATGGTATGTCATATCACCAGGTTTTGTATGTCCATAAATCTTTTGTGGACTTATATTTTCTCCACTGCTGAGTGCTGATAATCATCAATTGATAATTGAAAATATTGCAATAAATTTATGATGATAGGTTGATGAATACTCTCGAACCTCGGTTGATTCAATATGGGCTGTGGGGGATGTTACTAATCGGTTGAACTTGACACCAGTTGCATTAATGGAAGGCGGAGCAGTTGTTAAGACCATTTTTGGCAACGAACCTACTAAACCAGATTACAGGTATATGCATTTATTTAAGGTTCATTTCATTTTTTTTAACCTTACTTTCTTAAGAAGTACAAATGCTATCCTTTATTTTACTCCCTATTCATCCCTTTTTTATCTATTTATTTGAATGGATGCTCATGGATGAGCATAGCCTTGTTGCACGTTCATGACAAAGTATGATTCTTATTGGAAATAATTCCATGCGAACATACAGGCATTTATATCATGACAGTTGCATATAATTCATAACATTCATCAATATCCTTATCCATATTTTCCCCCTTGGCATTTTTTCCTATTGTAAAATTAAATGCTAAGTTAAGATCTTTTGGTTATTGTAATATTGTTCATTTTCATGTTAATTAATTCAGTCATGCAAACAACCTTTCAGGCTTAAGTATTCTTATGTTGTGATTATGCATTTTAACAGTGACGTGCCATCCGCTGTGTTTTCTCAACCTCCAATTGGACAAGTTGGCCTTACTGAAGAGAAGGTAATTAAAATGTAAACACTTGTAAGTTTTGAAATGCACGAACAGTTTTGATTAAAACTATACATTTCTTAGGTTATCGAACTGTATTTTTAATCAAATGGAACCAAATGATCTTTTATTCTTTGGCTTTAGATTATTATGGGTTAAAGCAGAATGACATGTCAAACTATTTATATTTCTTTTTGTCATGAAGTTATATAGAGTTATCTAGTATCACCAAGAGTCCAATGGAAACCTCTTTTGATTTTTAATCTCAGGGGTAAGGTTGCATACACCAACACCCCAACCCCGTTTTTGCGGGAATTTCCATAGAAAGATTGGGTATGCCGCTGCTGATGATGATAATTTCTTAGGCTATCGAAAAGTATGGAGATGTCGATGTATATACGGCAAACTTCAGACATCTCAGGGCCACTCTTTCTGGTTTACCCGATCGTGTATACATGAAGGTTATTGTGTGTGCTACATCAAACAAAATTCTAGGAGTGCACATGTGCGGTGAAGATGCACCTGAGATTATTCAGGTATGTTCGTATTTTTTTATTTATTTCTCATCTTCCTATTCTTCAATTAATATATCTGTGGATGTAATATTGTTTGTGCCAGGGTATTGCAATTGCTGTTAAGGCTGGGTTAACAAAACAAAATTTTGACGCCACCGTTGGTATTCACCCAACAACTGCCGAAGAAATTGTCACAATGAGGAACCCAACTAAGAAGGTCCGCAGGGATACCGCAGCTAAGGTCTGTTTGTTCCACTATCTAGATCTTTTATCTGATTGATATACTGAGTAGGAAAATGCTAAAAGCACAGGCTCCAGCTTTATAAATGTTTGCCTCTTCAAGTATGTTTTGCAGTGTTTGTTTCTTACCCTTTCATCTTACAACTTCAGGCAAAGACTAAAGATGGTGCCTTAACACAGAAGTAGATATGCTTGTTTTGCATAACGAGGTAAGCATTTGGTGCCTGGAATTCTTTTTTGTAATTTGCTCTTACAGTATTGTGGAGCAATGTTTCATTGCCATTATTTTAAGGAAGAGAACAATGAAATTGTCATTTACTATAGAATCTTCTCTCTTGCTGCTATCCATGTCTTAGAACTTTAAACATTTTAAGTTTTTTTTGATTAACATGTGAGCTTCCAGTGAACCGAGAAGCCTGAGAGAAGTCCTTTTTCATTAAGTTTTTTTTTTTTTAACTGGAGGTATATGATTAGTTTTCCAAATGTATTTGATCATTGGGTTGTTCAATAAGGTGTTTCTTGTTCAAAATTTGGATTTGACATTTTAGTTATTCAGTTACAAAGACACATGAAGCAACTTCACTTTCTTCTAATCTTCACAGGAAAAGATCCAAGTCCCTTAGAGCATCTCTAAGAGAAGCCTTTTATGGGTTGCTATCTCTATATTTTAGGATTTTTCAAAAAAAGAGTCAACTCCAACAATGGATCCTATCTTAATAAAAAGCCCTAAAAATGTTTAGGGCTCTGAGAGAAGCTGCTAAACATGGCAACTCAATTCTCAAGCCCTATATTTGGTTTCACTATGTTTTAGGAGTAATAAATGGACATGTTAGTTTAAATAAATGGGTATATATATGTGTTTTAAGGCTGATTGTTGGAGTTGATATATTTTTTGAGGTTCTAAAACATTTTAAGGAGTACCTATAGTGCAATATAGGGCTATATTTTTAATATCACTCTTGGAGATGCTCACAGGAAAATACATTCGTAGATGGACCTTCCCAATGTAGTGTACAATCGGCAAACCAAATCATCTCTCATATTTGTACGTTGACCTCATTTAAGTTCTACTTTTATTGGTCCAGGAACTCCAGGAAAATATACATGCTGGCATGAAAATTCCTTCTACTGATGGCTTGACCATGTTCTTTCCAACTATTCAAGATATGTGTTTGGAGAATACCCACAAACTACCGTGTTGTCTACTTCTCGGAGGCTAGATTTCAATGAAGGTGAGGCACAGGCAAAGATTCTCTGGGTGAAGTGAGTTCAAACTTGTAATTGAAATGCCAATATACTGAAACATCCATATTTTGTTAGCTCGAGACTGAAATAGTCATATTTTGTATGTGTTGCTATTAAAGTTTTAAACAGTCATATTTTGCATGTTACTTGCTACTGTTTCCTGGCATGTTCATTTAGATTTAACACTTGAATTCTGGAGGTACTTGCTACTGAAACAGATGCCCTTTGGCTGGCCTTCATTTGGTTTCAAACTTTTCTTTTGGTTTCATTTGTGCAGATTTTAATTGAGCAAGAGCACAGACTTGTACCAGACAAACTAAGCCTTATTGTTGCTGAAAACAATCCAATTTAAATTAGTTGCGACCAAATTTCAAATCTGATTCTTAAATCAGTTACCATTGAAACTGAATCGGTTACTGCTGAACTGAAATCTGGAGCACCTCATACTTGTTGTTCAAATAGAAACAATGTCATTAATAGACCATTTCAGTAAATTACGAACTCAATTTTGGAGCACCTCATACATGTAATTCAAATAGAAACAATGTCACTGATAGACCATTTCAGTAAATTACAAACTCAAATTCTTCGGTCAATTACATGTAGCTCGAAAATGAAATCTTTAATCAAAACATATGTTGTACTCAGCAAACATGTATTTCACATAGACGACTTCATCGGTTAATTACAACCTCCAAACAAAATTTGTTCAAAACTCAGATGCTCAAATGCTCAATACTGAAATGCGAGGAGTTGCTCCAGACGGTGCCGACGATGGTGTTGATCCGTAAGGCCATGGCAACAGGTAGATCCACGGCACGGCGGTGGCGATGGTTGCTGATGGCGTCGCCGACCCGCCTCCGTGGCACCTCGCCGATGAGGCCCTCAATAGCATCGCGACTGTCGCGTCCCCGCCACACGGCTCCCTTGAAGCCGCAGCGCACCACTGCCGCTGGCGTGCCCCCCACCGTGCTGCTCCTCTGTAGCCACCGCGCCCGAGGTGGCTAGAAAGGGAGAAGGGGAAGCTCGGCGGGGCCTCGTCCAATCGTGAAAGCTGGGGATTTTGGGACTCTGGGATGACGGCGACGAACAAGAGGTGGTCAAATGGACCGGTTCGCCTGAACCGAACGGAGTCGATGCCACTGTTCACCGAATCAGGCCGGGCCGGTTCGGTGAACCGACCTGGGTCGGCACCGGCCCGTCGAGCCGGCCCGGTTCGGTTCGCATAACGGCGGCTCGGTCGGTTTGCTACTATATCATAATTCAACATATGTATTTCTATATATTTTGTTATGATAAATAATATATTTATTTAATTTATAATGTATATTTGTGAAATATAATGGTTTTTATTAATTTATATATATTTTTAAATAAAATAAACCGGCTAATAAAAATTGGGCCGGCCCGGTTCGGTCGGTTCACTGTGCGAACTCGCTAGGTCCACGTGCGACGCCGAAGCTGGTTATCTCGCACCGGGTGCGAGCAAATTTCCTTCCCTCGCCGGCTCCGCCCCCGGTCTCCCTCGGCTCTCGACAGCACCGCCGCCACGCCGTCCCATCCCTGCCTCCACGTGCCTCGTCCTCGCCGCCTCTGTCTTGGCTTGGCTCCTTGTCCCCGCCGGCGCCGGTTCCGACCCCGTCTTCGGCCTCCCCCCGCCCTCCCCATCTATATCTCTATCTTAGCTCTCCTGGGCAAGCCGTCCTCGAGATCTCCGGCGACTGCAGCAGGTACGGGAATCTTCTTCTTGCACATCCCTGGAGCCCGGTCGGCTGTCCCCTTGCCTGGACGGTGGATCCACCGATGGGGCGCAGGAAAAATTAGTTCTTGCGTCAATTCGCCTTGTGCCAATTGTGTGAATCCCTGTATACTTGTGATTGTGAGGTTCTGTGTGTGACTGCCTTCTTTGCGATCTCTTGTTTTTGGGAGATGTTCTTGATTGTGTGATAATGCTCATTTAATATGCTCCTAGCACAAGGGATTTCTGTTCATTTGCTTAAGATTCTATGTGGAATCATGCTAATTAATGTTTTCTCAGTGCATTATCGTCTAGTATGACTTTTGGAGGAAGAAAACCATATTGAGCAAAGCAATCATCAATCTTCTTCGGTATTTCTTATAAAAAAAATGATGTTATGACTTTTAATTTTCTCTTCTTGTGTGTTGTTCCCATGCTTAATTGTGTTACTGGTGTCTAAATGCCCCAGAAGTCGAATAACTTACTATGTGCACCATCTCTTTCCTTTTGTTTTACAGAACTATGACAGCTCAGACAAAAAAGAGGAGTGCTGTGGAGAATGGAGATGGTGGTATTGGTTTGAGCCTTGCTTCCTTCATTGCAAATAATGAAGATTTGGGTCCCATTGTTCGGCACGCTTTTGAGTCTGAAAAGCCTGAGGCTCTCTTTCACAGCCTCAGGAGTATTATTAAGAAGAAAGAGGTTGAGATTGAAGAGCTTTGCCGACTTCACTACGAGGAATTCATCCTTGCGGTTGATGAACTACGTGGCGTGTTGGTTGATGCTGATGAGCTTAAAGGCACGCTGTCCGGTGAGAATCTTCGTTTGCAAGATGTTGCTAGCACCTTGCTGTTGAAGCTTGATGAACTTCTTGAGCTGTATGCTGTAAATAAGAATATCAAGGAAGCCCTAGCGACGTTGAAAATCTGTGCGCAAGTCACCAGTTTGTGCCAGATATGCAACAGGGACATCAAAGAAGCCAAATTTCATGCTGCATTGAAAACTTTGGAGTTGATTGAGAAGAGCTACCTGCAAAATATTCCTTTGAAGCTTCTTAAAAAGGTTGTTCAGAAACAAATACCAATGATAAAGCTGTATATTGAAAAGAAAGTTTGCAATGAGTTTAATGAGTGGCTTGTGTATATCAGAAGGAAGGCCAAGGAGATTGGGCAGGTATCCATAGGACAGACCACTTTGGTTCGTCAAAAAGATGAGGGAATGCGTGCCCACCAAAGGGAAGCAGAAGAATGTAGTCGTATCAAATTTGATGAGCATGCCTATGCATTAGATATGGAGCACATGGACGAGGAACCAACACTAGAATTTGATCTTACACCAGTGTATCGAGCACACCACATTCACGTATGCCTTGGTCTTGGGGAAAAGTTCCGAGAATATTATTACAACAACAGACTCATGCAACTCAATTTGGACATGCAAATTTCCACGACACAACCATTTCTCGAGTTCCATCAGCATTTCCTTTCTCAGGTAGCTGGATTTTTTATTGTCGAGGACCGTGTTCTTCGAACCGCAGATGGGCTTCTAACTGAGAGTCAGGTTGAGACAATGTGGGAAACAGCTATTTCTAAGGTCACATATATCTTGGAGGAACAATTCTCTCACATGAATGCTGCTAACCACCTTCTCCTTGTAAAAGATTATGTTACCCTTCTAGGTGCAACCATGACGAAGTATGGATATCAAGCCACATCATTGCTTGAAATTCTTGAAAAAAACAGGGACAAGTATCTTGAATTGCTTCTTTCTGATTGCCGAAAGCAGATAGAAGGCGCCTTTGCCAAGGACTCGTATGAACGGATGGTTATAAAGAAGGAAAGCGATTACAACATGAATGTCACAGCATTTCAACTTGAACCCATTGATGTAATCCCAGATTTTCCATATGTTGCACCATTTTCTTCTTCTGTTCCCAGTGCTTGCCGAATTGTATGCTCTTTTATTGCGGATTCAGTGAGCTATTTGTCATACAGTGGTATCATGAACTTCTATGATGTGGTGAAAAGATACCTAGACAAGCTCTTAATCGAGGTTTTAAATGATGCTCTTCTGAACATGATACATGGTGGCTGTCTGGAAATTGCACAGATGGTGCAGACTGCAGGAAACATTGCCATTCTTGAGCGGTCCTGTGATATGTTCCTCTGGCATGCAGCTGAACTTTGTGGTGTTCCTAGAAGGCTTCTTGAGAGGCCTCATTCTGGTTTGACTGCTAGAGCGGTGCTGAAAGCTTCCCAAAATGCAGCCTTCAATGGATTGATAAGCTTGGCCAATTCCAAGATCGATGAATTTATGTTGCTCTTGACCAGCATCAATTGGACAGCAGAGGAGACTCCAGAACATGCCAATGACTATATGAATGAGGTTCTCATCTATCTTGACATGATAGTATCGACTGCACAGCAGATTATTCCAAGAGAGGCCCTTTACAAGGTTGTTTCCGGTGCACTCAGCCACATCTCTGACTCTATAATGACAGTTTTTCTTAGTGACAGGGTGAAAAGATTCAATGCCAACGCTGTTGCAGGTATTGACATTGACCTGAGAATGTTAGAGGAGTTTGCAGATGACAGATTTCGCAGCACTGGGCTGTCAGAACTAAGAAAGGAAACAAGTTTCAAAGATTGCCTGGTTGAAATTAGACAGCTGACCAATCTTTTGCTCAGCAACCAGCCTGAGAACTTCATGAATCCTGTAATCAGGGAGAGGAATTTTGGATCATTGGACCACAAGAAGGTAGCCATCATATGTGACAAGTTCAGGGATGCTCCAGACAGTTTGTTTGGGAGCCTTTCAAACCGAAACACAGTGCCAAATGCTCGAAAAAAGTCCTTGGATGTGTTGAAGAGAAGGTTGAAGGATTTTAGCTTAAATTAGTTGTCGATCTAAAAATAAGCTAGTAACCCCTGTTTCAGTGTTGGTCTTAGCCTTTTAAAATCACTTTCGTCTTTTAACCTCCTTTGCTTAAATTAGTTGTCGATCTAAAAATAAGCTAGTAACCCCCGTTTCAGTGTTGGTCTTAGCCTTTTAAAATCACTTTCGTCTTTTAACCTCCTTTGCTCTGCCCTTCTGAATAGAGCTAGTTGTAATGGTATGCATAGGTCATTTTTCTTACTCCTATGATGGGTAGCACTTTCGTTCTCTTCCTGTTAAATTATGAACTCCAATGACACTAGTACTCATGACGTGAAATAGACATCTGTTAAGATCATAATACAAAACTGTTTGTGTTCTGATTGATATTAGAATATATTAAAATCATGTCTGAGGAAATTTAATAAGCCGTGCATATTTAAGTTTTCTTGTTTTAGGAACAATGCCCTCTTGTTTGATAGTGTTTGGGCCGGTTTGGCCAACTTTGCCACGTTTTCTTACAAAACCTAGCAAAATGTGGCATTTGTTTGCAAGCTTAGTACGGATAAACTTTGGAGAGATGATTAGTGGAAGGAGAGCTCTTTTGTAAAATAGCCGTGGATGTATATAAAAACATCGACGCCTATGGGTTTGGATCTAGACATATATTCTTAACACCCTCTTCAAACTTTAGGCAGAAGAGGTGGATATGAAGCATTGAGTTTGACCAGGTGAAAATGATGTAGCTCTTGTTTTCGTGAGCTTAACAGCTTAACAGTTTACCTATGTTTTGAAAAGACATGTTATGAATTTTTTTAGCCTATTGTTTCGCTATCCCGAAGGTAGGTCCTAACTCTTTAAAAAGCAAGTCAAACGAAATGCATCCGAATCTTGAGGTTACCTTGAGAAGCTCTAGAAATTCAAATCATTTCAGCCGTTTAACTGTTTAGCCGTTCAGATCAGCCCAAAAAAAAAAACTTTAGTGAAAAAGTTTGCAGCTTGCAATTTTGATGACACATACCAAGAACAATCGTCTTCTAATGACAATGAGATCAAGTCTAAGAGGCATCAACATCAATATGCTTTGTAAGTTCGTGTGCAACTTCTGTATTATCACACAAAAGATGTGTAGATATATCAACAAGGTACTCTAAAATCAGCTAATAACCATCGAAGCTATACAATGTTTGTTGTGGTGGTGGCAAGTGCTCGAAGCTCTGCCTTTGTACTGGAGCGATATACAACTGTCTGTTTTTTTTATTTCCATGTAAGAGATGTGCCAAGAAAAACACAGTTTGGATTGAGATACAACTGTTAGCCTTTTAGATTCCGCTGTAAGAGGAGATGTGTCAAGAAGAACATAATAGCTAGTGACCGAATGAAGATCGCTCGGATCACTCACCCAAGTGGAATCCGAGTGCGCATGAAGCTGAAGCGAACTAGAAAGAGCATATAGTAAACACTGAGAAGATATCCCCTTCAAGTAGCGTGACACCATCCCCTTCAAGTAGCGTGAAACCTGAAGCAAATGAGCAAAATGAACTGATGTAGGACACTAAAAAATTGACTCAAGAAATGAACCGCACAAGCAATATCAGGTCTGGTAATAGTGAGGGGAAACAAAACTACCCACAAGATGTCAATATCGAGGAGGATCCTCAAGAGGTGTACCGTCATCAGGGTGAAACTGCAAATGAAGATCAATAGGAGTTGCAGCTGTCCGAGCATTAAAAATGCCAGAGCGAGTAATAAGATCTCGTATGTATTTAGTTTGAGAAAGATAGTACCCCTTTGATGAATTGATAATCTCAATCCCTGAGAAATAGCTTAGAGGACCTAAGTTTGACATTTTAAATTGCTCACCAATATACTTATTTACATGAGCAATATGCTCCATATCATCTTCCGTAATCAACATACCATCAACATAGAGAAGAAGCAAAGTATAACCACGCCGGGACAAATGAATAAATAAAGCTGGAACATGATCACTTGGTGTAAAACCAACTGACCACATAACAGAATCAAACGCTCAAACCAAGCATAAGGAGCTTGTTTGAATCTAGACAAAGCAGGTCGAAGGCGACATATATAACCGGAAGGAACATCAACGTTGTTGGCGATTCTTACGCTCAAAGAAATTAATCCGTAAGCAGATGGATATCGCTTGTAGTTTTCACTAGGAGTATTCCTAGAGTTATCGAATCCACAGGGAACGAGAGTTTAAAGAGATAATCCTCTATATCTTAATTATTTAAAATACCAGCCAGTCTAGGTAACGGGGGTTAGGATAATTGAAAAGACCGGGACACACACATGATAAATATTCACACAATTAAAGAGAAAGCTACACTAGCTAGATAGACAGTTGGGAGGACAACGAGACAAGTTTTAATAAGTTCACAAAGTAGTGTGATTCAGTTTACTTGAGCGAGCTTAGGGTAATCAACTAGTGGTCCACTTGATATTTGTCGTCGGAGCTCGGACACTCACTACCACCCACTATCCTGAATTGGAATTCCGAATGGTTATGATCATTCCAATTTGGCTCTACTGGTGCAACGCCGGACGCTGTGGGTTACGCACGAGATACTTAGTATCTACGGATGGATAGGGCTGTCACTACCTACCACCTACGCACGAGATACTTAGTATCTACGGATGGATAGGCTGTCACCACCTACCTCCTACCACATATACGTGGGCCCGGATGTAAACCGAGTTAGCCCTAGTCTCAGACACCACGTCTGCGACTATTCCTAATCAATCTTCCTCAGTACTAAAAGAAGTTGATCTAGGTTCAATGCCTGGCTCTAACAGTATATGAGTGAGAACCTAAACTGATTCCAGACGAATATAAGCTACCGGTAAAGCAAATCTACATAACTCATTTATGCAGATATACTCAGCTCAAATAAAGTTTAACACTATAGCAATGAATGAAGTGATCTCACTAATTGAAACAATTAGGAAAGGGTATAAGAGCTATTACCCGAATTCCCGAAGACACTTCTGGAACTCCGAGCGTCGGCTCGACTTGACTCTAACTCCCAACTTCTACTAATTAAGAGCTACTCTACTAAGTGGAATGAAAATGTGGAAGTGAAGTGTGTTGTGTTACAAGTGAGGAGAGGGGGTCTATTTATAGTGTTCCGCAGCCAACTGGGGTGCTCCACGTGTAGGGACACGTGTCATCCATCCCTCCTCCAAAGGGGAACCCGAGAGGGCTCAAGAGTGGGTCGGCCGGCCTAGGTGGGTTGGCCGACCCACCTCCTTCGTCTCCCGGCCGTGGATTTTGCATGGGATGCTCCCTTGATGGTGTAGATTATCCCCTTAAGCCGGTGCATCAAATGGACTTGCGCAAGAAAGGAATCCAAGGGAATCCTCTCATTTGTGAAGCAACCGTGTCCATTCGATCAAACCAACAACAGTGGATGGTCTAGATGTCCTCCTTTTGTGTTTTTATGCCACTGGGGAGAAGACGGGGCTAGATCGGTGACATGGCTGGGTTGGCCGACCTAGGTGGGTCGACCGGCCTGGCCTGTTGCCCGGTCTGGCCCTGGTTTGTCCTGTTTTGCACCTGTAGACCCAAAACTCGCCAAAACTTGTGGAACTTTATTAGAATAAATAAAATGTTAATATAAACCTTGATTTTCCCTCGAAAAGCCGGAATTCCGGAATATGTTGACGTATACAATTGGTGTTTATTTGACGTCAACAAACGTCTAGTGGTGGTTGTATATAAAATTTCTCATGCAACTCTGCATTAAGAAATTCTTAACATCCATCTAAGATATAGCCCAGGAGCGAATAGCAGCCACAACAATTAGAGTACAAACAGAGGTCATGTGAGCAACATGAGCATGTGTCTCATTATAATCACGACCCTGAGTCTGTTGAAAATCTCGAGCCACAAGATGAGCTTTATATGTTCCAATCAAACCAACAGACTAGTCTTGATTTTCTACACCCACTTACATGTGATGGCAGAGGAACAAAATCCCGATTAAGTGCCTACACGATCAAGTGTAGCAAACACTTTAGACATAGCGGACTGCCATTCTGGAGTACCTAAGGCCTCATGAGAAGTCGATGATTCATGAATAACAACAACACTCACACGGGAAAACCAAATCTATCAGGTGCCTCCATAGTAACTCAATCATGAAGATTATATCGACGACCAATAGGTGACTCATCAGTGATAACTGTATCATAAAAATTGAAGCATCAGGACAAGCCAAAGGAATGGTAGTAGAAGGAGGATCAGAAGTGACTATGCACCGATGAGTATAAATATGTGTGACAGGTGGACGAGTTGGAAAAGATCATGAGTGGTGTCAGAAGTTGGTGTAGTAGGAGAAGGGTCGGAAATAGGAACATCAATACTAGGAGAAGGAAAAGGAAGACAAAAAAGGGGATTGATTCTGTGGGAGAAGATGACAATTGGGTGGAAGAGTTATAAAAGAAATAATGACTCTCATCAAATGTCACATCACAAGAAATTCACATATGACTAGAAGACAGATCATAACATGATAACCCTTATGCTTAGAACTATACCTTAGAAAAAACACGCTCAACTAAGTGAGCAGTCAACTTAGTCCGCTCATGAGGTGCAAGTAAAACATTGCAAGTACAACTAAAGACCTGAAGATGATCATAGATAGGTGTTGTTCCAAACCTCATTAGAACATTTTCCCTCAAGTTTAGAGGAAAGCTGCCTATTAATAAGATAAACAACAGTAGAGATAGCTTCACCCTAAAAAAATGAGAAGGAACAAAAGAAGAAATGAGAAGCATGTGAGCAGTTTCTATAAGATGACAATGCTTACGCTCAACAACGTCGTTCTGAGCATGAGCACCAGAATGGGAGCTCTCGGAGGTGAGGAATTGATGAAAAACATGAGATAAATATTCTCCATCAGAATTGGAATGAAAAACTCTAATAGCGATAGAAAATTGAGTATGCACCATGCGAGGAAAAGACTCATAAATAGAACATAACTCAGAGCGATGTTTCATAAAATAAATTCAAGTATATCGAGAATGATCATCAATGAATATGACATAATAACTACAATAACCTTTAGTAGCAAAACGTGCAGGATCCCACACATCCAAATGAACTAAATTAGAAAGTTTGCAGAAGTTGAAGTAATGATAGAATATGGGAGTCGTAGTTGTTTACCAAGCTTACAACCCTTACAATGGAAACTGGATTCAACAAAAAATGACCTAAATGATCTTCATGAATCATAGTTGACAGATGAGACCCACATAAGCGATCAAGATGATGATGCCATTTAGCGAAGGAAGAATTTGATGATGACAAAGCGGAAGCCACCCGAGGAGTAGACCCAGGGGAGGATGGAAGACGCAAATTGTCTAGAACATAGAGGCTATATGAACATCTATGGCGATGACCAATCCCAATCATACTCCCACTGACGATCTAAAATAAAACAAGACGAGTCATTAAAACCAACAAAACAGTTAAGGTCAATGACTCGATCAACTGAAAGAAGATTCATTATTAACTTTGGAACAAAAGAAACATCAGAAACTGAAAAATGAGAAGTGCAAAGAGCCCCCTGATGAGTGATATAATAAGATGTACCATTGTTTGTCTGCATAGAAGCTCCATCAATGACACGTTGACAACCAACCAACCAAGACTTGTCTAATGTCTCATGAAAAGAGGCATATGAATCTAGAACCCAAGACTTGGCAGTGGTGTCTGAAGACTAGCAGCAACATACATGGAACCTCTTTTGTTCACAGAAGGAAAACCACCTTTGTTGGCAAGAAGGGCACCACTAGCACGAGCATCACGACGAGCACGCAACTTAGCCAATTGTTTTGGATGAAGAGAGAAACATTTTTCTACACTGTGTCTCGATTTCTTGCGATGGCCGCAAATCACCTTTGAGGTTCCTCCTTTGGCAATACTAGGCCTTTGAGAGACAGATAACACACTGTGAGGAAGAGTCAAAGGAGGTGACAAAGAGCGAAGATGGGTCTCTTTAACAACACCACAACAAAAATGCCTTTGCAATAGATGGAATAGTGGGGTTGTTGAGCAGTTGAGTATTAAAAAACTCACATACTGACCTCAATCCCACAAAAAACTTATACATGAAAGAGTTTTTAAAGAAATTTGTCCTTATTATCACAACCCGCACACTTGGTAGTACTATTTGACACCATGAATTGATTAAACGCAATGTACTACTCATCAATAGACATATCTCTCTGCTGAATCGAATAATCCTATATTGATATCAAAGGCCCCATAAATACCTTTTATTAAGATATATTGAAGAGCACCACTGCATTGAATATACTGTTTCTTCGAATAATCCTACATCTCCTGGCTAACTCGTGATACTCAAAACTCATTCGCAAAGAATGCTCAACACCGATGACAATGACACTCATCACTTTGCCATCATCCATTTGCCAAGCTTTTAGTTCCTTCAACTCGGTTACAAATGGCTCTTTTGGATCAACACTAGATGCATTATCAGTCAAGTGAGAAGCTAAACTAAATGTGAAAATGTCCATTCTCGATGGTTCTGTCGATAGCAATAGCAATAGGTTGTGACAATTTTAAAAGGAAATCAATGTCGTGCTGCAATACTAGCACCAAAAACGAGGCAGTGACGTGTTGTGTTGCACGACAATTTGCAGATCCGACAACAATGACGTGCATGAAAGCCTTGCTGATTTGAAATCCAGCAGCAGCGACATGCCTTGATGACCTGATGATCCAGCAGCAACGACAGACCTTGCTGACCAGAGGAGATGGCAACGTACTCCTTCCGTTCTTTTTAATTTGCCGCCGTTGACTTTTAGACATGCTCTTTGGCCATTCGTCTTATTCAAAAAACATGTTCTACAACCATGGCATCCTGCAGCAGCAAATGCGACTGCTGGAAGAACAGGGCAGCGGTGGGTGCAGAGGCGACAAAGACGTGATGAGCAGCGGCGGGCAGCAACAACGTCCAGTAGCAGGACAAAGGCGATCGCAAGGCGTGCGTGGCTTGGATCCGTGGGAGCAGAGGACGGTGCGGATCCGTGGGAGGTGACAGCGGCGCCTATGACGACCACGATGGCGGCCGACGACGTTTGCAATGGCGACGCGATTACTCGACGGTTAAGATGGCCGTGGTGCGACAACATGGGGACGACCGCGATAGCGCGAGGCAGACATGGCGTGCGTGACAACCGCTAAGGTGGCGCGGCGACACACCGACGGCAGTGACGGCGGCTTTTGTTGGACAACAAAGAAAAAAGGCGAGTAGAATAGATCTGGATTGGATTACTGAAACCCTAACTTTAAACTTGGCTGTGATACCATGTTAACTTTAAAGGGCTGATTAGTGGAAGGAGACCTCTCTTGTACAATAGCCCTTGAATATGTATAAATACCTTGATTTATATATCCTTAACAAGTACGTCAATCAAATGGGGTTTTTTTTCCTGTCGGCATCCATCCTGTTTGCTCTAAATACTTCTGCTACAATAGTATCTTTGTTTTTTTGTAATTGGTCTTATGTTGTAAGCTAAATTGATTTCCTTGGCCTTTGTAATGGTTCTGGACTTCTGGTTCTAATATGTTTGTTTGATTCTGGTTCTGATCTAGTAGTTAACATTGCAAATTAATAAGCACCTACCACTGGCACAGACAAACCTACGTCTAACCTAACTGATGCAAGAATCAACCAGATACTACCTATGTAACACCCTAGCCTCCAAAAGGCCCAAGATGCTACCAACTTCCTAAATTCTAAATTTTGGCAGAACTTCCCCTACAATTGGGACATCCAAACAGAGCAGTTCACAGCAAAAGTATAATATAAATAAACATACAACAATCAGTAAAGAACCCAGGCCACCGCTTGTTAAAAACCATCACCACATTCAACAAGAGACAACCATCCCGATTCAAGGAGCATGAACCACCCAATTCAGCAAATCTTCAGCTAGGTTAATATGCACTATTAGACTAAATACAAGCTCTAAGATAGTTCATCACTTTAATTAGGTATTAGGTTGATTGGCTCGAGTGATGAGTAAACGTGTGAACTACATCTTTTCCCACATGTGCTGCTTCAACCATCACATAATAAATAACAAAAGGGCAAGTGTGAGTCCAAGACTCAGCAAAGTACATAACAGTGAGGTTCAAACATAAACATAGTCATCAATCACTGTTCCAATATAACAACACATTGTTATATGCAATGCAATGCGATGTGATGCATCATGATCTTTGATATTGCGCGCACTGGTATCTGAGCGTACACCTATCGATGTATCGCTCTAACTCTATCGATCCCGTGGAGGTGCTCACCGAAGTGAGTCTTCCCCGCCATCCCGTGGCGGGTGCCTACCTCTGTAGGTCTTATCAAGAGCACGCCGGATTAGTCATATAGCTTTTCCATCGACCAGGCCCGTGGCTCACCGATCTAGCTAGCTATATGACTTTCTCACCGCCCTGACTCGTATGCATGCTTCCATGAATGTATGCAACATAAATAGGGTTAACCATCATGTTTCATCATCATTCCTCATCCATTCTTTCATTTCTATCCTTGTTCATCCATACATTTGCTAATCCATCGTTGTTATCCATTCATTCAGCTCTATCATAACATCATTAATTAAAACAAAACACAATCAGCATCAAGCTACCATCACCGTCCTTGCAACCATTCATCAACACATTCAGTATTTAAATCAAGCATAAATACTACATATCATCATTCAAGCTCACGCTATCATAGTCATGACATTATGTACTTGCCTTGGTTACTAGGCGGAGTGGACGAACAAGACGTTGGTACCGTCCCCAAAGCATCACCTACACATTCAAGCATGGCAATCAATCGTTTTAACACACTTATTAAGAAATGTACATATCTAGTATTCCATCTAGCCCCTACCCCTTCCAACCCCTATAACACTAGGTGAACAATTAGGCCATCACCTTAACAAACCTCGTCACAGCCTTCCCAGGACAGCAGCGCTCCGAAGGCCATAGCTCCTAAACCGCTAGGCCAAATTACGTGTTCTTGGGCTCATTGGAAAGCTAGAAAGATAGGCTACAATTTTCTTAATATGGCCGAGCCCTAATTCCTGGTCAAAACACCTCGATTTTTGCTGACCAAGTCGCTGCACACTTGTTCCACCATCTAAGCTCGAAGTTTCAAGTCTAGGGTTTACATCTCTCCCCAAATCCCATCCTAAATGACACATACAGAAGCAAAATTGCAAAAGTTACCTCAACTTCCCTCCACTCCACTAGGGTTTGGGTGAAACCCTACTTCCTCTTCCTCTCCACTTCTCATCCTTTCTCCTTTCTCACTAGGTCAGCATCCCTCTCCTCCTTCCTTTACTTCCCCTTCCCTATCACCCCTCCTCCCACCTTGCTCCCTTTGCTGCCTCCCACGAGCAAGCCTTGGAGAGTAGCAATAGGGAATGGGGACAAGTAGCAAGATAGTGAGTCTGGCGCGTGAGGCGGCTGGCCGACGACAGATGGCAGGGCGACATTGCCGGCGATGGAAGGAAGCGAGGCAACAGGGAGAGAGAGCAGGAAGCAAAGAGCATAGAGAGAGGTGTGAGGGATTGGGGAAGAGAGATGTGAGGGAGATAGCTGCTTCTCTCTGCCTTATCTATAGCCAAGGTCAGTGGTGGGCTGGCTTGGACCACCGACCCAATTAACTTCTCTCCTTTTTATTTATTTATGGCATAACAACCTAGCTACCATCATGATCCAAGGGAGAAATTGCAGCAATCAAACTGATACTATCTGTTATCGTGAAATTCCTGAAGTGTTGGTGGCATCAAGGCTAAGGGCATTTTAGTTTGAACCTAGCCATTGAGTAGGGTTCATTTAGAATGTTAGGGTTTTCTATTTCTTTCTTGGCTTAATCTTGAGGGGTTGTTCATGAATTGATGCGTTTGGATATCTTGCCCACAGAGCACCTTGTGTAGATCCTTGATAAGTTCGTCATGTTTAGGCGAGGTCTATGCCAAGTGGACATATTTTAGTCTGGTGGTCGTGTCCTAAGTTTGCAAAATCCCCGGTTAACCGGGCTCGGACAACTGGCTAGCAAAACCGTGGAATCAAACCGTTTGAAATTCATGAAAATGACGTTTGTATAAAATTTGTAAAAATAGTGTTGATTATTCTAAGCACTTTGGCTTAAACAAAATTAAAAAATTCAGTATCTTTCTCATTATTTCAAATGATTTTGTGTTTTCTTAAAAAAAACCGCGGCTAGCCGGCCCGTACTACGGCTAACCACCAAAAACCACCGGCTAACCGGCCCAAAATTTGACAAAATTCAAATATTAGCTTGGACACAAAACAACGAAAAATCGGTGGTTAACCACGGTTAACAAACCATCCTCGGCATAGTGGTCGGCTCGGAGCACCAAAACGGCTTTGGAAACTCTGGTGGTATCATCGCCAGCCATTCATGGTTCTCGAACGATCGAGTCCAGACATTTCGATCGAAATGTCATCGCCAGCCGCGTCGGACGGTCCAGGAGTTTCTCTGGGCTAGCCGGACCATCAGATCAGAGAGCCTTTGTGGGGCTCGAGTGGCGGCAGGTGGTCTCAAGATCGCCGCGACAGATGGAAAAATTTTGCACTGCTAATCACCTTCAAGAATTCTGGTTTAGAACGTTGGCGCCAATGCGCCATTTCAACTCCTGTTCTCGCAGTAAATGAACTAAACGCTCGTCATATTAATTTTGTTGTCCGAAAGACCCACGTTTTCAGCTTTCTTTCTTCTTCTTCTTCTTCTTCTTTTTTTTTTACCACAGCTTTCCTGTATAGTTTTCCTATCTAATCAATTATCTGTTTTTTTTGTCTTTTCGACACATACCACTTAGTATGTCACGCCCAACGACTCGGATACCGTCGCAGAGTTCACATCTTATTTTGCCATCTCAGCATGGTAGTCCAGTTGCTCTTCTCCGCTCGTTATTCCAGGATTCAAGCAACTGAAATATTTGGAGAGACAGTTTGGGGAATCCAAGAAAGATGAACATGTACTTTACTATTAACTCCTCTTGGCAAGAACCACAAGCATTAGATGCATCTACAGTTACAAACTTGCTCCTAATTTCAACAACCAACAGATGAATGTACAAGTGATATTTCCTCTGTATCAGCGATTTACTGAAGTAGCTGCAAAAGAAAAGCAACAAGGAGCCAGCCAGGTAGATCAAAAATCGAAGGATAGTGCAAGAGATGTGGTCAGTGGATGTTCACTTCTACTTGGCCAGATCAGGACTGAAGAACAACGGATGATCTTGCACCGGCATCGATTTTGAGTTCAGAGTTCAGACCTGTTGACAGCAGCATCGACACTACTTCAGGCAACATCCGGAGGCATCGCCAGGCTGCACGTTCGAATGCCCTACATGAGAATAACTGCAAGAAAATATTGGATCGAAGTCTGTAAAACAGAGTATTCAATACATGATTTGTTGTTCTTGCATATGCAAGGAACAATAACATTTCCTTCAACTAAGCTGTGGATCTATCGGCTGTAATGCTAATATCGACAAATAGCATTTGGATGCAAAACAAATCAAAATGACAAATAAAATCACAGGAATTAAAAAAATGATAAGGTCAAATATGTTGTGCAGTGCATTCAGGATAAAATAAGGAAAAAGAGCTACAACTTTATTCGGATGTACAAGTAGATAGAAGCTAATTCGGATTTCCATACCCATCTTTTGACTACTTGATGGGCTGAAATTATTGTCAGAATAAATAAAGTTGGAGAAAAACATAAGCTTGCAGTATTTTTGGACCATCTATTTGCACCATGTAAAACATAAGCTTTCTCATTTGGTGCACTATTTGCATCATCTGAGTTAAGCCATATGTTTTGGGCTTTCAATTACCTCAAGAAAAAAATTCCATTTATCATAATGTCTCAACAAATCAGTATCCAGAAATACTAATTTCTATATGATTAATGTCCAGAGGAGTTCTTACCTCATGACCAAATAATGTGAACTCGAGGCAAAGTTGATTGTCTTAATTGAATGACAACCTTTTGCAACTCTAGCAAGTGCAGTTTGTCGAGGCAGGTTTTTGGGAACTTAATACCTGCTTGAAAAACCTTTGATCAGCTCCAATTGCCTTTCAATCTCGTACTCGGTAGTGAGATTTAATCCTTAAGACATGCAACATCACTTGATTTTCCTTTGTCTAAAGTGGAACATGACATGAACATTTGTCCCTGTCATTCTCAACTAATTCATTTCCATCGTTTTGTTGAACACAATTCTCCAATGTTAGCTATTTGCCCTTGTGTGATCTAGTAATCCCTCTTGACTATCTTTGGCATCAACAGAAGCAAGTTTGTCTGTGAAACTGTGGACCTTTTCCTCCAATCCGCTCAAGGATTCCAAAACATACGCCTTCTCATCTTCAAAACCCGACATCGTGCTGCTGCCCACAAAATTATCTGAACCACTCAGGACATCGAATGCCAAATTTCTGTCATATGCCACGCCAGTGGCGTCGAGTTTCCCACCACCGAACGGCGCATCCTGGAGTAGCCTCCGGCAGCTCTCAAGCTCAGAATCCATGTCGAGCAATTCTTTCTCCCTCTCTGTAAGCAGGTCATGGAGATTCTGTATTGCCTCATGGTCATGGTCTGCCTGCTCCTCCATCATCCTCAGGTACTGCAGTGCCTCCATCTGCATGGCAGCCTTCTCCTCGTGCAGCCTGTTGATCATGGCCATCGCCTGGGACGCCGCGACCGCCGAGGCGCTGCGCTCTTCCTCGAGCTCCTTGTAGAGAGCACTCATTGCCTTCCTGTTGAGATCAAGCTGCTTCTTGAGATTCTCAGGAGAGCTCTCCCCTTCAGCTTCATCGGCAGTGCTCCCATCCGTCGGCTCAAGCACTGAAGAATTCCTCTCCAGCCTCCTGACAGCAGCATTGCTCTCTTCAGCCTGAGTGATGGCGCCAGGGGTAGGAGGCCCTTCAGTGGAAGAACAGTCCAGGCCCCTCGCCGAGGACATCTGAGAGAGGAATGCCTTCACCTCCTGCTGCGTCGTCGAATTGCTGTCCCTGGCAGAGATGATCTCTGACGGCCGGGGAGACGGCAGGTTCACCGCCCTCCCGACGAAGGTGTTCTTCATGCTGCTGCTGCGGTTCACAAAAATGCGCATCGGCTTCGCTGCCCCGGCATTCGCAGATTGTTCATCCGGTTCCCCGGCTTGCTCAATAATGCCCACCACCACAGCCACAGGTGCTACATCGAAAGCATGCAAATACAGTCAGTGGATTAGATTGGATTTGCGAAGATGATTCAGCTAGGATAGAAATCGATCTGCCAAGAATACATTCAGAGATCGCAGTGCAGAAGTTCAGACAACTATATATACACACACACACGTATGCTTACGCTTCTCTTTCGGGTGATCTGCGGGGGCTTGCTCGGGCACAGCCTTGTCCTGCCACGGCAATGCCATGGCAAGGTCGACGTCCCTCGCGGCGGCTTGGCTCCTCCGCGCGTCACGGCGCGCCTTCTTGAGCGGCTCGGAGCAGCAAGAGCATGGCCGGGAGCTCGCGCCGCCGCCGCCGACGAGGTTGCAGTGGCTCTTGCAGTACGCCATGGACGAGGCCTCCAGCCTGGAGCAGAGCGTGCATGGCACCCTGAGCCCCCACGCTCGCGCCAGCCTCGCCGCCGCGTACGACGCCGCGGCAGCAAGATAGAGCAGCACGATCACGCCGAGCTCGCCGGAGGCGTAGGACAGCGTCGACCAGAACCGCGTGCAGAAATCCTGGGGCCCCGCGCGGGTTCTTGCCGCCATGGGTGATCAATGCGCGCCAAGAATTCGCATGCAGCAGGTTGCTTCCAAGAAACCTCCTGAATTCAACCAAAAAAATCGTGAGATCATTCGTCAGGGGATGCGCATTTCGCGCGGAGCGAAGGGAACAATATGTGCAGAGCAAAAGAAGATGGAATTATTTTCCTGGAGCATTTCAGATTTTTCACACAACTGCTCTTGTTCTCGGATGATCTTAAATCACTCTCAGAAAATAATACTAGAAAGTTAAAAAAAAAATGTCCATGTTCTTGGATGTCAATTCAATTCCACAAAAATATAAAATATCAGAAATTAAGAAAGAGGAGTATTATGCCAGTTTATTCTGAGATGTACCGAGTAAACTGTACAATTTGGTGAGGAAGCTCCGAAAATCTGTAGAAAGCCACCAAGCTGAGAATAGTGAGAGGTAGTATAGGATCGACAAGAAGGCGACGAAATCTGTAGGAAAATCCGCAAAAAAAAAAATGAAGGTTGTGGAATTCGGGAAAATGTGGTTCTTGGCAGGAAAGAGGAGGCAAGGGGGCTCCCTCTCCCTCCCTCCCCCCCTCTCTCTACGCGGGAACGAAGAGAGGAGAGAGAAAGGAGGAGCAGAATGTGTGCCTTGCAAATTGCAATCCTCTAAACCCGGCCGGCGATTTTCCCCTTTGTATAATGCCTGCATGTAAGGCGAGAGATTCAAGCGTAGCCCCACGTTCCGACGGGGCAAAAGGAAAGGGAAAACTCAGGTTAAATTTACTACAAATGATTCAAAATGCAACATCAGCTCATCCATCTCAGCACCTGCAATCCCACATACACAGTCACACCAAATCAACCGAAATTCTGTGATTCTATAGGCTTTAAACTAATTTTAGGAAAAATTTGCTGTGTAGCACTGAAGTTGCATGTCTTTGCTCATGGGGTCACTTGAATGTCGCGCCATGACCCACGTGTCAGGCAACACATGAAACAGTATACATCAAAGCCATAAAATTTGTATATTCTAGATGCATTTCTCGGGGTCTGGAAGGAATCTAAAAAAGGAAGGGTAGAATCATCTCAGGATGAGTATCAAAACTTTTGGCAAGTTTACTCTTGGGAGGATTTCCTGTATTGCTGGTATTGGGGATATGTGCAGAACTGAAACTCTTGGAAACTTTCAGTAAATCATTTGCAGGCGCTGTTCTGTCAAACCGCTTTCTCTGATAGGGCGCGAAGTAGCTAGAGTATCAACACCAGGGGATGATGGCACGGGCGGCGGCAAATATGGCGGAATGAAGTTGTAACTGTGATCAGGGGAAGCGGCGGCAGCTTCAGCCATGAAGTTCTGGAAAAGAACACGGTGGTCAGCAGTGAAAGGGTAATCAAGATGTTTGTAAGGCAGATCTGTGAATGTATAGCAATGAAATACATTTTGGAGTCTATATGAAAGCCAGTGGCAGATTACAAGCAAGATGTGACGCAATCATACAAACAAGCAAATAGAAGCTGAAACCATTTCACAGTAGTGACAATTTTGAAAGTAACGAGTGGTTCATTCAGCCAAAGATAAAACATCAGTTCACAGTACTTTAAATAGTATATAAAAAAGTAGTATACACTTTGTTTATGGAACACTAGGGGAGATCTTGGTATGAGTTTGCCTTCGCTGTGGCTTGACTTGAGAATTGGTGGTTTGATACAACGGCGAGGGGGAGCCAGCCGGCGTCAATCAGCGCACAGCAGCGTGCTGTGCGCGAGGAGAAAGAGGGGGAGAGAGAGATGGGGCAACATAATTGATCTATTGCTTATCTTTTCCTTCCAAACAATTACATAGATATAATGGTCTTAACTTGCAAATCAATAAAGCAACTAAATCTGCTAATAAAAGGGAAACTAATCATGTCCTTCAAACCTAACGTCAACTGCCATCTACGTTGCGCCGACACTTCCCAAAACTGCCGTATCCGTGTCCGGACACGTGTCCCGTGTCGGACACGCACCAATACGTGTCGGAGAGGTGTCCGACTTTTTTCCTTTTTCCAAATAATTAAAAAAATGGGACACGGGCGGGACACCTTCGGGACACAGATGCGCTCAGCCTATGCTACTTATGTGTTGGTATCATGGCATGTGCCTGCTGAACTTGTGCTATTTTATTTATGTCATTGTTATCAATTATCATATTATGTATGCCTGTATGATACATGGCTGTATGAACCTAAGAACTTGATTGGGGCCGGGGAGAGTATTTTTATTATATATAAATAATTAAAATTATATATATTGCCATATCCCCGTGTTGGGGTTTTGACGAAATGGCTGTGTCGCGGTGTCGCCGTATTGCATCCCCGTGTCCGTGTCGCCGTATCCGGGCAACATAGACTGCCATATCTAGGCAAACCTAGCTGACTTGATCGGCTGGTCACGTTATGGTGCGGTGCGGTGACGTGCATACATCACACCAAACCTAGCATCACCCCCTCCTCTGCAAACAGCTCGTCCTCGAGCTGGAAGTCGAGATAGGTCTTCTTGAACGAATCAATGTGTTCCCATGATTTTTGCAATATCGGATGATCCTTCCATCGAATCAAGACTTGACGAGCGCTGCGACTGCGAACAATGCGTCCTTGAAGTGCTTGTAGGACAATCGGAACCGCCAAGCTATGGAGAAGAACTAAGTGGTGTAGGGGCTTTAGGAGGTGTGCCGTAGAACTATTTGTGAAGGCCAACATGGAAACATCATGGCTACGCGATCTAGGTGGCTGAATCAAACGATGAGCCACCGATCCAATATGTTGAGCCCATTGGTGTTGTGGAATTGTAGATAGATGTTGATCCATGAGGAACTTGAGACTGTAGTGGTCGGTGCGGATAAAAAACGGGCGCCTGCGAGTTTGGCGTGACGAGCAATGATCAGCCAATTGTAGAAAGCCACCACTCCTCCTTGATGCACCACAGCCCCAAATCTTGAGCCATATGTATCACACTCGATGATGAAAGGTCGACTAAAGTATAGTAGCTGAAGGAAGGGTGGACGAGAATGCCTATTGGAGTGCACTGAAAGCCTCAATCTGCTTCAGGCCCCCACGTGAATGCCTCCTTGCGGAGAAGGCAGGTGAGGGGGCTGCGATGGCGCCATAGTTCTAAATGAAACAGCGATAGTACCCAACCAAACCAAGGAAGGCCCGAACGCCACGTACAGTGGACGGTTTGGGCCAATCCAGCACCGCGGCGACCTCCTAACGGTCCATGGATTCGCCATCTACGGAGATCACGTGGCCCAAATAGGCCACCATCGTGGTGCTGAACGAGCACTTAGAGCGCTTGAGCACCAGACTATGCTTCTCGAGCTCATGCAAGACCAAGCAAACATGGCAGAGCTCCACCCATGATGAGTTGTAAATCAAGATATCAAAAAAACAAGCACGAAGCGACGAAGGAACAGCCCTAACACTTCGTTTATGAGAGCTTGGAATGTTGTGGGCGTTGGACAACCCAAATGGCATAACCAAGAACTCAAAGTGGTCGTGGTGAGTACGGAATGCTGTCTTCTGAATATAATCCACATGCATGTGGACTTGATGATAGCCCGAACACAGGTCCAGCTTGGTGAAGTAACACCCCCCTTGAGCTCGTCGTGTAGCTCCTTGACCACCGGAATAGGGAACTTATCTTTAATAGTCTTGGTCATTCAAGGCCCGGTAGTCGACGTAGAACCGCCAAGTGTCATCCTTCTTCAGCACTAGAAGAATAGGAGCAGAGAAGGCGGATATGCTTTTCCCGAATGACACCCTGTCGTAGCATCTCTTGGCATTGGGTTTCCAACTCGTCCTTCTGAAGTTGAGGGTAACGATTGGGCCGAACTACCACCGTCTCGATCCCGTGGACCAAATAAATGCGATGGTCATATGCATACTGCAAAGGCAACCCAATCGGATAGGCAAAAACCCTGGACGTTCATCAAGGCGTCCATGAGATCTTCAGTGGCCACCAAACAAACCTTGCCTTGCTGCCCTTAAGCAAAATTTGGCGGTACCCACGCCAAAACGACATGGTGAGTTGCTGAAAATCAAATGTGATCAGACCTAGAGTGCGCAGCCATTGCACTCCTGGCATAAGATTGAAGCCCGATAGCGGTAGTGCGTAGCAGTTCAGCAAGAATTCAGTCTAACCGATGCAAATAGGGAGTCGGTGGCACTCGTCGCAGCTATGGATATGCTCTCCATCAGCCACAACCATCTGAAACGGTTGATCTGGTGACATTGGCGTGACGCCGAGCCAACAGCACGTCGTGTCGGCGATGAAATTGTGTGGCGCCGAAATCTACCAACGCCATGACGGACTGGCCAGCAATGTGGACAGGGAATCACATGGTCTGTCCTGTCCGGAAACCCGTGAGAGCGTTTATAGAGATTTCTAGGGTAGGTTTGTCGGTCTCCATAGACTCCACCTCGCTGTCCAGAACAATATCAATATCCATACTGAAACTTTGTTGGCATGTATGTCCCGGAACGTACTTCTCGTTGCAATTGTAACAAAGCCCTTGACGGTGTCGTTCCTCCATACGAGCACCGGTGAGGCGGCGAATGAAACGCCCCCTTAGAGTAACGTCGCACCCTTTGCTCTGCGCGTCACCCTTGGCCGGCCGTGGCCATGGCCGTGGCTTTGCTGGTTGGCGTGGCGCGGTTGGTGGCCTTAGACGACACCCGTTACTTGCTGGCCGCCGTCTGCTGAAAAATTTCATGGGCGCATGCAAGGCTCATCGCCATGGTGAGTTACGTGGGCGCCGCGAGGTTCACCGCGAGGCCAATTTTCTCCTTTAGGACACCGACAAACAACTTGATCTTTTGGTCCTTCCGTAGATTCGCATGTGGCAAAAGAGCTTCGAATTCCCTCTCTGATATTCAGCCAACATGCCGGTTTGCTGCAGTTGTTTGATCTCAGTGAAGTGGTTACGTCGTGTGGGCGGTCCAAATTGAAGATTTAGGGCCTCCTTGAACCGGTGCCATGATGGTGCACCCTTCTCGTCAACATAGTGCAATTACCATTGTTGGGCGATCCCTCGAAGATGATAACTCGCCGTGCTGAATTGATCTTCGTCCGCCGTGTGCTGCCCCTGGAAAAACAACTTGCAACTGTTCAACCAAGGTAGCGGATCCTCCGTCCCTTCAAAGATGGTGAACTCCCAGCAGTGCTGTTTGGGCAGCCGGCCCTCCATGCCAGCAGTTCCTAATGAGTTGTCATGTTGTTGAAGAGGAAAGATGTACAGATCTTAGCCCTTCTCCTCCTCCTTACCGGCGCTGCTGTTCTTCCCGGTGCCTGACATGTTGTCAATCTTGGCAATGTGCTCATCATGACGATCCAACCGGGTGGTCACCATGGAAAATTGCGTCGTACGGAGGTCTTGAACATTGGCCATTTCCTCCTGCTTCTTGGCGATGCTTTGAAGCATGGAGAACAGATCTTGTAGGGTGATGTCCCCAGGTCAGGAACCATCGCCGATGGCCATGACGCCAGCAACGATTTGTTGTTCTCATACCAAGTTGGTATGAGTTTGGCTTCCGAGGTAGTAGTTTGTGGATTGCTTTGCGGGTTGGTGGTTTGAGACAACGGCGAGGGGGAGCCAGCAGGCGTCAATCAGCGCACAACAGGATGCCATGGGCGAGGGGAAAGAGGGGGAGAGAGATGGGGCAACAGAATTGATCTATTGCATATCTTTTCCTTCCAAACAATTACATAGATATAATGGTCTTAACTTGCAAATCAAGAAAGCAACTAAATCTGCTAATAAAAGGGAAACTAATCATGTCCTTCCAACTTAATGTAAACTGCCATATCTGGCCAAACCCAGCTGACTTGATCAGCTGGCCACGCCATGGTGCGGCGCGGCGAAGTGCATAGGTTGCGCTGAACCTAACAGATCTCTACTCAAATTAAGTAGTATATTTCAGCCATGATAAATAAAAACAGAGAAGCATGTGAATGACATGGCTCAAACCAGCACCACTTCCAAATCAATTTACCCGAAAGAAGCATGCCAAAGAACTCATAGTCTAATAAGCTGATGAACCAAGACAGTAGTCACCAGCATCTTAACACATGCATTTGGACTGGGGCAGATAGCATTTGAAGAAAGTATGGATGGGTCTTTTCTTGGACAGATGGAGTTAACCATGTAACAAGTCTGGAAGATCGAGAATTAGCCATTAGACGCCAATCATGAGCATCCAATCAACAGAAATAATCTTCATAAAAGAGAGGATTGAGATACCTTATGTTTTATAAACACATCCAGTCATAAGTTCTGCTTTGTCAAAGTATTTGTTTAATAGTTAGTACGGCCATTTTGTCAAATGGGAAGCTTCATTACGGGCCCAAAATGGACTAGACATATGTGTACAGGGAAAGAGAGTGCAGAAAGGCCCTACACAGATCTACTCTGCTCCCTGGCTCCCTTACGAGTGGCGAGCGGTGTTCAACCTTTGAGTTTGACCTGTTATGTGTGTTGATTGTTGTGGGCCTTTTGGCCTGGTGTTGTGGGCTGAGGGGATGGCCGATGTTGGACCAAGCCTAGTAGTTAACAAATAACAAGCTAAGTACATGGTTTGGCTAGCCAAAAGGGTAAGATGGGAGCTTGCGTCTGACGATTTGTTGTGGTTGCCGGAGAGCATGCACAGGTCTGGTCTCCCTACAAGTCTGAGCAGCGTAGAGGGACCATGCTAAGTAAGAAGGTGGCCGCGCCGAGCCTGGAGGTGACCGCGTGTCGGAGGGAGGCAGTGCCAGGCTAGTAGGATACCATGTCAAATGGGCATTTTGTTCATTATGGGCCCAAAATAGGCTAGATATACATGTACAGGGAAAGAGAGAGAATGCAAAAAGGACCCTATATAGTTCTACTTTAACCATTTGAGCAGGTCAGGTTCTATCTGAATTTCGACAGAAAACAGTGAAATTGCTGAGTGGTTATTGTTACCTTTATCAGCTGCTCTGCAATCTGAACATCAGTTGCAGCACTTCCAGTGATCTCAATAGACATTACATCCTCCTCGAGATCATTTATCAAGATGCTCGACCTGCTGGCACGCCGAATATAATCAATTCTTTCCCCAGTAGGTCCAATTACAGCTTCAGCATAGAAAATTGGAACTTGCATCTTTTTCATAACCTATAAAACAGCACACCATATCAAATATAACTATTGTTGTCAAGACAACAAAAACATGGGGGCAAGCATAAAAACAATACAATAAAAACCATACATACCCGAGAAGTAACTGCTGGAGAATGACTGGATAATGAGGGAGCATCCACACACGGTGATCCTTCTGGTGCACATGCAGACACGCGACAGTGCAGAAGGTTTTCCACAGTAGCTGATGGATACATCCTCGATGATGGAGATATAGGTGATCCATATGTAGAGATGTCAGAAGTTGGATGCAGATCAGAATCAGCCAATGGAGATACTGAGTCTGGATGAGCATCATTTCCATAAAATGATATCCCTAAGCATGGGTGTTTTCTGATGTTGGCAGATTGATATGTCTGCTTCAGTAGTTGCACTTGTTGTCCATGCACAGATATAAGGGACCGTATTCTTTGAACAGTAGCCGGTGGACCGATAGGTGTTGCACGCCATCCATTCACAGTCTGGTTGTGGTGAGACCATAATGCCATAGGAGCTGGTAGACAAGTTCTTATGGGTGAAGATATTTCTTGTCTATATGCATCTATACCATGGTGCGGAGGTGTAACTGATCGATATCTCCCAAAAGATGTAGGTGTTTCCCATCTGCACTCAAATATATCAGTATTTAGAGGGTTTTCCATAGTACGCCTACACCTCGAATAGCAAGTATCAACCCATGAAGGTTCACAGTGATCTTCAGCATATGCAAAATGATAGCCTGGACTAATTGCTCGCATCGGGCCCTCAGGATGGTCACCGTAGTGACATGGGGGCATGTCCACGTATGACATTGTCATAGGCATCTAGAGAACAAACAGCTGTCAGAATTAAATGTTGGCAAAAGTAAAAATGTACTATAAATCAAATATACCCATTAAATGACTAATGTTAAAAATGGTGGAAACTTACATGAGGGTCAAATAATGGGATGACACTTCGATCAACCAGGTACTTTCTCAAATGAGAAGCCACAAGTTCCAAAGCTTTACGCACACCTGAAGGTCGTCCCCATATTTCAAAAATATTGTCTTCCTCGAGTGCAACAGGTGGCAAGTCACCATCTACATGACCAAATCATGCAAGCAATGAAATAATACTGAAGGCTGGAGCAGTGAACCCAAACATAGCAACTGAAAAGAATGACATACTGAAACTGCCCATCACTGAAGAATTCCATTTACGGCAATATCACATAGAAACATTTAAATAAAGGTCAAAATAAAAGTGCACTTAATGGCATAAAGGTGAAACCCACTTTTATCAAAATGTCAAATGGTGAATGCAACTCATTTAACAGATCATGTAGTTTGCGATTTTGAGGAAGTTATTGTTGAAACTGTTTCCTGCCATTGCATTCATGGAAAATCATTTTAGTGTTAGTGTATAACTGGATATCACTAGATAAAATTTTTAAAAATAATCTAAACAGTAAGAGGAAATACCAGTTGGAAGAATTAGAACATTTTTTTAGCACAAAATTAGAACATTTGATAAACAGTTTATACTATGCCATGTTGAGTCCTAATTCAAATTAAACAAGTAGTTTGCTAAAAAAAATCACAAGTAGACACTTGGTGTACATTGCCTTACTGCTCTGCTTGAGACTTAAACTGTTAAATTCACTGATTTCTTCATAACCAAATTAATAGAGAAGCACAACCAACATTTTCTGAACACATGGAGATTACTGATACTTGACAATATGTAGAACACATATGCACCACTAACCATTGCAACAAAAACACTCCATTTCAGAACTGCATTTTCAACTTATGATTGACCAGAGCAACCAGGATTGAAAGAATATACTAATGCAACTAGTAAAGATTCACTGCAATAGCGGCCAAGAAAAATGGGGAAATATGCATATTTATGACCTGAAATTTCTGTTGCTTATTGACATATTGTTATACACGTAACTTTATATGTGTGTATCATCAAAAAAGCTACAAGTATATTTATTATCAACACTGATGTCAACAGAACAAGCCAGTCACCAGTTATTGTGGAAAACACAGCTTAGATACATCAGAGTAAGGAAAATACCTAAGACACGGATGTTGGTTTCAGAAGCTTCCTCGATAGAATTTATCATTGAATCTTGCACACCAATAAGGCTTGCTGCCTGTTCACTTGGTATAAGAAGTCGTGCTACAGCCATACTACCAGATCCCATATCTAAACCATCATTACTAATTATGAGCTCATATACTCTTAGTAGTGCATCAATGGCCGGAGGCATTGGTTCATCAGGTTGTCCCTTTGCAAATATGATAACCTTTCAATGGAAAAAAAAATGAAAAGAGTTCATACAATTGCATTGTCTGTTAAATTAAAATATAAACAATGCCCTTCAACAGCTCATCACAAGTAAATAGCATAACTGTTGAATACACAACTTACTGCTCTCTCTTCTGCAGGAAGTTGATCACCTATTACTCGGACGCAAGCTTTTGTTTCCTCACAGAGTCTCCTGACCCTCTCTCCTTTGTGACCAATTATTGCACCGACTGCTGTTGCGGGGATCAGCATCCTGAAGACGTTGGTTCCAGGCCAGCCAGGGTACCTGTTTTCACCAGCAGACCAAGTGCCACCACCAAAGTCTTCATCATTATCAGTGATGCCTTGTTCTAGAACACTCCCTTTCACTTCATTCCCATCTTGACCATGGGTTCTCATGACCACTCCAGTAACCCCTCGCTCATTGGAATTTATCAGCGTCCCAGCAACCATTCCCTCCAACACTGAATCATCAAAACAGGTAGATAATGATTAAAAACAAACAGAGCAACGAAGGATGGCAGCTATCAGAATGTTCCAGTAAATTCTTTCATCGCATTTGCACTGACATGTGAAGGGACTCAATGCAAGAACCCCAGGCACAACATCAAATAAGACACTATTTATACAATGCCCACAGAGTTTGCAGCCCGGGTCGCCACGGATAGCCCACAGGAGGCGGCAGGCATACAAGATGGAGCCCAAAATATCATCGCCGCTAATGCTGATCAGCCCCTAACGCCGCTCTCAAGAATCACCGCCTCACCTCGCCTCACCGCACACCATCCAAGATTCCAAACCACAATCCCAGGGGTTAAAAAGAATCTCCACGCGAGCATCATCGAGAGCCACGCAACGCCAAAAAAAAGTTAATCATGGCTGAACGGCCTAGGCGACGCCACTTGGCAGCAACCAAGGAAGCTTTTTTTGAGCGGAAGGGCAGGAGCACCTGTAACCAAGGAAGCTCGAGGAAGAAATGGAGACCGGGATCCGAGGCCGCGCCGCCGAGCGCAGCGGCTCGGCGGGGAGGGCGACGGAGAAGGGGGGTTACCTTGGCGGAGGCTTGGGCGCGGTGGTCGGTGGTCGGTGGAGGTGGTGGCGCGGGCGAGGGAGCACGAGGGAGGGGAGGGGTTTTTGCAGAGAGGTTTTCGACGGGGACGAGACGCCTCACGCCGCCTGTGGTGCGAGTGTGCGAGATGGGCCGCTCATAGTTCCGCCTAACGGGCCGGAAATATCTAATGGGCTAGATGAGCGCGGCCTACCTGGGAGAATGGACCAGAGATGCTTCTTTTTTTCCATAGGCTTCTCTTCTTTTTTTCTTTTTTTTTTCTGCACTTGAACTATTCGTCGTATTCGACCACCGCAAGGCTTCTTCTTCTTCTTTTTTCCCATCAATGACACCTACCTGTGTTCTATTTTCGTGTGTTTCATTCAAACAATTGAAACGTCAAATACTTTTTTTCTGATCATTTTTCTATCTCCAAACCATAATTGAGAGCTCTTAGAAACAAGTGACATGAAGCGGAGTGATCTTTCTTAACTAACTCAAAAAGCTCTAAAAGTGTAGTTTACAAGGAAAAAAGATAAGCCGAAGAGAATCGTTCCTCTTAAAACATAAAAAATTCCTAATTTACTCCCATGAAAAAGCTATAAGAGTATTCAAGATGTGGTGTAACATTGTCTAAGCATATGAGTAGGTACTTGGAGGCGGTCTCGACCCATGCATGATCTCTAAGATTGCAGACCTCCAAACGTAGAGGCTGTTAGAATTGTTGGGCCTGACCCATTTAATATCTAAATAATTCTTAAAAATCTCAAAAGCATGTGAAATTTCTTTAGTACCATAATGCTAGTGGGAGGAGTGGAGAACATGCTTAAATAGTGGAACTTGTTTCCTCCCACTAGAGAATGTGATGGGAGAGAGAAATAGAGAATCACACGCGCTCGCTCGCCTCGTCTGGCTCGGGGCGGGGCGGCGCGTGCGCACGGCACCTACGTGAATGGTCCGCCGAAACCGGACCCTCGTGCTTGCGCAGACGCAGCCTCCTTTTACAGTTTTATTTCTTTTACTCTTCGGATTTTGCGGGTCAGATATGGAATATGCAAATCGTGTTGAACTCGGTCGCGACCCGTTTCGCGATCCGTTTGGCTCACGTGTTTTGCTATATAAATCTGCCGCCGCGCCGTCTAGAGAAAGAAGATCAGATCGACCTAGGGTTTTGCCACCCCCTCTCATTGCGCCGCCTTGGTTCTTCCCATCCGTCGGCGGCGTGCACCGACGCTCCGGAGAGCGGTCTCCGGAACCGATCGCCTCGAGCTCTGCACGGGTAGAGCGAATCGGGTTTTAGGAAGCGCTTCGCGCATTGATCGTCACGCTTCCTTCTTCCGCTTCGTGAGGACTTCTTCCACTACACCGTCGCGATCTGCGTCGGAAACACCTTCTCCAAGACGGCGTCCGATTCGGAGAACCAGATCCAAACCCCGCCGCAACTCGTACCGTACGGTGACGACGACCACGTCCAGTAAGTCATCACCTTCGCGAGTACACTAGAGAGATATACGTGTAGTTTTCTGCATGTGTATCTAGGTTGTACTTCTGTGGATTCAACCTGTTTTATCTATCTCTCAGACGTTGTGCATGCTATATCTCTTTATTAAAATAAACCTGAAAGTGATAATTATTCCAACAGAGGCGACCTCCAACTATTACATAGCTCTTAGGTTGTCACTAAACTTATGCGGTCTCTAAGCATAAGGTGGTTGCAAGGACAAGGGAAAACTTTCTCGTTTCTCAAATTTTAAAACATAAGAGACAAGAGATCTCCGTTGAGAGGTTGATCGCGTCTCTAGATGTTGAAGAGAGAGCTCAGGCTAAAGATGTATCTGAAAAAGGAGTCGAGGGACAGTCCAGCGCCAAAACTGTCCAGCAGCATGGTAAGAACAAAGGAAAGAATAAAATCAAGCTAACCACTGCATTCAAGAAAAAGAAGTTGAACAAGGATGAGATGCCTTGCTGGATTTGCGGTGAGGTTGGGCACTAGGCTAAGAAGTGTCCAAACCGCAAAGATAAAAAGAGTAATCCTGGGCAGACTTCAAAGTCTGTCAATGTGACCATTGGCTACACTGGTGAGGGAACCGATGGGTATATTTTACCTACTGTTCTTTCAGTGAATCAGTCTACCGATTGGTGGATTGATACTGGGGCTAATGTGCATGTGTGTTCGACGTTTCAATGTTCACTTCTTATCAAAAATTTACGGTTCAGCCGTTTTGATGGGGAACGGGTCCAATGCTTCTATTCTTGGTGTTGGCACGGTAGATCTGAAGTTTACTTCGGGAAAGATCGTGCAACTGAAAAACGTGCAGCATGTCCCCTCAATCAATAAAAACCTGGTCAGCGGGTCCCTTCTCTGCAGAGATGGGTTTAAAGTGGTGTTTGAGTCCAATAAGGTAGTCTTGTCGAAACATGGTTTGTTTATTGGCAAAGGCTATTGGTGCGGAGGCTTGTTCCGTTTCTTTCTTTCTGATTACTGTCATAAAGTTGTGAACCATATTTATGATAATGCTGTTGAGAGTGAGGCTGATATTTGGCACTCACGTTTATGCCATATCAATTTTGGTTCTATGTCTTGGCTTGCGAGTATGGATTTAATTCCTAAATTTCCCACTGTCAAAGGTTCTAAGTGCCAGACTTGTGTGCAATCAAAACAACCTCGTAAGCCTCATAAGGCCGCCGAGGAGAGAAATTTGCCACCTCTAGAGCTCATACATTCTGACATTTGTGAGATGAATGGTGTGTTGACAAAGGGTGGAAAGAGATATTTCATGACTCTGATTGATGATGCTTCTAAATATTGCTATGTGCATTTGTTGAAAACTAAAGACGAGGCTCTAGACTTCTTTAAAATCTATAAGGCTGTGGTTGAAAACCAGTTAGACAGAAAAATCAAAAGACTTAGGTCGGATCGTGGTGGAGAGTATTTCTCTACTGAGTTCGACTTATTCTGTGCGGAAAATGAAATTATTCATGAGAGAACGCCTCCCTATTCGCCCCAATCAAACGGGGTGGCTGAAAGAAAGAACCACACTCTAACTGATTTGGTGAATGGCATGTTAGACACTGCGGGTTTATCTAAGGCATGGTGGGGGAGGCCGTGTTGACTGCATGTCGTGTCCTGAATAAAGTCCCTGCAAAGAATAAGGAGAAAACCCCATATGAAATATGGAAGGGGAGAAAGCCATCACTTTCTTATCTGCGCACTTGGGGTTGTTTGGCGAAAGTCAATGTGCCAATTATAAAGAAACGCAAGCTTGGGTCTAAGACAGTAGATTGTGTCCATCTGGGTTATGCTCCTCGTAGCGTTGGCAGTAGATTTTTGGTGATAAGATCAGAGGTGTCTGACATGTCTGTTGGCACGATCATGGAGTCTAATGATGCTATTTTCTTTGAGAACATCTTTCTTATGAAATTTGAGCATAACAGTTCTGATAAAATTAGCGAGATAATTCCCAAACCTACTACTTAAATTGAATATCCTGAATCAACACTTGAAGAAAATCCTGAGGAGGATGACAGTGAGGCTCCGAGGAGGAGCAAGAGACAGAGGATTGCAAAATCCTTTGGTGATGACTTCACTGTGTACCTCGTGGATGATACTCCCACGTCGATTTCAGAAGCGTTTGCATTCCCTGATGCAGACTACTGGAAAGAGACAGTTCATAGTGAGATGTATTCCATTCTTACGAATCAGACTTGGGAACTCACAGAACTACCTTATGGTTGCAAACCTGTAGGGTGTAAATGGATATTTAAGAAGAAGCTTAGGTCTGATGGTACTATTGAAAAGTATAAGGCTCGGCTTGTGGCCAAGGGTTATACTCAAAAAGAGGGCGAAGATTTTTTTGATACATAGTCTCCTGTGGCTAGATTGACTATAATTCGTGTTGGACTCGGTCGCGGCCCGTTTCGCGATCCGTTTGCCTCACGTGTTTTGCTATATAAATCTGCCGCCGCGCCGTCCAGAGAAAGAAGATCAAATCGACCTAGGGTTTTGCCACCTCCCTCTGCTGCGCCGCCACTTCGGTTCTTTTTCATCCTGTGCGCCGGCGTGCACCGACGTTCGGGAGAGCAGGTCTCCAGAACCGATCGCCCTCGAGCTCCTGCACCGGGTAGGGCGAATCAGGTTTTTGGGAAGCGCTCGGCGCGACTGCTCGCTGCTTCCTTCTTCCGCTTCTCGAGGACTTCTTCCACTACACCGTCGCGATCTGCGTCGGAAACACCTTCTCCAAGACGGCGTCCTATTCGGAGAACCAGATCCAAACCCGCCGCAACTCGTACCGTACGGTGACGACGACCACGTCCAATAAGTCATCACCTTCGCGAGTACACTAGAGAGATATGCGTGTAGTTTTCTGCATGTGTATCTAGGTTGTACTTCTGTGGATTCAATCTGTTTTATCTATCTCTCAGACGTTGTGCATGCTATATCTCTTGATTAAAATAAACCTGAAAGTGCTAATTATTCCAATAGAGGCAACCTCCAACTATTACATAGCTCTTAGGTTGTCACTAAACTTACGCGGTCTCTAAGCATAAGGTGGTTGCAAGGACAAGGGAAAACTTTCTCGTTTCTGAAATTTTATCGGGACCCAGCGGTAAGGCCGAATCTTCTGAAATTTGGAATTTTCAGGTTTTTTCGAACAAAAATTCAAATTTTGGCTGAATTCATTCAAATTTAAACCAAAAAAAAAGGGAAAAACTGCACTCCGTGGGCATCGGACCAGCAACCTGAAGGTTACGTAGCAAAGGCCCAACCGCTTGCCACATTGGCTGACTTGGATGATTTGACGAACTTCATGCAAAAACGATTTTTTTTGGCCGATACAAACTGTTACTGAGGGAGTCCAATAAGCCCGGATTTTGCCATAACTCAGCGAAATTTTGCCGAAATTTTTTTCCCTGGCAGGGACTCACATAAAAAGTTTAAGTAAATAATAAATTTTACTTATTATAATCGTGGTTTGGGTGTTACATCAATCTTTAAGAGCTGCGAGAAGTTATACTAAGCTTTAATGGCCACATGCGGTTTTGAACTTAGAGGCAAAGTAAATTTGACTTTAGCTTATGCTGTAGGGCATCTCCGGGAATTTGCCCCAACATTGTAGCAAATAGTGATGAAATATATTGAGAGTAAATATGATGATGGGGTTGTTGTTGAATATACGAATAGTTGTGGGGGCAGACCCTTTGTGAGGTATTGTGTCGAATATGTGTACGAGTAGGTACAAGGACTCTATGTTCTAATAGATATGGTTGGTTTAGAGTTAGAGTCGGACTCTGGCCAGGCCTGCACTATATAAAAGGGAGGCAGCCCTGGTGTAACCAAGGTGAACGACTTCATAATAATAGCATAGGCAAGATAAGGTCAGCGGCCGGCATGTGGTCGTGACTTGGTCAGCCGATGTGCTGCGGTATTATAGTTTGGGAAGGAGCGCCCATAGTCAGAGCCCCGTAGATGTAGGCGAAAGCCGAACTGCGTTAACAAACATCTTGTCTCCTAGTATCGTTCGTGATCTTGCATTGGCGTATATCATAACACCCATTGATGAAATGACACAAAAATAATGATGTGGCTTAGGCATTTGGGACAACCGTTGGAGATGCCCTTGCTCCCTTGTGTCAAATAATATATCGTTTTGGATAATGTGCATTTAAAGCTTTTAAAAGTTTTGTTACCTATATCTCCAATTTTTATATTGGATACATGAAAAACATTGATGCATATTTGTCCCTAAAATTGCCTGCATAACATTGTAACTTTACTAGTTGAGTTTGCGCGCCCATTGCGCGCCGATGATCCATAATAGGTCGAAAACTCCCAGGTACATAAGCAAACAAAAAATAAGCTCAAGTTAATAAAACAAATATAGTCACATGCCTAACTGGTTTTGACATGTATGTAAACATTTAGTTCAATGAGTAATTGCAGTCTTCAAAAAAACAAAACCAACAATCTATGGTCTCTCATCCATAAGAATAGGAAGTAACATCATATGTAAATAATGACAAATACAACCAACAACATAATCAATTGGTAATAATTCATAGTCCAGTACATCTTAAAGCCGTGTATAACAACATAGAACTAATAGTTGGAAGCATATTTCTAAATACAATGAAGAGCAGCATACGGCATGAGGTAAACGGGCCTGTGGCCCGTAGGCGCCGAGCTTGCACTACACAAAATCATTCATATTAAAGATGAGGGGGCGCATCGCAACACACATATGGAAGTGGTATAGATAAATTTGCTTATTAGGAAATAAAATATGTGGAAACTATGGACATAAAGATTACATGCCAAAGCAGCTTGATGAGCATCGAATAGCAAAGTAACAGCACAGGCCATATATGAAGGAGTGTCAACCATGCATATTCAATAATGTAATTAGCCTTCGCATTAAAAGAAAACAATGAGGTCTTAGACAAAATGAGGAAATCTAAAATAATACATGGTGCCTTAGAGCATCCCCAGCAGGGCCTTCAAATTTTCCTCTATCGCTAAAGAATCGCTTCAAGAATCCCTGCCAAGAAGGCAAATTCCTCTCACATGCATCAAATTCCCTCCTGCTGCATTTGAAAATTTTTGAAATAGAGGTGCATTTGGGGGGTGAGATGGGGATGCTCTTACCACGTGGATGTAAGTTACTAATGTACTGGAAACATCATCACTTGCCAATACTGCGAAAAATAAAAATAGCACCCACTGCTTGATAGCCAATAGGCATAAATCTATGCAATACCTTGTAGCTTTTTCTGATGATCAACGAGCTGATGGACCATATGATCTCCGCAATATAGAAATTTTGATAAATACCTCTATAGACATACATCACATCAGTAAATATACTGCAACATCAGGCTACATGCATAAATGAGATAAATTGCCAACTTTAGAGTAACAAAAGAATTCCATGCAGGCTTGGTAGAAGATGCATGCCTGGACAAAAGAAATCACACATAAACCCTAATAACAGACAACCCACACGATACCGATCCTGTATTCGAGCATAACAGGTTCACATGGAAGAAGAAATCCCCTCTCAAGGGAAAAGCATGGTAATTTGAGTGAAATAATATCGCACAGATTCAACTTGAATGTGCATAAAACTGAATTAACGTACCCCAAATTAGGTGGTAGGACTTGAAGCCATAAGGAAAGCACACACTATTTGGCAACCAAAACATCAAGCTAAATGTAATGTCTAATTGATCAGAGAGCTATTTTTTGTTTGCCAGATGCAATCACGTATAAGTCATGATGTGAGCAACATTTGAGACAGATATAGCAACATGGAAGACATTGTATGGATGGATGTGTACGGAACAAAACAATATGATGAGACCGTAACAATCTAATATGCAGTTTTCCAAAAAAAATAAGAACTCCGTAGCTCTTGCATTTTTTTCCCGAATAAGAGCACAGAAAAAGGAAGCCAAATATGCCTTCAATCCGACCATGGTTTATTATACAAAATCCATCATCTCCACAATATAGATATGAGAGGGAAACAATCGAGAGGAGAATCGATATAAACGCTGAACCAGTTCAGTAAAAAGCATATTACATTCTGTATTATCAACCATTCAAAAAAATTCATCTAACTGTATTCCATAAGGTTGAGTACCAAACTGTTGGTACCAAGAAGTAAATCTTGCAAACCAAAATGACTGTTTTATAGAATATATTTTGTTTGCTGTAAGTCTTCTTAATGGTTAATGTAGCTAAAAAACATCAGTATGTCGAGAGAAGTCAAATGTGTGTCAGCAATTTAAAAAGAGAGGAGATTTCCATATGTGGAGGCACGAAAGAGGTACCCATAACATGTAGAGAATTGACCGCACAAACTAAAGAACAAAAAAAAACATGTTTGGCTGACCACCCACTGCAAATGAATGACATGACATGTAGCGAGCATCAAGAAACCAAATAGAATGGAAACTAACAAACTCTAGTGCTAGATTTGTTGTCAGCCTTGCAGCCTGTCCAAAAGAACAATGCTAATATCCTGTGATAGGTAGTTGATACAGGACCTTAGAATTTAATTGGTGGCATGACCTATCTTCAATCTAACAAATTGTCATGTATACTAGACTACATATAGCATTCAGATTTGCCTTAATCCATAAGCATAAATATAAATAAATTGATGCATTGGCAATGTTTTCTCTAGAAAATGGGGACGCAGATAATTGGAACCGGTTTTTATTTAAGGCATGAAACGTAGAAGAGCAGGACAGGAAAGCATAAAAGTGCCCGAAAAATCACCATGTGCTCTGATAAAGAGCTGCACCTAGACATCTGATGCAATGGATCTGCATTTGTACAGTGTAAAAAGTTGAGACAAAAAGCAAAAAAAAAATCCTCCTTGTGCTCTAATGGACAACTGTCCCCTATCATCACATGGAATGAACCCTGCATCTGTTGGCTGTAACAAACAAACCAACAACTCGGAAATCAACAAAACCTTTTTAGTTTGCACAAAACAAACCTGAAATTTTTTTTGCAGATTGTGAAACCATATGGCAGGGGAGCGCCAGGCCGGCCGAGTCCGACGGCGGGATGGGGACCGGCCACAGTGGAGGGGATTCCCAGGGGGCCCGCACTAGGGGAGAGGTGGAGACCAGCGAGCGCAGCCGGGTGGTGGGGAAGAGGCCGCCGACGGTGGCAGGGAAGAGGCCACCGATGGCGGCGATGGCCGGTAGGAGCAGGAGAGAGGGAGGCACGCAATGGTTCCCGTCGTCGCGGTGGCCGGTGGAAGCAGGAGAGACAGGGGCACGCCAGCGCTAAAAGGGTGGTGACGGGCTAGAGGACGCGCAACTGGACGGATCCAGATCGAGCCGCCGCAATGGAGGATGCTGTGGCCGCCGCCAGCGCTATGGGGATGGAAGCCGCCGCCGCGTTGGGGAGGAGGCGGTCACCGCCGCCACCTCCATGCCGGCAAGGAGATCGTGGCGGAGGGGGAGAGGGAGAGACTGGGAGAGAGACGGCGGCTGTGCGGGAGAGAGGGGAGAGGCGGCGGGGAGGAGGGAGAGCGGGCGCGCTGGGGCAGGAGAAGGTAGGGTTAGGCAGGATATAGATGTAAAATAAGAAAGGCAAGGGGTGTTTGCGCAAACGGGCTTCAACGCGGACTGAGCAACCTTGTGGAGCGCGGGTTGATTACGGGAAAATCGAAGGGCTTTTTTGCAAAAACGTCAGGCTGGGCATCCTGGGCGCTCGGATGGACGCGCCCGCGCGATCCGACTCGTGGCCGAAACGGGCAGGAAAAAGGGCCACGTGGCCAGGCGGGCCGAGTTACTCGGCTATGTACTATTTATAGATTGAGTTTCGTAGATAAAGCATAAAGTAATACCTATCAAAATTGTATTCTGGGATTGTATCTTTGTCTTGACTGAGGGAGTCCAACGTAACGAGTGAGAAATCTTTGAACAATGGCAAATCAACTCCTTCTAAAAACCTGACACTGTAGCTCCTCCATCATGCATCAGCTTCTTCAGATTTGCCTTGCCTTTCCTGTTAAAAAAAGCTAAAGGAAAAGAAGTAAAACTCAAATGTGGTAAATAAAAAAAAAAACTATGCATGGATGTCAACAAAGAAGAAGAAGAAGAAGAAGAAGAAGAAGAAGAAGCTGATCTTTTCTTTTCCTTAACCACTTGACCCTTTCTCTCACTGTACACCAATCCACAGATTCATAATAAACAGAGAGGCACTTTTGCTGCTGCAGCAGAGGCCTCATGGCTGGCTGCCTGTTTTCTTAAGTGCTAAGCTTGGAACCGTAAGCAAACACAAAGGCTCAAAGAACCTCCCTTTGTTGGGAATAAAATCATGGTCATCGATATCAGAGCACTCCTGGATGGAAGAACAAACACACCAGGTGCAAGTAATATGTTAATGTGTTTTCAGCGGCTCAATTTTGTTCGTAATCATAATCATCGCCGGGAATATGCGTAATGATGGATTAAGTTTCATAATTATCAAATTGACTTGGCTCCCTATATATAACTATAGCACTGCAGATTCAGTTGACTATTCTCGGGATCTTGGTGCAAAGTTTTCCTAATCATAGCTAAAGCACAAATTACTCATGATTACCGGGCTTGTTCTTTTCAACTTAAATTAAACTAAATTAAAATTTAGTTTGTTATGTTTTGATACAATTTGTAGTTATTTTTTGTGAGATTTTAAATAGTTATTTAGATTTTCTAAAATATTTTTTCGTAATTTTTTAAGCTCGCTAAGACCTTTCTCGATTGAGAGATTAAATTTTTCGGATTAAAATTTTCATCGATTTTCGGCTGAAAAGAATAAAGCCACTGTATATTAGTAATAGTACCGAGCCACGGTAAAATTATATTCCTTAAAATTAATTAGCAGCTTGACCTGATTATCGGCATCGCAATAAATTACACACACACATATATAGGCATCTTAAAATTAGAAAGATCGATCTTTCTTCGTGCCTGCTAGGTGTAGTGTGAAAGCAGCAAGGAAGAAAGGAGTAGACAGCTTGCTTGTGAGCCTGACGCAGTTGCCATGAGGCTGCAGAAAAGCAGCATCATTTGCTTGCTTTGCTGGCTGCCGGAGGCAGCAGTGCCTGGTGTATGGCACAGGAGAAGCTTCTTCTTCTTCTTCTTCTTCTTGGTCGTCGTTGAGGGGGATGTTGTCTGGTTCGACACCGTCGCAGTCGACGCCGCGTGCTTGGATGGTCTCGGACCAGGCTTCATTCCCCCCAACGACAAGGAATCCATATGTGCATATATATGTTCTGAACGGAGATGAGGAAGACGACCAGTGATGACTAATGAGTCGACGATCGATCCGAGCCTTGCAGTTGCACCGGCGAGGCGGCGACGTCCTTCTTGTTCTTCTTGTCTGCAGGTAAGTGTTCTTAATTTCTTATAGCCTCTACCAAGCTCCTTGCTTTTTCCAACGGACGCAGCTTAATTTGCAGATTTAGATCATGCATTAACTTGCTGCGGTATTTGAGTGGCTGTCCTTTCACATAAACCACGTACTCATTTTAGTTTGCCACTCGGTTTTCTCGGATAGCTAAGATTTTTCGTGATTGATAGGGAAATGGTAAGAGGATAGTTTTTAGGAGTAAAACGATTTGATAAATCCTGGTTTCGATTAACTAAGCAACGCTGGCAGCTCTGTTTCATGTTATTATTTAGGGGAAAACTGCAAGTTGTATGGTTTTCTTTTACACGCGACTGAGACTTATTTATCTCTCAGTCGATTTTCTGAGCCGTTGATCAAACACCTCCATAGGGCACATAAAAGATCCAACGAATATCCACATCGACTGAGAGATAAATAAGTCTCAGCCGTCTGATGAGAAGTCAGTCCCTTTTCAGTGTTGTCAATTTTCCCATCGCTCTGTTCTTTTGAGCTGATCTGAACGGCTGAACCGCTGAAATAACTTACTTTGAGAGCTTCTCAAGATAGTCTCGAGATTTGGATCCATTACGTTTTACTTTTTAAAGCGTTAGGTCCCACCATCAAAATAGCGAAAAAGGACTCAAAAAACTCAAAACATATGTATTTTTAAAATGTAGATAAGCCGTTAAGCTGTTAAGCCGTTAAGCTGAAAAGAACTGGTCATAAATCTATAGTTAGCACAGCCACTTAACATTAAATTTAATGGACAGCATCAACATGGCAATCTGGGGATTTGCTGCGACGATCGATGGGTGATTTAGCTCAGCTAGTTAATCAATCAATCCCCGATTCACGGTGCTGCATTGCATGCATGCATGCATGGGGCCATCATGCATCGCGATGATATGATCACGGGATGTAGCTTTGCCTCGGTTCTCGTGTCGTCCTCGCCACGAATCTTTCCGATGATGGCAAGGAATGGCTCCGGAGATTGCTTCTCCGGTCGCCGTCCGCACGTGCGGCTGCCAAATTAAGTTGGCAAAGTGGAGCGTGCATCTACACTTGTTGACCTGTCATTGCTGCCGACACCTGCGTTTCGGCTATAAGGCAGGCAGGTATAGTGACACTCATCATTCAACTGCATCACCATACGCCAATGCAATTATGCAAATAAATGATTAGGAAAACCCTTCGTGCACGCCTGGAGTGATTATTATTATTATTATAAAAATTAAATTGACATAAAACAGAGTTAAATGAAGCCGCAATATTAATCGTAAAATGTGAGAAAACCTCACATCAATCGAATAGGAAAAAAATTACACCATCGAACATCGTGGGTCTAAATTATAACGGCTTAGATTAAAAGTTTCAATAACAAAATAAAATAAAAACAATTTAGAAGGAGTTCATGACGAGGTTACAAAAGGAGTCTATATCATATACAAGATCTAACCGCGCAAATACACGGGACACCTTGCTCGTTGTCTAAATGAATAAGTTGATTAAAGTAAATTAAGCTAAACTTCCAAAGGTTCTTGAAACTAGTTCATTTTGCTTATATTATTATTGAGAGGTCTTTTTTTGTTGGAGTTGATCTCAAACACGTCTTCTAGACGGACTCTAATTCCTGTCTGATCGGGACACCATATCGAATTTGGTATCAGTCCCGTATTGTACTGCGCCTATAAATATGTGGAAGGGGCTAGTTGGTTACGTACATTAAAATCATATTGATTTGTTAAACCTAGCTACTCCAAACCCAATTCGATCTAGTGGCGGGCACCTGAGCTTTGGGAAGACCGTGTACTATCATTGCAGATGTCGTTCGACGAGAAGCTCAGGCTGCTACGTGACCATCATTGAGGTTATTGTTGCTACAATATGTTATCCATCATCCTCTATGGCTACCTACATCAACTCTTAGATAATCTCTAATCAAGGTTAGTGATTAATGAGTTTCGCTGTTGAGTGTGTTCATATGATTGGGCAAGGCTAATGTGATTTATGTCCCAACTGATCTACATTTTGGTTTCAGAGCAAATTGTCCTAATCCTTGAACCATAAGCTAAAACTAATCTTGATTAGTGTCCGACTAATGTTAATCATGCTCGGTTAATTATGTTTAGGATCTAATTATACGTAGATTTAACCCTAATGTTCACTGTTAGCTTCTAATAGGCTCGGAATAGTATTATTTTAGGCTTAATTGGTTTCGACAACATTGAGAAGGAAGGGAATTTTTCATGCATTAAGAACCCTAAAGCGAAAGCTCTGTTTTTCTCCAAATTTGCTCTGTTTTTCTCCAAATTTCGGCAAGCCCGAATTCCTAAAAGACCAATTAGTTTAATTTTGGCTCGGATTAGTTGCAGTTAGTTGTGAGTTTGGGATAAACGTTATGTATTGATGGGGAAAGATCCATTTGAAAGCCCAATTAAGTCTGATCGAATCAAATTACCAAATTACAAAAAACTTAAAGACCTAACTTTTGGCAAATCTTAGTCCTAAATCCATGAAATCTGGAATGAATATGCATTAGAGAGCTTCAATTTCACCCCAATATGATCAGCACCCAACAGCCCAAAAAAATCTCCAAAATCCCAAAACCCTAATTTCAAAATTCAGATGCCTAATTTTCCAAATCAGTTTAATTAGAATGTCTTTTTCATTCAGCCAGACATTAGGGTCGTTGTTGCCGACCGCTGCATTATGCTTTGCGGTTATCGTTTTGAATGCTTCCGCATAGTCGTTATGTGCCTGAGTTTCCATGCATGTGTGCGGCACTTGCGCACCTCCGTCACCCACATGCAGCCGGAAGCTGTTGCTCCACCGCCTCTCGTCGTTGCGCTTCGCTCTTCATCGCCGTTCATGCTTCTAGAGTTGTCTTCCGCCCACCACCTCGTGCAGCACAGTGGACTGACTCGACGGAGAGCCATGTGTGACATCAGAGCACCACACGCGAACTTCGATGAGGCATTTCACCACCATCGTTGCATCGGTCGCCTCTCCGCCGCACTCCCCTCTCTATACTCGCCTAGTTGCGGGGCACTAAGGGGAATGGGGCAAGGGTTCACGCGCTCGGTCGCCGTTTTTCTTAGCGTGGCGTGGGTGTGAACCATCGGATTTGTTTCAGTCACTGAAATCTTCCCACATTGTTGCGTCGTCTCCCAACTGAGAATGCGGGGTTAGTTGGGCCGCACCACCACGCATAAGTAGAGTTTGGGCTGTGTGGGCTGAGCAGCACGACATGTGCCCCGGCGTGGGTGCGCTGACTTTTGGGTCGGGTTGCTTGAGCCATTTAAACAGTGCACTTAATGTTTTTCCGCCGAATCTTTTGTTTAATTAAAGATTATGTTGATTAATGCACTATTTAAAATATTCATTTACCGAAACTAATTATGATCTTAATTTTCGGTGCTCAATTATGTCAAATTAAAATTTTCTGGTGCACTGTCTTAGCTTTTTTTTAGCAACATTGTCTTAGTTTTTGACTATGTATTAGTTTGTTGTGCTTTCTCTCGGTAAGTATTAATAATATTAAATGCCAAATTTTGATGAAAAATTATGCTTTTTTAGCTCTAATTAAGATGAAAACAAAATAAGTTTTAATTTGACATATAGCTAGTTAATGACTTATGATTATACTTCTACTAATTTACGATACATTAAACCAATAACAACAAGTATATGGTATACTAACTTGTATAATACATTAAACCAACAAGTATATGGTGTGAGAGTATATTTTACATCTAAGCACCACCCAATCTAAAGGATATTATAATCATTTCAATACGTTAAATGATATTTGCCATTCTTGCACCATCCTTTAGTCCATACCACGTCTATTGGAGTTATATGCTCGTTTCCATCCACAGGATTTCCCCGTCACTGCTCGATTTGCCGGCTCGTTTCTGGCAGCGATCCTTGCTCAGAACCCGCCCTCGGCACCGGTTAAACCACCCATGTAGCCCTTTCTGTAAGCGGACGAATACGACGCAATGGATGATTATATTGAGCCTCAGAAACGATTTATATAGAATACATATCTTAGTGGAAAAGCCTCTAACTTAGTAGACAAGAATATTCAGCTAGAGATTAGAAATGATCTCTACAAATAAGATAGTGCCAGTTTATAAATATTAAACTATCAAATATAGTGATATTATATCAATATTACTCTAACATCCCGGCGATCGTTACGCGAACACCGCGCATGCAAGACCGGGAAATAATCGACTAAAAAAAGCCAACATCCCCGCAGTTGGAGTAGGAGCATCACGTAGGCTTAGACTGGAGAAGAAGCCGACGAGAATGCTCAAATTGATGGTACACCTTGTGATGTCGATGGGGATTTTGCCAAGAGTGAGATGTCTGTGGTCGTAGTCATGAAGAGCATCGAGTTGGGGGTAGCTGATGTTGAGGTAGCCACATATGGAGCCATGGGCGCAACGATGCACCAAGACAAAGACAGTGACAATCGGGCGGTTGATGCCAAGGTTGATATAGTCGAGGTCATCGTAGACGTAGCGTCAAACAATGGTGCGCTATGGGGACAAAAGGGCATGCCGGTGGTGCCAAGAAAGGGGACTAACAGAAAATATCTGCTAGTGTATGGAGGAATGAAGTAACAACAACAGAGATAGCCTCAACGAAGGCAGAGACGTGTGGCGTAGAGAAGGAGCGCAACACGGCTGTGGCGGCACATAGGAAATGAAAGGGTAGGGCATGCAAATAAAAAATAGATTATGACACTGGCGGCATTTCAATGGTGGACAAGACAAAAAGAAGTGGTAGATAGAGACTTAATGGTGGCGACAACGACGCGTGGTGCTGAGATGGGCCGCAACTTAGCGGCAACAACACAGAGTAGAGGTGGCGATGACAGCTGTGTTCGATGCAGACGATGAAGATCTGATTTCAGTGATGAAGGCGAGAGCGCAACCATGGGCGTTGGCGCTGCTACCTAGGAAGGCAACACAACAACGACCTAGATCTCGGCGCTGCAATGACTTGTGCTCGCCGATGATGGAGCTGACACGAGGGCATCAAGCGGGTGCACGAGGACTCCGACGTCACAGCGATTGCACAGGGATGTCCAACACAGCTACGGAGGTTGCATGAGGATGTCCAATACAGCGGTGGCCAGTGGTGAGACGAAAGGAAAAGGTGCCGAAGAATTTGTCGTAGAGCGGGTGAAGTCCATAGGAGCCATCAACAAATCGGTGGGGCGACGCAAACTGTTTATGATAATGAAAACTGATTTTTTCGATCAAAGAGAATCCTGATATGAAGATGACCTGAAAAAGACAAACTGGTCTAGATTAGAGACTCTAACTACGGGCTGCACAATCCCTACGAGAGATCATGGAGATGAGATCATCTCCTAGCTCCGAGGGGCTGTATGGCAAAAGCTGTGTAGGTGGTGGCTCAGGAACAACACCGCTCTGGTATCATGTAAGAGGATGAATATGACAAAAGCGATGATTGTATTGAGCCTTAAGAATGGTTTATATAGAGTAAATAACTTAGTAGAGATTTGGTAGACAAAAAGGTCCACCTAAAGATAAAAAAATGCTCTATAGATAAATCACTGTCGGATTACAAATGCTAAACTATCAAATATTGACGGGGCCTCAAATTTGCTTACGTGTGAAACCCGTCCTGTGAAACTGTCCCTGGACCAGTACACTAGTGCCTCACATTACATAGCTGGATCATCTCATACAATCCAAAAGATCTTTATTACATTCTGGGAGTATTAACCAAGTTTTGGTACTTACTTACAACAAAGTCGACATTACGTTGTTTATATTACATCAAAAGAGTGTTTGCAAGCGAAAGCCTGATTCTAATATACATTTGAGAATCCCAGACTATGCATGTGACCCCAAATTGTAGGAGAGCCTAAGTCTGGCCAAGATCATCAAACGCTGGATCACCTTCCTCATGACAGGCATAATCACCGTCTTCATGATCTCCGTAATCTAAAAATGGTGAGTGGGTGCGAGGGTAAGTACGCAATCAAACCGCACTTACAAGTTAACACCGTCCTTAATGCATAATAATGATAAAGACCATATAGTGGAGTTGAGGTTATTTTCTTTGCAGAAAGCCAAGTTTAGAATTAACATATATGTATAAAAGCCTATACCTAACCATTTTTGAAAAGACATCCCCAAAAAGATGTCGAGGGGAGATTATATCAAAAGTTCATAAATTCATTATTCAAACCACACAAGCACCTTCTACGAATCATTCCTGTGTCCCATCTTCTTTCACCACACCATCATTTTCGGGTCGGCAATCCCCATTGCGAACCACCATCTCACCAAGTTCCCGCGAACTGGTAATCCAACCCACCCCAAAGATTGCCATTCAACGGATGGTATTGGTCCCTATAGTCCACCTTGGTAGAAAGGGTTAGATCACTACACAAGTGACGGCATAAGTCACCTTCCCCTCAGGTTGGCATAAGGCTACACAAGCCTGTTAGGTTACACAAACCAATATATGGTTACACAAACCACCAATCATGCGCTACCACGCAATGGCCACGCGTTGTGGTGTTAGGAACCAATTCTTACACAAAAAAATTGGTCAGCGACCTTCCGCTGTGCCCAACACATGAACACCCTTCCAAACGAGCCCACACTCCATCTGGTTATTCCACCTTCTCATCTTTACCTCTTACATAGGTAATTGTTATATAGATGATACTTCTGGGTCCACCCTGCCCATCACCCTTCTCTTCCATCAATCCAAGTCCCGTTTCCCGTTAACCATACATCCACATTCCATAGCTCAAACCATTAACACTTTAACACATGCAGAGCAAAATTCATCTTGATCAAGGTGTGTATTGTCATCATGTTCACCGATGAGTTTTGGCTCATTAGTGCGGGATTGGATACCCGATTAAATCTCTAAGACCTAAGCAAGTCTAAACAGGTTTTACCCAAGACTAAGGAGTCTAAACATTTTATTCAATATGTGGACAATCAAACAATCCATGATATCAAGGAGTCATGTTTGGCAAACAAATATAACAAGGATAGGGCATGATTATATCATGAATAACAAAGCAGGCAATATCCAAAACATAGTAAGCATGCAATTTTATATTTCAAACAAGATAGTTTAGTAAAACATGGGTATTAGAATGAGCTAGGGTGTTAACTCACCTTGGTGATCAGTGAAATGAACTTGACTAGCTTCCAGGAATTCTTCTTCCAAAACTGGCTCGTCTATTAGAATAGAGATGCCAGATTAATAGATATTCTAACCAAAGTACATGCGAAGATGCAAGGCTGAGTATCGATCCTAGACGATAAAGCTAGGTTTTGGGTGTCTAGGAAGATTAAGGGTGAATTTACCAAAATACCCCTAAGTACTTTCCCTTTGGAAAAATGTGAATTAGCTTTTATCTATGTCTTCTTTAATATATTCAAAGCCTCTTCTATAGTTCAATACCAAGTTTATAATTTCCCGGGGTGTAGAGTGTTCATAGGATTTTCAGTGATTTTCTAGAAATTTTTGGAGCTATTCTACTATTTTTAATAAATGGATTTGCATTTTCGGGATAACCTAAATCAATTAAATCCAGGAAAAATCCTTTGGAACAGTAACGGTCCAAGCCCATCACTGTGCGAGGCGTGTCAGCACGGCGCGGCCCAAACCAAAGACAACAAGAAGAAAGTCGAAAACGCCCGTTCGGCAAGGCTGCAAGGCACCAGCAATGACGCCGAGGGCGTAAATCCAGAAGACGCCTCCACTTAATCCGACGCGTGGGGCCAAGGGCCCACTGGCCAGCGACTCAGCATCAAACAGCCCGTGAGAACACAGAGAGGGAGAGATTGACATGCGGGTCCTAACGGGCAGAGACTCACACATGTGCTGTTGCGTGGAATGATGACGTCATGTTGACGCCATCATCTTCAACCTCTCGCCGGCGCGCGCGACCGTGAGAAAAAACCACGGCTTGCCGGCGCTAGAGTGTAAGTGCAAGTGACCTTGTGTGATTTTGGTGATTAATGACAAACACATTTAATGACAATGTTTGGTTTAACACTTATTTAATGTCACATCTCAAATATGTTTATTTCTATGAGACTAATATGTTTATTGTCAATATTGCTTTAGTCTCATCCTATTTAGATGAAAATCATATATGTCGAATGGACAAGCTATTCATTCTAAAAGGTACGTCTTATGCTAATCATTCAAATGAGACTAACACACTTGATTGCTTATTTTCGTAATCTCATTTATGCAAATAAGATGAATTGCTAATTGAGGTATGCAACTACTTTTGTGTAAGCACATGTTATTGGTTGATTAGATTTATGCTCGTCATATCTTGTCATATTTATTTGAGCATAAATATATTATGAACATGCTACTTACTCGATAAGATCTTTTATATTATTTGCCATGTATTAGTGATCATCTTAATCGGTGCACTAGATAAACTTCACCGTGTTTAAATGGCTTTGTGCATGTAAGCTTTCTATGAATATTCTCACATGCACTTAATTTAGTAAAGTTTAATCTAGATTGATTCGCAACTTCTCTCTTACTTCAAATATGAATTTGCACATATATAAGTCATGAATATATTATCTTATGCATCAATAAGTAAAGTTGTGATTATTAAATCATCTCTCTAGTGTATATAAATCACACACATATGTATCATGATGCACTTAGTAGAGACCTTTCTTGTGCCAAGTGTTTCCACTTATGTCGTGGCTCTTTACGTGAAACACTTGACACTTAATTGCTCACAAATATCAAATTGATCCATATTTATTGAGCTTTTGGACTAATGTATTTCACGAGTGATTTGGAAAGAATTAGGTCTTATAAGTTTATGTGATGACCAAGGGACGTTGAAGGATGACGGTTAAGTCGAAGTCAACAAGACGACGATGTCACCAAGAATTGAGGACTAAGTCAAGGTCGATTTGACGGGATGATCGTCAAGGAGGATGATCGAGTCAAAGTCGAATGGGACGAGAGTCTCATGAGGTGAATCAAGTCAAGGTTGACAAGACGAAGACGTTATCAATATTTAGTAAAGGTCATCATGCACAATACATCAAGAGTGCTCAAGACTAACGATATTGTTGAACCTCAAAATGAAGTAAGAAGGTTTATCCTAAACCTTGTATGGCTTTATTTACAAGTTGAGTCTAAGTATTGCCGTACTATTAAGAGGGATGCAACGTTGAATGGCTTAGATATGTCTCAGGTGCTCAAGTGATCAATCTTTGAGAGAGATCGAGGAAGAGGAGTGTTGGTGGTGTCGGAAAGTGAGGGTATTAGGTATTTTATGGTTTTCTTTGTGGTTGCTGCTCCTATCCTTTGGGATTTAGGCAGTGAGACCTTATGGGTTGTGTAGCCCTTGTTCTTAGCTTTTCGTAGAGCCCAAGATCACTGAAATCGGAGTTCGTAGTCAAAAGTTATGTCCGTTTTCATCAATAGCTGTGTGATGTGTATTGAACTATCCGATGTTGGATCAGAATGTTCCGATATGGATCGAAACTATCCGATGTTAGGTCCGATTGACCCCTCTCTGTCTCCAGTTCCAAAAATATCGGAACTATTCGATGTTGGATCGGAATGTTCAGATATGGATCGAAACTATCTGATGTTAGGTCCGATTGATCCCTCTCTGTCTCCAGCTCCAAAAATATCGGAACTATCCGATGTTGACATCGGACTATCCGATATCTGTCAGCTTCAAACGACTAGTTTCTGTGTGAGGCTATTTATTGCCTTCCTCTTCCCCACGGGCGAGGGTTGCCTTCCACACCATTTTTAGCAGAATTTCCAAGCAACCTAGGCCTTCTTGCCCTCTCCACTCTAGATCTAAGTGATCCTCTTTGTGAGAAGAGTGGGGAGAGGGTGTGGGTGCTGAGTGAGAAGAAGTCGATCTTTGAGCACTTGAGTTTATCTCCGAGTTCGTTTTTTATGTGCATTTGTTACTCTTGGAGGTTGAGGACTCCTAGACGGTTAGGAGTCGACCACGAGCCACCAGTGCTTTGTGTGGTGAGCCGTGCAAGTTTATGAAGACCGATTCCGCCTCCAGAAGGGAAGGAATCAAGGAGTAAAAACCTGGGGATCTTGGTGCGACCTCGGTGAGGGAAAGGGTTGAAAGAGACCCGGGCTTAAGTGTGACCGAGCCTACCTCAACGGAGACGTAGGATCCCCTCAAGGATCCGAACTTCGGGAACAAATCTTCGAGTCTCCACTTCACTCTTGGTTTCCCCTTTCCCTCTAACTTGATTTACTTTGATTCGTGGTTATATTTGTTGTTGGCTAGCACCCTCGTGTGCTATCTCTCTCTTGTGTTGTGGATTTGATTTTGGTGCGGGTCGTATCTTTGATTTGGGTTGGATTCTCAAAAACCCTAAATCTGTAGATATTGGATAGTCTGATATAATATCAGATAGTTCGATCCATATCGGACTATCCGATATCAACATCAGAACATCCGATATCATTTTCCACTGTGCTTTAAAGGGTTGAAAATTTGTAACGCCAATTCACCCCCCTCTAGGCAACATTCCGATCCTTCAATAGAGATTTTGCCATTGGGTGTAGATGCTACCTACGGGCTTAGGAAGACAACGCATATCTAATGATGCCCATGGCACGACCAACGGTGATCGGACGCAGCGGCGCCATTGCCGGCGGCGGCGAAGTGGTTCGGCATCAAACGGCGGCGGCACTATCATATGTTTCCGGCTAAATTAAAGAGAGAGGAAGCTTCGGGGAGGCAAGAGCGTGCTTACGATGGCCTTGGAACGGAAGAATCGTGGCCAAATCGGCTTGACGGCGTGCGACCCCGAAACGACGCCAAGCAGGGCAACGACGGCGAACAAGCTCCGGCGAGGCACTGTCCAAATTAGTTGAGGGGAAATGGAGAGGAGTTAGAGTAGGTCCTACAGACGGGGGGATAGGATTGAATTGTACCGTAGAGAGAGAGCGACCGGTTTGGCTTGGCTTAGCTCCGACAAGCGATTCCGGCCAATGTGGCTGCTCCGGCGGCGTCGGCGTTGCATAGCGAAGCACCGGGAGGCACCGTGGACGACAGAGAGTAGGCAGAGATGCTCGAGAGTGAAGGAAATGGAGGGAAAGGGAAAAAACCGAGGCGGCGACGGTATTTTATACCAGCGGGGACGGAGAGACCGAGGCCCGGCGGTGCCAGCAAGGCGAGCTCGAGCGGTGGCATGCTAGGTGTCGTCGCGAGCTTGAGCCAGCACCTTGCATGTCCTCGGGCGCTCGACACCGAGGCAGGGAGAGAGAGGGAGGCGGTGAGCGGCGCCGGGTGAGAGAGAGAAAGCGGCGGGAGAGAGAGAACTAGAGAGAGAAGAGAGTGGAATGGGCCAAGTATTGGCCTAAGATCAGCCCAGTTGGAGCCGAACCTGTGAATAGCTTTGGAATTTGATTTTTAACCTAATTTGCTTAGGAATATTTTTGAATTCTAATGAATTTGATCAATTTGAAACTTGGCTCAATTTTTTGGTGTTACAAATATACATATATTTATACCGTGACACTTCCCATGACCCGCTCGGCCATAGTCGCTCGGCGCCAGGCCGACATTTACTTGATAACTCGTTAAACAACATTTGATAACTCGTCAAACAACATTTGATCGAAATAGCACATCAAAACTCCATAATTAACCAGTATGCTAGTTGTTGATCGGAATGGCATATTACAACTCCATAACTAATGGACAAGGGATCAATAGTATTCATATACTACCCTTTTGCAGTATAAATTATACCACCCAAATATCAATCGTTATTTTGTCCTACGTATATTATACTATCGAGGCTAACAAGATTCATATCAAAAACTCCTAACAAATCTAAACCGTTAGATAAGAAAGAGTGGATGGTTCATATTATATCAATTTAATGTACCGTAAAAAACTTAAATTCTAATGCCACGTGCATACTGAGAACGACTCGTGGCTCACCTAGGGGTGGAAACGAGCTGAGTCTGGCTCGGACGAGCTCGGTCAAAAACGAGCCGAGCCAAATGGCAAGCCCCAAAAGTAGGCTCGGCTCGAGCCCGATAACACCTCCGAGCCTAGCAAGCCTGTCCGAGCTGAGCCACGAGCCAAAGGCGTTTTTACGTTCAAAAGGTGCCAACGAGTCGAGCCAGACCAGACTCGGTTAGAAACGACCCGATATTTTACCGAGCCCCAAAAGTGGGCTCGGCTCGAGCCTCGAGCTCGGTAACACCTCCGAGCTGACCCGAGCTTGTCCGAGCCGAGCCACGAGCAGCAAGCTATTTTTCCAGCCCTAGGCTCACCTCGGTTGTATATACGAGGCAACAACACATGCACTAATATAATCTGGTGAGCTCATCGTCAGACTTCGATCTAGCAATGCTAATCACACATTCACACTAGAATTATGTGAAGATAATGTAGTCAAGGCATACCCCTAAGATTAGTGTAAATCTTCAATTAATATGCCATACCAAGATTTGGTTAGTAGCTCATACTAATTATTCTAAAAAAACTCATACTAATTAATTTATGTGATCAAGTACAAGGACAGTCAAGGGTGAAGATGATATGTTTTTTTTTTTGGATTATTCTAGCCAATCGTTCCATTTCACTGGACAGTGAGGATGGAAACCGACACAAATAACTCTCTCTCTCTCTCTCTCTCTCTCTCTCGGAGGGGTACACCTGGCCTGATCCTATTGGATAATAATGCTTTGGTGCCTGTTGGCATAATTAGTTTTGCCATCTTCTGACTCCATGATTATATCAACGAGTCAAAGCTCGAAAAGGGATTAATATCATCACATCATACTATAGGGGATGCAAAGTGGCAAGCATGAAAGAAAAAAAAAAGATGACATGCTAAAGCATGGTATTGGTCTCTAGTCATGGTTGATCAAGAAAGTGATGTGAAAGACCAGCAGTATGCATGCATGATGCTGTGCCATGACTGTGTAGAACTGGGAATGATTCCAAGGCCCATTTCCCTTCTAAGCTTTTTGACTTGAACCTTGTGGCCTTGTGGGGATGGCTTATGAAAGATGCTAATGATCATATTATTATCCTTAGTTATGATTAACTGCTCTTTCCTGGCTTGACTAGTTATTCATAACTTTATTTAATCCAGCATTTCCATAACTTTTATCCAGGTCGCATCAATCCATGATACTACCCTATAACCTCTGTTTGCATTTCCAAAATAGCAAAGTAAAAGATTCTAGCTTGAGCATATACAGTACGGCAGTGTTAGAATTGTTGGGCCTAGCCCATTCAATATCTAAATAATTCCTGAAAAATCTCAAAGGCCCATGTATGCATGAGGCATGTGAAATTTCTTTAGTACCATATTGCTAGTGGGAGGAGTGGAGGACATGCTTAAATAGTGGAGCTTGCTCCCTTCCACTAGAGAATGTGATGGGAGAGAGAAATAGAGAATCACACGCCTTCGCCTCGCCGGGCTCGGGTCGGGCAAGCAAGACGCACCTGCGTGAATGGTCCGCGAAACCGGACCTCGTGCTTGCGCAGACGCAGCCGCCTGGCTCGCTCGGGCGGGGACGGACGCGCGACGGCACTGCGTGAATGGTCCGCCGAAACCAACCTCGTGCTTTTGCGCAGACGCAGGCTCGGGCTCGGGCTCGGGCTCGGGCTCGGGCTCGGGCTCGGGCTCGGGCCGGGGCGTGCGCACGGCACCTGCGTGAATGGTCCGCCGAAACCGGACCCTCGTGCTTGCGCAGACGCAGCCTCCTTTTGCAGCCGCTTAGGTTCTTCCCCATCCCGTGCACCGCCGTTCGGGAGAGCAGGTCTTCGGAACCGATCGCCCTCGAGCTCCTGCACCGGGTAAGGCGAATCAGGTTTTTGGGAAGCGCTCGGCGCGACTGCTCGCCCTCGAGCTCCTGCACCGGGTAAGGCGAATCAGGTTTTTGGGAAGCGCTGGCCGATCGCCGCCTCGAGCTCCCTGCACCGTAAGGCGAATCGGGTTTTGGGAAGCGCTTCACGATCGCCGCTATTTTCTTCTTCGCTTCATGAGGACTTCTTCCACTACGCCGTCGCGATCTGCGTCGGCACCACCTTCTCCAACACGGCGTCGATTCGGAGAACAGAACCTGACCTCGCCGCAACTCGTGACGTCTGACAAATGACGACGACCAAGTCCGAGAAGTCATCTCCTTCATGAGTTCACCGAGAGATATACGTGTATTTCTTCTGCACGTGTATCTAGGTTGTGCTTCTGTGGTTTCAACCTGTTTTATCTATCTCTCAGACGTTGTGTGTGTTATATCTCTTGATTAAAATAAACCTGAAAGTGCTAATTATTCCAACAATCCAAAAACCTGACTATTAGGCACTTTGGTTTATCGATGGCTCGTGTTGCTGATGCTCTGAAACCGGAGAAATTCGGTGGAGTAAATTACAAGAGATGGCAAGTAAAGGTGCAGCTGTGGCTGACAGCTATGAACGTGTACTGGGTAAAGGATGGCAAACCAGAGGGAACCCTAACTCCTGAAAAGGAGAAAGAGTTCCAGGAGGCCACCATACTTTTCCGAGGTGCAGTTCTTAGTGTGCTTTCTGACCGTCTGTGTGATGTGTATATGACCATCACAGACGCGAAGGAGATCTGGGATGCGCTGAATAATAAATTCGGTGCATCTGACGCTGGCAGTGAACTGTATGTCATGGAGCAGTACCACGACTTCAAGATGGTTGATAACCGTTCTGTTGTCGAACAGGCTCATGAGATACTGGTCATTGTGAGAGAACTCGAACTACATAAGAGACAAGAGATCTCCGTTGAGGGGTTGATCGCGTCTCTAGATGTTGAAGAGAAAGCTCGGGCTAAAGATGCACCTGGGAAAGGAGTCGAGGGACAGTCCAGCGCCAATGTTGTCCAAATGAACATGGCAAGAACAAAGGAAGAATAAAATCAAGCAAACCACTCGCATTCAAGAAGAAGTTGAACAAGGATGAGATGCCTTGCTGGATTCGCGGTGAGGTTGGGCACTGGGCTAAGAAGTGTCCAAACCGCAAAGACAAAAAGGGTAATCTGGCGGACTTCAAAGTCATCAATGTAACCATTGGCGACATCGTGAGGGAACCGATGGGTATGTTTACCCATCGTTTTTCGGTGAATCGGTCCACCGATTGGTGGATTGATCTTGGGGCTAATGTGCATGTGTGTTCTAACGTTTCAATGTTCACTTCTTATCGCAAAGCGTACTGTTCAGCTGTTTTGATGGGTGTGACGACACAAATTCATTTGGCGAAGCGCTTCTTGAGGCGTGCGATGTATTTGTCAAAATACACAAAAGAAAAGGGGACAAGGGTGTTTATATTTCATCGTCACAATGAAGTACAACTCCTTGTTGATATTGCGCACCATAGCCAGGTTGGCTAGACATCTGTAGCCTGGTAGGCTAGACTTCTTGTTCAAGTGATCGTCGGATTCTGAATCCCGGGACCTCGGAAGGACATCCGGTTAATTACATCCGCAAGCCAGCTTGCGGAACACCTCCGATTAAGCTGCTGGGGCTGTCTTCTTCTTCTCTTTGCGTTGTGGTTTACCGTGCATGTTGGTGGATGGTGGATTGATTGGCGACGGCAGAATACATGGGGTAACCAGGGCCCATGTAATGCCTAGCATGTACCGTTGACATTTGGCTATGCTCGTCAGGTGTCGCTTGAACTTATCCTTGTCAAGCTTCACGTTGGAGTAGTTGAACTTGGGGGAATGCACGGTTAGCACTCGGCTTAGAGTTGAAGTTGACGGCTTCGCTGCGTCATCGGGGATGTTCTCGCTTGTTGGCTTTTGGAATTGTCGTTGACGAGTCTTGATCACCGGAGTTAACATAGTTGGGATTGAGACCCTCCTTAACGGTATATTCTCGTCAGGAGCGTTGGTCGGCACTATGGAACTGGGATCTCCACAGTATCCTTGATGGAATGTTCATCATCGGGAGGAGTTGATAATATCGTGGAATTGGGACATCCACGATATCGTTGATGGAATGTTCATCATCGGAAGAGCGTTGGTGAAGATCTCCTTAACGGAATGTTCGTCGCTAGGAGAATTGGTCAGTACCGTGGAACTGGGATCTCCTCGGTACTTTTGATGGAATATTCATCATCGTCTTGATATTTATTAGAGCTTCTTCCTCCCAGCGGAAAGTCCATCGATAGAGGTATGTCGATACCGTAGAATTGAGATCTCCACGATCTCGTTGGCCTTCGTGGTCTTGTTCGCCTTTGGGGCGGGCTCATCTCGAACGGATCATACACCAAGACCGTGGAATTGGGATCTCCACGACGCCATTGGCCTTCAGGGACTTGTTTGCCTTCGGGGCCAGGATCATTGGAACGAACGGTATTCCATTATAGTCGATGTAAAAGACCGTAGCGCGCGCCGCATCGTGGATATGAGCGGCCAAGTCGGGCCGTCATGCCATCGTAGCCGCCATACCGAGCCAAGTTAGAGCGTCCATCGGCCTTCTTGCCGCCACCGCTGGTGTTCGAAGATGGAGGGTGGCGTTGGGAGATGGATGCCGATGCTTGCCGCCGTGCGTGTTGTCGGGCCATCTTCGCCGTGGAGTGCGCCGTCGTCGGTTGGAGCCGTCTACTGGAGATGGTAGGAGCCGTCTTGCCGCCAGAGATGCCATGCCACGGAGGTGGAAGGGCCACGCCACCGCCAGAGATGACGCGCCATCGATGCCGTCTTTGAGAAGACCAGGCCGGTCGTCATCGAGTGCGTATGTGGAGAAGAGTCCGGGAACCGCCGTTCATGCCAGATTAGGTTTCCATCGTTATAGATCGGAGAGCCGGCCGCCACGGCTCTGGATGCCACCACGTCGCCGTCGGAGTGAGGAAGATGGGCGTTGCTGCTCGTCGCTTGAGGGGAGCCGTGGGAAGGAGGGCCGAAGGGCGTCGCTGTGGTTGCTGCTTAGGGGGGAGCTCTGAGCCACCCATCGCCATCCTCGCAGATCAAAATCAGGGGCACGCCGGCCACCTATATGCCGACGGGAGAAGGCGATTCGGCCGGCGCCGTTGGCTTGAGGTCGGGGGAGCTCGTCGCCACCCATGCGCCGGATCGGGGAGCACATTGCCACCCATATCTGCGTGATTGACTTGGATCGGGAGCACATTGCCACCCAAACACACGCCGCCGCCGAGGACCGGATCGGTGAGCTAAATGCCGCCACCATGCGCCAGATCGGGGGAGCACATCGCCACCCTGTTGGATCGAGAGCACATCGCCACCCATACTGTTGGAGAAGATGATCCGCCGCCTTTGCCAATTGGGATCGGAGAGCTGCCGCCACCCATACGCTGGAGAAGATGATCCCGCCGCCTTTGCCAATTGGGATCGGGGGAGCTCGTCGCCACCCATGCGCGGTGAATCGTCGCTTGAGCAAATCACGGACGGGGGAGCACGGCTGCCACCCATGTATGCCGCTGCTGTCCGTCTTGGGCGTCGCCACGGCCGTGGAGTCAGGACACGCCGTTGTCATGGGCGTTGGGTGGAGCATGGGACGGCGCCATGGAGGAGATCGGGGATGCGTCGTCAGGGCCGCCGTTGTGCTTGACCAGAGAAGACCACGCCGTTAGATCTGGGCGTCGCTGCGTTGATGAAGGGAGCGGCGCCGTCATTGGAGGTGGACTCGGGGTCGCCGTGCCGCTGTTGCCTGCTTGTTGGGAAAGAGGAGCACGGCACCGCCGCCGTGTGCGAGGAAGATGGCCGGGCAGTGCAGATCGGGGCCAGGGCGGCGTGCCGGTGCGCAGTGGAGGAGGACGCGGGTAGCGCGCCGGCCGCGAAGGAGGTCAGGGCGACGCGGCGCGCAGGGGCGGCGTCGATCCGAAGGGGGCGGAGGAGATGGCGCCGGGGCGGCGTTGTTCCGGAGGCAGGGCGCGGTGCAGATCAGGGCCGGGGCAGCGTCTGGTGCTGAGGAGGAGACGGCGCCGGCGCAGCGGGCGGCGTCGGCCGTGGGGAGACGGGGCGGCGCGCCGGCAGTGGAGGCCGAGGGCGGCGCCGGCTGTGGGCGGCGCGGTGGAGGACGTCGTCGGCGTCGGAGGAGGACGAGGCCGGGGCGGCGCCGGGCGTGGCCAGGGCGAGGACGCGGGCGCCGGCGCGGATCGAGGCAGCGCCGGTGTTGACGATGACGGGGCGGCGTCGGACGTGGCTGGGGCGCGCCGGGCGTGGACGGGGCCGGGACAGCGCCGGACGCGGAGGAGATGGGGGCGGCGCGCCGGCCGCCCCCACCTGGCGCCTGTGCCCTGGAGAGAGAGAGAGAGAGAGAGCCGAGAGTGAAGAGAGAGATGGGGAGGGGGCGGCGCCGCCAGGAGCAGAGGAGGGACGAGCCCGAAGGCTAGGGCGCCGGCCCCCTCTTTCTCTTTTCTTTTCCTTTTTTTTTTTTAACCTTTTCTTCTTACAGCCGCCGGCCACTATTTTCTCCTCTCGTATGTGATTAGGGTTGATCCCCTTTTATAGCCGGTAATTAGGTTTTGTCAATAATGGGCCAAACTTGGGCCAGGCTGATTCCAGGCCGGATTGACCAAGAAAATTATTAATAAATAATTGAGGGTGTGAATCGATCGACGTCATGAATTTTTATTTCTCGTCAAACAACGGAACGGGTCCAATGCTTACATTCTTGGTGTTGCACGATAGATCTGAAGTTTACTTGGAGAAGATCGTGCAATGAAGAACGTCTGACATGTCCCTCAATCAATAAGAACACAGTCGGTGGTCCTTCTCTGAGAGATAGGTTTAAAGTGGTGTTTGAGTCCAATAAGGTAGTCTTGTCGAAACATGGTTTGTTTATTGGCAAAGACTATGAGTCGCGAGGCTTATTCGCTTTTCCTTTTCGATAATTGTCATAAAGTTATGAATCATATTTGTGATCATGCTATTGAGAGTGAGGTGATGTTTGGCACTCACGTTTATGTCATGTTAATTTTGGTTCTATGTCTCGGCTTATAGTATGGGTTTAATCCTAAATTTTCCTTGTCAAAGGTTCTAAGTGCGGACTTGTGTGCAATCAAAGCAACCTCGTAAGCCTCATAAGGCCGCCGGGAGAGAAATTTGGCACCTCTAGAGCTCATACATTCTGATATTTGTGAGATGAATGGTGTGTTGACAAAAGGTGGAAAGAGATATTTCATGACTCTGATTGATGATACTTCTAGATATTGCTATGTGTATCTGTTGAAAACTAAAGACGAGGCTCTAGACTTCTTTAAAATCTATAAGGCTGAGGTTGAAAACCAGTTAGACAGGAAAATCAAGAGACTTAGGTCGGATCGTGGTGGAGAGTATTTCTCTAGTGAGTTCGACTTATTACGTGCGGAAAATGGAATTATTCATGAGAGGGCGTCTCCTATTCGCCCCAATCAAGCGGGGTGGTGAAAGAAAGAACCGCACTCTAAGCGATTTGGTGAATGCCATGTTAGACACCGTGGGTTTATCTAAGGCATGGTGGGGGAGGCCGTGTTGATTGCATGTCATGTCTGAATAAAGTCCTCGCAAAGAATAAGGAAAACCCCATATGAAATATGGAAGGGGAGAAAGCCATCACTCTCTTATCTGCGCACTTGGGGTTGTTTGGCGAAAGTCAATGCGCCAATCACAAAGAAGCGCAAGCTTGGGTCTAAGACAGTAGATTGTGTCCATCTGGGTTATGCTCCTCGTAGCGTTGGTAGTAGATTTTTAGTGATAACATCTGAGGTGTCTGACATGTCTGTTGGCACGATCATGGAGTCTAATGATGCTACTTTCTTTGAGAACATCTTTCCTATGAAAATTGAGCATAGCAGTTTTGGTAAAACTAGTGAGATAATTCCCGAACCTTCTACTCGAATTGAATATCCTGAACCAACACCTGAGGAAAATCCTGAGGAGGATGACAGTGAGGCTCCGAGGAGGAGCAAGAGACAGAGGATTGCAAAATCCTTTGGTGATGATTTCACTGTGTACCTCGTGGATGATACTCCCACGTCGATTTCAGAAGCGTTTGCATCCCCTGATACAGACTACTGGAAAGAGGCGGTTCGTAGTGAGATGGATTCCATTCTTGCGAATCAGACTTGGGAACTCACAGAACTACCTTATAGTTGCAAACCTGTAGGGTGTAAATGGATATTTAAGAAGAAACTTAGGCCTGATGGTACTATTGAAAAGTATAAGGCTCGGCTTGTGGCCAAGGGTTATACCCAAAAAGAAGGCGAAGATTTCTTTGATACATATTCACCCGTGGCTAGATTGACCACAATTCGTGTACTAATTTCCTTGGCTACCTCACATGGTCTTATTGTTCATCAAATGGACGTTAAGACAGTTTTCCTAAATGGAGAGTTGGATGAGGAGATCTATATGGATCAGCCTGATGGATTTGTTGTAGAAGGTCAAGAAGGCAAGGTGTGTAGGTTATTGAAATCTTTGTATGGCCTGAAACAAGCTCCTAAGCAATGGCATGAGAAGTTCGACAGAACTTTTACTTCTGCGGGCTTTGTCGTGAATGAGGCCGATAAATATGTATATTATCGGTATAGTGGGGGCTGTATGCTATTCGTGTCTCTATGTGGATGACATATTAATTTTTGGGACAAGTCTTGATGTGGTTCACGAGGTCAAGTCTTTCTTGTCTCAAAATTTTGATATTAAAAAGATCTAGGAGAGGCTGATGTAATCTTGAACATCAAGCTACTGAAGGGTGAGAATGGAATCACTTTGACACAATCCCATTATGTGGAAAAGGTTTTGAATCGCTTTGGCTTTGCTGATTGCAAAACTTCTCCAACACCCTATGATCCTAGCATTGTGCTTGAAAGAACAAGAGAATTGTTAGAGATCGAGTTGACTTACTCTCAAATCATCGGTCACTTATGTACCTAGCTAGCGCTACAAGGCCGGACATCTCGTTTCTTTGTTAGCAAGTTGAGCCGGTTTACTTCTAATCAGGGAGATGATCATTGGCGAGCACTCGAAAAGGTAATGCGCTACTTGAGAGGTACTACAAACTTTGGCTTGCACTATACGGGTTACCCAATATTTGGAAGGGTATAGTGATTTCAATTGGATATCGACGATGAGATAAAGGCCACAAGTGGATATGTGTTCACTCATGGTGACGGAGCGCCTCGTGGAGGTCTTGCAAGCAGACTATCTTGACACGCTCAACAATGGAAGCGAAATTGATTGCTTTGGACACGACCTTGTTGAAGCGAATGGTTGCGTGAACTCTTGATGGATCTTCCGGTGGTTGAAAAGCCGATTCCGGCTATCCTTATGAACTGTGATAATCAAACAGTGATTGTCAAGGTAAACAATTCTAAGGACAACGTGAAGTCCTCAAGACATGTGAAAAGACGACTGAAGTCTGTCAGGAAATTGAGAAACTCCGGAGTGATAGCGTTGGATTATATCCAAACGGCTAAAAACCTGGCAGATCCTTTTACAAAGGGTTTATCACGGTGTGTGATAGACAATGCATCAAGGGCATCGAGGGAACTGGGTATGAGACCCACGTGAGTTACACCATAGCGGTAACCTAGCCTATGTGATCGGAGATCCCGTGAATTAGGTCCTGGGGAAAACAAGCTATTGGTTAGCTGGATGAGAATATAACCTAACCCATTCCATGTGAGATGCAATACTCTCGAAATCTGTATGGCAGGTTGGCATTTGCCTTAATGTTGTTCTGTTGGCTTTAATTAGCGAAGATGTCATCCTCAGAGCATCTTGAAAGAACACACCTATATGAGCCCATTGTTGGAAGTCATGATCTATGAGACTTGGGTAATCTCTAGTAAACTCATGAAGGGACCATGGAGTACGACTTATATGCTCCACCCGCGGGGTAGCCTATTGGCAGCCAAGTATCAGTTGGCTTTGAGTGAAACTTGTTCACACAAAACTTGCAATTCAAGGCGTAGTCCATTGTCCAAGTTGTGAATGAATGTAGCTTAAATGTCTAGGTGCAATTCAAGGCATAGTCCATTGTCACCGAAACACTGGTATATAAACAGTTTTGGGAACAGGCAAACTTGATGGGACTTTGAGATCTGGTGGGGGATTGTTAGAATTGTTGGGCCTAGCCCATTCAATATCTAAATAATTTCTGAAAAATCTCAAAGGCCCATGTATGCATGAGGCATGTGAAATTTCTTTAGTACCATATTGCTAGTGGGAGGAGTGGAGGACATGCTTAAATAGTGGAGCTTGCTCCCTCCCACTAGAGAATGTGATGGAGAGAGAAATAGAGAATCCTGCCAGGCCGCCTCGTCTCGCCGGGGCGGGGCCGGGCCGGGCGGGCAGGCGGCAGGCGGCAAGACGGCACTGCGTGAATGGTCCGCCGGACCCTCGTGCTTCTTGCGCAGACGCACCTCCTTTTGCGCTTTTATTTCTTTTGCTCTCCGGATTTTGCGGGACGAGATATGGAATATACAAATCGTGTTGGACTCGGTCGCGGCCCGTTTAGCGATCCGTTTGCCTCACGTGTTTGCTATATAAATCCGCCGCCGCACCAATCGAGAGATCGATCAGATCGACCTAGGGTTTGCCACCTCCCTCCGCGCCGCCGCGCGGTTCTTCCCCCGTCCGTGCGGCGTGCACCGCCGTTCGGGAGAGCGGGTCTCGGAACCGATCGCCCTCGAGCTCTGCACGGGTAGGGCGAATCAGGTTTTAGGAAGCGCTCGGCGCCTTGCTCCGCTTTCTTCTTCGCTTGCGAGGACTTCTTCTACTACGCCGTCGCGATCTGCGTCGGCACCACCTTCTCCAACACGGCGTCGATTCGGAGAACCGTAACCGGACCTCGCCGCAACTCGACTGCACGTCTGGCGCAGCGACCAAGTCGATAAGTCATCTCCTTAGCGAGTTCACGAGAGAGATATCGTGTATTTCTTACGCACGTGTATCTAGGTTGTGCTTCGTGGTTTCAACCTGTTTTATCTATCTCTCAGACGTTGTGTGTGTTATATCTCTTGATTAAAATAAACCTGAAAGTGCTAATTATTCCAACAGACACCATCCACCAAAGAAGTCTCTGAAGACCCTGAGCGTCTGAAGAGAGCCTCCACCATAATACTAGTAGTGTGTAATTACCCAACAAAAACAGGAACAGTCTGCATTCTCTGCTGCCAATACAACTACACAAGTATTGCAGTTCACTCCGCACTGATGGCTTGAGAGAAATGTTCATGCATGGTGAACAGGGCAAAATGTTACCTGCTGCTCTCTTCTTCTAGTTTAGTTGTCTTTTTTTTCGCAATTGCGATTTTGCAGGCAGCTGCAATTAGCCAAAACGTGCAGACGCAAAACATTCTACTTTCTTTCTACTGTTTTTCCACATTTGCATTTGTGAAAGAAACACTTCGTGATAGTGGAATTTTTTGCGCGAGGTTGATTTTTGTATAGATATATTTTGTTTTATGTTTATTATAGATTTATTTTGTTTTATGTTTATTATAGATTTCTTTTATTTTTTGTATATTATAAATTTTATTTTGTTTTATGTTTTTCACGTCGAGAATTTTTTGCTCGTATAATTTGCAAATCGTGCAGGGGCAGAAAATTTCACTAATTTTCTACTGTTTTTCCACATTTCCAATATTGAAAAAAATATTTTGCGATAGTGGAATTTTTTTGTGTGAGGTCTGCACGTGACGGCGTGTTCTCCGCTCAACCACCGCGGATCACACCCCTGGTCAGATTTTTATTCTGCTAGCCAACTCGATCAAGCTCGGTTCGATTTGAGCGTCGGGCACAACAAGGAGCGACTTCAGATTTACCAGTTCGGACCCCTCGCGGGTAATAGTCCTACTCCTGCTGAGCCTTAGCTCTTTTTCGATTGTGGTTGAATGGGAATGTGTTTCTGTGGTGCTTGTGAAGCTGCGTGTGTTGGAACCTATGCTTGTACAACGTACCCCCTTCTCTCTCTCCTCTCCTTTTATACAAGCTTTGGGGTGGCGGAGAGAGCCGAGGGGGTAGGCGATCTGATACTCAAGATAATCGACACGACACGTATTTAAGAGAAGAGGCAACGTGCAGCGCTTCCACGCCCGCAGCAGCTCGCCTCGCGTGCCGCCAAGTGGCCTCGACCCGCGATCCTGCTTGGTGAGTCTGCGGATGGGGCCTACTGCTCCTCCGACGCAGGCGGCCTCTCAAGCAAACCTTCTCTCTCACGGGTCAATTCTTACGCGCCACAGTGGCGGCCGCTCGGACACGCAACGGTCATCGATGGCGGTAATCATTTCTTCTTGTCTATCCGCGCGTGATGTCGCATTAAATGCGCCGTCCTCAGAAGAAGAGGGAGCCTTCGTCCAAGACTCATACGCAACATTCCGCAGCGGGCCCCACGGCGTGTGGGACCCTCGCTGGTCTTGAGAGGGGCTCGCCCGCGCATCCTTTGGCGGCGTGGGGCCTCGCCTGGTCTCGAAGGGGCTCGCCACGCCCCGCTTTGGCGCGTGGGGCCCGCCTCGTCTTCGAGAGGGCTCGCCACGCACCCGCCGCGCGTGGGGCCTCGCCTGCGTCTTGAAGGGCTCGCCACGGCTGAGGCATGATCGCCCACTTTGGCGTGGGGCCTTCTTGGCCTCGGGGCTCTCCCAGCATGGCTGGGGCCTTGCTCGCCCCGACGCGTGGGGCCCTCTTGGCCTCGAGGGGCTCGCCACGTTGAGGGCCTTGCTTTCGCCCCCGACGCGTGGGGCCCTCTTGGCCTCTCGGGACTCTTTGTACCCGGTATTTATTACAACCGCAGTAGCCGGGTCCACCATGATCTGTGAACCGTCAGCAGACACTTTCCGTTTCTTGTGCGGCGGGAGGCAGAATCGTGGGGACCCACCACTGCTGGCCGGCCAGACGCTGATTTTCCATCGCACACGATCTTTCTTGGGGAACTACGCCGCCTTCGCTGGGAAACCAAAACGCTGGTAATGATGGGCGCGCTGCGTGGGGCGGAATCAAACCGTCGTGCTCGCGCCACGCCTATAAATACTTCTCTGTGGCTGCAATAGTCCTTCCGCGACGCTAAGTCTTCAAGCGCCAATTGCCTCCTTGGCTGCCACCACAGGCCTTCTTTCTCTTCGCCAACTTCTCGCGCTTTCCGATGGCGCCCAAGCGCAACAAGGATCGCCGCGAAGCGCGCCGTCGCTGGGCAGGTTTTCACCACCGCCCGCCGACGAAGACTTCGGAGGCGGCTTCAAGTGTTCGTGCCGTAACCGCCGCCCGGTTCCGCTCTGGCACCATGGCGCCGAGCCCTCGCGACGGGAGATTATCACCTTCGTCTGGCGGCGTAATGGCGGGCTCATCCCGCCGTACTCTGAATTTTTCTTGGGGTGCTCGCTTTCACGAGATCGAGCGGTGCACCTTTCCCCAATTCCATCATTCGCGGCCGCCATCTTCGTCCACCTCTGCGAGATGTTCGTGGGGCGATGCCAAGCCTCCCACTCTGGCGCCCGACTCTTCGTCTTGCACGCGAGGCCGCGCCGTCGCGAGGCCTTCGAGGCTGCTACTTCACGCCTTCCATGAAACCACCGCCTTCATCCTGTTGCGTCCAAGTCCAAGCGGAAGGGCGGCACCGACAATGGTCATGCGTGGAGGACTCGGCGAGCTGCGGCGATCTTTCTCTTCTGAGGGTCCCTGAGCCCCATGGCCAGGGGCTTCGCCCGACGATTCAGCGGAGTGGGGTTGATCTTGGCGCGCGTCGTCGATCTTCGCCGCCAGCGGGCTCACCGGAACCCTCGTCGGCGGATTTTTTGCGGCGCCGACTACTGCCCGCTCCGCATGAGGACTCGCCCTTTGGATGTACTATGGCGACAACGATGGAGTCGCGTCGCCCTCGGCGGTGAAGTGCTCTTTTAGTCTTTTGGGTCTCATCTTTCTTGGAATCTTTTGCTTGCCGACCTTACGGCTTCCTTTCTTGCTCGCCCCGCCGAGAAGCGTGCGGATGATGTGCTCGGGGCCGGTGGCGGAGACTCTTGGCCCCTGTCAGCGACACTTGGCGCTGCGACATCCTCCCTATCGATGGGATCCACGGAGGCGCAACCAACACTGCGTCTGCTGCCGCCCATGGAGGTCTCGGTCCCTACGGTCCAAGTGGCAGGGGGCCCTACAGATCCGCGATCCGCCTCGGCGACCGCCCAAGCCTCCACGGCCGCGCTACCTCTGCCGTGGCGGCCGACTCGACAGCGCTTCCGGGAAGCGCCGCCTCATCTCGCCGTGGGCGGCAGCGAAGAGGAGGCGGCGAGTCAAGAGGGCTCGCCCGCCAATCTGAGCTTCGCCGCCACCGCCCCCTCGTGAGAGTCTCTTTATTACCGCCGCCGCCACGGGCGAGGCCGGCGACTCAGAGGCTGGTGCCGCTGCGCCGGTTTCTTCCGCTCCTTCGCCGACACTTCTGCGCGGCGCTTGCCTTGGCTGTGCCGGCCTCATTGCCGCTGATGCTTCTGCCGGCACCACTCGCGCCCATGGCCGCCCGACAGCGGTGACCACGACCGCGTCACCACCGCCTCGCAATCATGCGACTTGGCGCTCCCCTTCGACTTTCGCTTTCGGCGCGCCACTTCGGGTTCAGCTTTCCTGCGCTTCGCACATTTCGCGATTAGGGTTAGCATGCTACGTTTTGCATACGAACCTGTTTGTCCTTCTTGGAATAGAGGCGGACTGGCTGAGGCGTCGAGCTCGCTCTGCAGCGCCTCCCACCCGCCCCACACGCCTCCGCTCCTTGACGGAGGCGCTTCTGTGGCGGAGAGATTCGCCGGCGCTTGCCGAGAACCCTCGCCCGCCGCGTCGTTGGCGCCGCGCCATCTCGGCCGTGACGGCGGCGTGGGTGCTCCCGGTAACCGCACCCTCTCCGCTTTTTGGGCAGCGGGAGAAGCCCTTGCTTTGGCGGGCGATCCGGCCGGCAGCCGCTGGCGGGCCCTTAGCCAAGAAACCGCCCTTGAAGGAGGCGATGACCCGCGAGTGCAGCGTAAACGCGCCGCAGCCTTGGCATAAGCGGTCGAAGACCTCCGTGCTGGAACACTTGGCGCCTCCGAACCCTCGCCGACATCTGCGCACCGCCTACCACGGTTTCGGGGCGCCTGCATCCTTTGGGTGTTACCTTGTATTCCCATTGGAGAGGCGGTGCGCGATCTGTTGGCGCCGTGGGACGAACCGCCCGAAGCCCTCGCGCGATCTTCCGGTGGCGTTGCCGACGCGAAGCGATCGAAAAGCGGTCGCCAAAGCGCTCTTGAAGCGTATGATTCATCTTGGGCAAGCTGTCTTGCTCGAGGCAGCTGCGTTTGATCTCAACGCCGCCACCGGGAACCTTGGCGCCCGGTGGACCGGATTGAGCGGTAGCGGGTTGACACCGCCGCCGACCACGTGTCCATGATGGCGGCGCCGCTCAGCGGAAGAGCGAGGCGAGGAGAATAGCGAAACTCCCTGTCTATTTTGTCTTATAGCGTTGCCTATCAATGCAAACAAACTTTTGCTCTTTTGTTGTGAGCCTCACTTGAACTTCGCACTGCTTTAACTTGCGAGATTGAGCGGGGCACTTGACCGCCAAAGGCTTTAGATGAGCGTTCGCTGTAAGTGATCGCATTTCCTTAGGCATCTGG